>JAVIAB010000050.1:75269115-75616615 GCA_032433765.1 Megaustenia siamemsis
AAAGAAATTTAAAAAAAAACAAGTAAAGAAAATACAGAATACCCATCTAGAAGTAATCAGACAAATGAAATTGTATATATTTTTTTTTTAAACTCAAGACACATCCTGCATTATTTTATAGGGGTGACAGGGTACAGTTGTTATCTGAGTTCCCGCTGGATCTTGACACCGATTCCTTCCTTTCACACCCGCTCTAATTGTGGACCTGGAATCTTATCTGGCTGGTTTTAACTGCCTGACACTTGGGAAACCGGAGCGTCCGCTCGCGCAAGAAAACAGACACCCTTAATTAGCTTGGCCTGCATTCTGCGACAGATCTCACTTCATGAACAATAACTTGTAAATTAAATGGCGTCTCGGACGGGAAAATGACGAAACTATAAATCAGGAAACAAAAGAAGGCAACAAGAAGAGACGTGGGTTTTCTTTCATTGTGGAATTAGTTAACTGATCTCTAGGTACCTGCTAGATGAGACTAATAGGTTAATCCAACCACAAATCAAAGTAGAGATAGTAACATCGTTTCTATAGAATCAGCTTTAATTGTTTCAGAGAAAAAAAGTAGCACATCTTGGAAGTGGAGAGAAAGAATACGCCTGTGACGAAGAAGAATTGAAAGACAAATCAGAAGAAAAACCAGAAGAAGCAGAAGAATTGAAAAAAAAAAACAATAACGAAAGAAGCAGATAATGATGAAGAAAATACTGATGATGAAATAGTTTAAATTAAAAAGAGAAGACATAATAATGTAGAAGACAGAGAAGATTTCGAAGAAAAAAGAATAGAGATGTATGAAGAAGAGGATGATAATAATAGTAGTGGCGAAATTGGTGGTAGTGATCATGGTGCTGGTGATGATGATGGTGGTGATGGTACTGATGGTACTGATAATGATTATATCGTTGATAATGGTGCTTGCGATGATGTTGGTGATGATGATCATGATGGTGACTTTGATGATGTAAAAAAAAACAAAGTAAAGTACCCCTGTCTCGCCAAGTGGCGTATAGGGAATATAGTGTTAGTGACCATAAATTTTACAGACCTTCAGCACATGATTTTTGGGGTAATGTGGTCGGTATTACGCCCGTGCCGCTTTACTTTCCCAGAAAAAATCCGGTACCCATTAAAGACTAGGTGAACCGGAAGCCGTCGGTTGGGATCGAACCCTACCTCTTGTCCTTTGTAGTCCAGTTCACTAACCATTGAGCTATCGAGGCTCTCGACTTAATGATGCTTCAAATGATATTGGTTATGAAAGTGGTACTGGTTCTCTCTCTCTCTTTCTCTCTCTCTCTCTCTCTTTCTGATTTTCACTCGAAAGCTATTAAAGGAATGAATATTCCTCTTTGTTTCCTTTTTTGAAAGGAGATTAAGTAGTCGTAGATGCATTGTATTGTAGTTTATCTACTCCTTTTGGCCCAGCTCATCCGACTTCAACACGACATTTCTCTAAGTACTGGTTTACGTTTCCTCTTGGATCGCCACAGACGTAGATTGGATAGTCTGTTTCGATAAACACCGCTGTTAGGTAGAGCAATGTTTTGGTTAGCTCTAGTTCGCCGGTCCTGACGCATGCAGTCAGCTATGGATCGTTAAAAGCAGTCAGCTCCGTTTCTGTGAGGCCATTTTTGGTCGTTCGTGATGATTATGATTAACAATAAGAAATAAAAGAAGTAAGAGTAGAAGGCGAAGAAAGAACAAGAGGCGAAAAGCGAGAGAATGAAAAGAAGAAAAGAAGAAAATGACGAACTAAATACAAAAATAAAAGAAAAAATAATTTAAAATGAAAAAGATTAAGAAGTAGCAGGAGATAGTGCATAATCTGAAGAAGAGTAAGACTGAGACATAGAAAAGAATTCTATGTAAAATAAGGAGAAAGGAAAAATGACAGCGATAACGGAAAAGGTTAGAGATTGGAGGAGAGAGAGAAGAAACTGTTCATTAAATAAAATAACAGATGTCATGGAAAGGGAGGAAGAGGGGTGACGAGGTGTTAACAGTTATTTCCAGGTTATAGACGGACAGACAGACAGACAGAGATAGATAGATAGATAGATAGATAGATAGATAGATAGATAGATAGATAGATAGATAGATAGATAGATAGATAGATAGATAGATAGATAGATAGATAGATAGATAGATAGATAGATAGATAGATAGATAGATAGATAGATAGATAGATAGATAGATAGATAGATAGATAGATAGATAGATATAGATAGATAGATAGATAGATAGATAGATAGATAGATAGATAGATAGATAGATAGATAGATAGATAGATAGATAGATAGATAGATAGATAGATAGATAGATAGATAGATAGATAGATAGATAGATAGATAGATAGATAGATAGATAGATAGATAGATAGATAGATAGATAGATAGATAGATAGATAGATAGATAGATAGATAGTGTTATTAAATATTCTGAAATAATGACAGTCACTAGTGTTATCGATCATCTTTCTCAAACTGCATAAGAAAATAGCTTCATTGTTTAGATTTGATTTATGTGTTTAATTTGTAAAGTGTGTTTGTTTTACCTGATGAAGGCTATTGCTGAAACGTTTTAGTCTATCTTGTCTTTATATTCATTTAGCTGCTCGATACCATTTTATGATTATATTATATGTTCATTGCATAACGCTGAGATCACCTTGTGACATCAAGTCATAAATATCCACTCGGCGGGTACGAAAATATCGTATTTACATATCCTATAAATGACAGAAAATTTAAAACTATCAAATACAGAATGAACCTATGCGCATTATCTTGGGGTGTACGAGGCACACTCCCTGTTTAGCAGTCAGGTATCTTCTTGACTTTCCAACCATGGATTACAGGATCAAGATCTGGAGGGCACGAGCATTCCTGAAGATAAATGCAGATAAACAACATCAATTGCACCCCGAGCTCAGTGCAGGGAAAGGTGTCAGGCTACAAAGAGGCAGATCATGGGTGTGTCGGGCAAAAGATGTCTTTCAAACAGGTCTGTTGGCTTACCAATATCAATGCTGTCTAGGAGTGGATACCGGTGCCTAGGTAATTCAGGGGGACATTCTCGTGTATTATCACACTCAATAGATAATGTAGGGAACAGAACTCAGTCGTGGTCAATGCGGAGGTCAATGGTGTCATCTGGGATAACACCGATGAGAAAGATGCAGTCATCTCTAAAGACGGATCAGTAATACGATACCAAAGGAGTGCATGGACATTTACAGTACGCTCGGCAGGTGGAATAGTCAAGGAAGACAGCGGTGAATACAATATGATCACGAGTAGCATGACGATGGAGTTGATGGCAGTGACCAGGTCATTCATCTGGTTAGAGTCACAAGACTATGCCCACGCCTGCATAATGAGTGATTCGATGAGCATGATAAGAAAAGTGGAGGCGGGCTCTGTACGCAAACAATGGGTAGAGTCATTGCAGAAGTCAGAAATACGTAGTGTCACCTTTGTCTACGTCCCTGGACATGCTGTAATACGGTTGGCTAGCTATGCTGTCGTTGAAGACGGTCAGCCAATTGATCGGGCGGACGTTTCAATTCCCTTAGAGATGTAGAAAGCTCACAGGACTTCGACAACCATGAGTCCACGTTACTCCTTCTGATGAAAGAGATGGAAGTTAGAATGGGTACAGCCAGAAGCGAGTAACTTATTGGGCGTATAAGAAGAGTTATAAACCAATACAGAACTGGAGTCGTAAGTCGCTGGACATCGCAGGACTTGCTTAGGAGGGGATCTGAGGAACTATAGACATGTTCTGAGTGCCATTATGATGGCCTTAATATAACTCAGTAAAGATAATCATTTTAAACTCTAAATTACGATACCGTAGTAAAAATCATCATCATTTGCCATACCGGTTGGCGTAGGCGATCATGTCCTTCCACAATCTTCTATCTACAGTGCATTGAACAGTTCTGTTGTTGACTGTTTTCCATACCATGACAACAAGCTATTCAGTATTTTTTCTCGTTGCGACCGCGATCTCTTTTTCCTTTTATTTTGCCAGTTGCAACCAAGTATTCCAACTTTCCTCTTCTCATGATGTGCCTGAAAAATGTTGGTTGTTTCTTTCTGATGTTTTTTAGGAGTTCCCTTTTTGTGTTGGCCTCTTTGAGAATCTCATCATTGGTCTTTTTAGCTGTCCAGGGAACTTTTAGCATTCTTCTGAGAAATCCCATATCTGTGGCTTCTAATGGTCTTTTCATTTGTTTGTCTACTGTCCATGATTCGCTTCCTTAGGTCAGAATTTGATTCTACATAGCACCGGTTGAACTCTCTTTCTCACTTCTGTTGACATAGATTTGTTGCAAAGATATTTTTCATTTTCTGAAAATAAAAATAAACGAGCCGAAACATAATTCCTGAAAATGTGATAGCATTCCGTGTTCAAACATCCCTCGCTCACCTCCGTGGACCTTACTAATTACTACTTCCGATGACCCCTGTGTGTTGGATTTGTTTCTATTGATGTGGGATTTTGTTGTTTTTTTTTAATTTTTTTTTTATTTCTTGAGATACCGATCCTATAATGCGAAAGGAAAAAGAATTAGCGAAATGTCAACAAATTGGTCGTTTTTCTGTTTCTTTTTTGTTTTGCTGTGACCAGGAATATGTCTTCGGGCGTCGAATGACGTCAAACAAACCTTTGTAACTCGGGAAACACCGCGACTAACGATACGAGGTAGCCGATTTTACTGACGTACTTACGGCGACCGTCTGAATAGACAAAGTAACACATCCAGTCCTAGCGGTCAATCATTGCGCTGGAACAAAGATAATCGTTTTAAAAATAATAATAATAATGTAACAGAATAAACGTAGATTAAACATACTTTATCTGCGTTAGGTATCTGAAGGTAACACGTCACTGACGTTAAATTTCATAATAACAATATCGAAATGATGTGCACATTTACATATGGTTTCACAGTAGTGTAGATCTGAAAGGAGACAAGAGAGAAACAGACCAAAGACAGATAACAAGAGTGGAAGAAATAAATAGTCTAGGCCATATTTGGACATCCTGGGTGAGATCTTTTTTAGAATATTAACAATATATCATGTAAGGCTCTTTAAATACATCCTGGTAGAAATCTATTATAATATTAAAATATATATTATACTGAGGGAGCCGTGATAGCTCAGTGGTTAGTGAACTGAACTACAAAGGACAAGGGGTAGGGTTCGATCCCAACCGACGGCTTCCGGGTTCATCCAGCCTTAAATGGGTACCGGATTTTTTTTCTGGGAAAGTAAAGCAGCACGGGTGTAATACCGACCACATTACCCCAAAAATCATGTGCTGAAGGTCTGTAAAATATAGGGTCACTAACACCATATTTCCCTATACGCCACTTGGCGTGACAAGGGTACTTTACTTTACTTTTTTATATTATACTGAGCTCTTTATATACATTGATTACAAACTATATAATAAATTATAAATAAAAAAGAAAGCCACTAGAATCTTGTTTTCTTAAAACTATGGTAGCCCAATAGAATTCCTTATTTTTATTTATTGATTTTGTGGAGCCTGGTATTTATAATTATTTTCTTCAATAAAATACAAAGTAGCCTTCTAGAATTCTCCTCGAAGAGAAGAAAAAGAAGAAATTAAATAAAAGTTAGGACTCCATTTTACAGAGTCAAGGTCAGAGAAAGAAAAGATGAAACTACCGTGATTACAATGTGAGACTGGATGTCAAATCTGTAGCTGTCGCAAGTCTTCACATCAGATGGTCTGGCCCGAGGCTTAAGGAGACACTGGAGAGGGAAAACGGGACGAGAGTTTTAATTAATGCCTGAGTGAGCATTGTCTAAGGTTAGCGAAAGCGCCTCGTATTGGATGGAACGAAAACTCAATCCTCTCGTGGAATGAACGAGAAAATTATCTGATCTGTGTCTTAGAGGGTTGCTATCTTTCTGGAGGTCAGGAACTGAGTTTTATTATTATTATGTTTGTCTTTTTACTTTTGTTCTTTTTTTTATTTTAGATATTGTTTGTTCTTTTGTCTTGACTTAGTAAGTTCGCTTAATGTGGAATTGACTTAGTCAGTTTAGTTAATATGGACTTTACTTGGTGAGTTTAGTTAATATAGACTTGATTTAGTAAGTTTAGTTAATATTGACTTGATTTAGTAAGTTTAGTTAATATTGACTTGACTTAGTGAGCACAGTTAATATTGACTTGACTTAGTCAGTTCACTTAATATGGACTTGACTTAGAAAGTTTAGTTTAATATGGACTTGACTTAGTGAGTATAGTTTAATATAGACTTGACTTAGTGAGTATAGTTTAATATAGACTTGACTTAGTGAGTTTAGTTTAATATAGACTTCACTTGGTGAGTTTAGTTTCTCTCTCTCTCATTCTCCCTCTCTCTCTCTGCGATCAGGACTCACTCAGAGTACGACTCCAGACTCTCACACGAAGACAGCTGTCTGTTTAAGCCTGTTAGATCCACTCCGCTTGAATACCTGTTAAAACGTTGCACTGTGTTCTGCGCTAGTGGCCCAGTGCATCCGATTTCAGCCAGCATTTTGTTCAGGTTTGCTTTCCTTAGCCTTTGATTGTCCCCAATCTTCCTACAAGGCAGCAGATGATCTTTTCTGTAGGGGGATTCTGCCCTTAGATGGTCGGCCCTCCCAGGTTTACGAGCACCATCTGCCCGAGTCAATAGAGGTGACTAACACAGACATGCGACTTGTAATATGAGGAAACTGTAACTAGGAACACTTTTCATGTACAGCCTCCAACTGTTCCCGCCGCCTATCCCCATATACCGGTAAGTCACGTACTCTTGAAAATGATGATCGTCGTAGCACTTGATGATGTTAGGCCATCCAGTGAGTTTAGTTTAACATAGACTTGACTTATTGAATTTAGTTTAACATAGACTTGACTTAGTGAGTTTAGTTTAACCTAGACTTGACTTAGTGAGTTTAGTTTAACCTAGACTTGACTTAGTGAGTTTAGTTTAACATAGACTTGACTTAGTGAGTTTAGTTTAACATAGACGACTTAGTGAGTTTAGTTTAACCTAGACTTGACTTAGTGAGTTTAGTTTAACTTAGACTTGACTTAGTGAGTTTAGTTTAACCTAGACTTGACTTAGTGAGTTTAGTTTAACTTAGACTTGACTTAGTGAGTTTAGTTTAACCTAGACTTGACTTAGTGAGTTTAGTTTAACTTAGACTTGACTTAGTGAGTTTAGTTTAACCTAGACTTGACTTAGTGACTTTAGTTTAACTTAGACTTGACTTAGTGAGTTTAGTTTAACATAGACTTGACTTAGTGAGTTTAGTTTACGTGGACTTGACTTAGTAAATTTAGTTTATATCGACTGTTAAGCTAGTAACACGAACTTAAATCCGTCGCATGGTGCGTATGTGAACTGGCTAATGCAGTGAGCAGGCTAATGGTGAATATATGAAATAACATAAAAGCTTTTTACTGATCCGTGAAGCTATATGCGTTGTTATATGGCATCTGTGAAGTGACATCCATCTATATGTGGCATCTATGAAGTGGCATGCGTCGTTATGTATCATTCATGAAGTGATAAACATGTGATGTGAAATCCATGAAGAGACATGCATCATTATGTGGTACCCATAAAGTGACAAGTTGCCGTGTGAGGAATCCATCAAAGCATTGGATCATGGAATGATCGCTGGAAATAATTCTCGTTGACAGTGCGCATATTATCGTCGGGTTGCGTCTTCTTCTCCTTCTTCTACCTTTCAGCTCCCTGTGGAGCATAGGTCTTCAACAAACACTTTCCAAGTCGTTCTGTTTCCCGCCATTCTCCTAGGATCACTCCATGTCTTCCCCATCATCTTCATCGCTGCTTCTATCTGTCTTCTCCAAGAATTATTTGGTCTTCCTCTTTGTCCTTTCCCCTGGGGATTCTAAAAAGGGCCTATTATGTAACACTTTCATTTGGCTTCCGCAGTGTGTGGTCCTTTCCAGCGTCATCGTCTTCGCTGTATCTCCTTATCCACTGGTACCCGACTGGTACATTTCCCATAATTCTATGTTAGTGATTTTGTCCTGCCATTTCCATCCTTTTATTCTGCGCAAGCATCCAGCAATGAAAGTATGTATAGTCGAGTTGCATGCCCCTTGCAAAATGTTGCTCTTATCACAATCCGTTTTAAAGAATCACTCTCTCTTGAGTGGCTACCTGTGTCATGGTCAAGGTCAAGGGAGAAAAGACATAAAGCCACTGTTACCTGCTACGTCATGTCGTGAGTGGTGACTGAGGAGATTTGGGTCATTGTCTTCGGCAGTGGTTCGCAGATCATGCATCTCAGCTGAAGCCGCCATCTTCAGTGCTTTCGTTGGTGTGTTGAAGCGTAAATAATACTGTTGGTTGTGCAAAGATGATAATATTAACTAAACTAAACTAAACTAAACTAAACTAAACTAAACTAAACTAAACTAAACTAAACTAAACTAAACTAAACTGTTTTTAACCAGATCACCCACTTCTTCTATTGTCAAGTTTATGGCCTCTTTGATGCCATGGAGCCGCCCTCTTCTTGGTCTGTCCTTGTTCCGTCTTCCTGGAACCATGCCCTTTATTATTATTTCCAGCCCGCTGGTTCTTTTGTAGCGATGATATCTTTTTTATTTCCTCTGTAATATGTTGCTTTTTGGAGACGAAGGCGCGCCTCAAAGCACCAGAGCTGAAAGTTGTCAGCGACCCACAGCTGATGGCTTGCGCCAGGATCGGTGAACCAAAACCATCCAGACCCTACTCCACCTCTCCGTGGTGCCTCTAGTAACAGACTAACCTGTCTAGTCTGGCCAAGCGAGTAGGGATCAAAGAGGGAAGACAACCCAGTACT
The DNA here is from genome assembly GCA_032433765.1 of Megaustenia siamemsis. NCBI lineage: Eukaryota > Metazoa > Mollusca > Gastropoda > Stylommatophora > Ariophantidae > Megaustenia > Megaustenia siamemsis. The sequence goes on from JAVIAB010000050.1 coordinate 75,277,998, forward strand.
AAAAAATGTCATGCTGAAGTTGAAAGGCGCAAAAAACCACAGTTATACTTCAAATCACAACGCAACGTAGACACGCCCACTTTACGTCCTTTTAAGGGTGGATGACGAAGAGGCATATTCCTTTAGTCATCGGACAAACGCAAGCAAGCAAGCATATGTTGCTCTTTGGCCAATTCTCTTCAAAACTTGTCTTTTGAAATTTCTTCATTGCTCTTTTATTCATTATTCAAGGTTTTCTAAGGATTTTCTGCTGCATTTTGTTTCAAATGAACTAATTTTCTTCATTGTTGTTTGTGAGATTGTCCATGATTCACAACCATAGGCTGATATCGGGCGCATCATTGTTTTTAATATTTTTAATTGAACAGTCTTGATTGTATTGTGCCATTTCTTCTTCATGGCATTTAATTGTTGTGCTTCTATTTCTAGTCTTCTTTTGATCTCCTTCAGGCAGTCTCCATAGTTAGTTATGACGTATCTGGGATATTCATAGTTCTTTTTTTGCAATTTCAAATTCTTCATTGTTGATAATTTTAAGCTGATTTTTACCTTTGCCTGTGGACATTGTACGAGTTTTCTATATATTTTGATGGAGATTTTGCTCTTCGCGCTGTGTTTTTTTTTTTTTTTTTTACACAAACTCAATTGTCTCTTCTAATCTCTTTGCGATGTTTGAGTGAAGAGCATTTCACAAGCGTTTCTAAATTGTGGTTTTATGTTGCCATATATTGTGAAAGGGTTTAACTTCGCAAAGATGTCATCGTTTTTTATGTTACTCGTGATGTTTGAAGCGCAGAGATTGAAGAATTAGGAGAGAGAATATACTCCTGCCTCATTCTTCTTGTACTTCTACTCAATCAGATGTTTCACACGATCTCATGATGGCTACTTGCTGTTCGTGATAGAGAGATTCGATATGTTGTATTAGGTGTATGTGAAAGCATATATCTTTCATGATGTCCCACGCTGTTTGATGATTTACACAGGCATAGGACTTGCTGCAAGCTATAAAGTATGTGTGGAGTTATATCTGTAATCTATAAAGTATGTGTGGAGTTATATCTGTAATCTATAAGTATGTGTGGAGTTATATCTGTAATCTATAAAGTATGTGTGGAGTTATATCTGTAATCTATAAAGTATGTGTGGAGTTATATCTGTAATCTATAAAGTATGTGTGGAGTTATAACTGTAATCTATGAAGTATGTGTGGAGTTATATCTGTAATCTATGAAGTATGTGTAGAGTTATATCTGTAATCTAGGAAGTATGTGTGGAGTTATATCTGTAATCTATGAAGTATGTGTGGAGTTATATATGTAATCTATAAAGTATGTGTGGAGTAATATTTACAATCTATAAAGTATGTGTGGAGCTATATATGTAATCTATAAAGCATGTGTGGAGTTATATCTGTAATGTATAAAGTATATGTGGAGTTCTATCTGCAATCTATAAAGTATGTGTGGGGTTCTATCTGAAATCTATAAAGTATGTGTGGAGTTATATATCTGTAATCTATAAAGTATGTGTGTAGTTCTATCTGTAATCTATAAAGTATGTGTGGAGGTCTGTCTGTAATCTGTAAAGTATTTGTGGAATTCTGTCTGTAATCTATAAAGTATGTGTGTAGTTCTATCTGTAATCTATAAAGTATGTGTGGAGTTCCATTTGTAATCTATAAAGTATGTGTGAAGGTGTTATAGAGTTGACTTGTTCTTTGTTGTATTACATCTTTATCTTGCTTAATGGTCACAGGACATCACAACATTGATGTTACAACAGGTAACAGGCAATATGTAAATTCATAAGAGAGTCTTTCTTGTTACAAACAATGATAATCAAGTTTATTGATTTATTCTCCTGGTACACGTGATCTATAGTCTTGGATGCAATTATTAAATTAATGTTCATTAATTTAGGAATATTTCGGAGGCAAGTCGCCGTATGGATATGAGAATATTCCTGCATCCATGTCATACAATTTATTCAGCATGGTCTACTTACACTTGTGAGAGTTTATGAACACACAAAATTGAAAACTTGTAAAAACAACTTGCGCAGCACTAATGTTCATATGTTCATTAACTTCTACTGATAACTTCTCCAGTGTCTTAATAATCTATCACTGACTTATGGCTGTAGCTTGAAGATTCCTACTGACTTTGCTAACTCAATAAAAACTTATTAACTAAACTTCTTGTCTAACTTACTGTCTCTGCTTATCTAATGCTAATCTAATTCTGATCTTCTAAAATCTTGTTCTCCCTGACTAACTTAAAAATTATGTTGTGCAGGACATTAAGTACTCAACAACTCTCTACGTCCTGAGGCTCAGCAGCCAATCAGCTGCCAAGTGCCCCTGCGACCCTTATGATCACATGAGTTGGTCACTCTACGTTTACGTGTCCACCATCTGTGACTCACCTGAACTCCCCCAATTTGACGACAGACAAACACCCTGTTTCCCCGAAATCTCTATGACCTATTTGGAATAATATTACCTCACGACACTGACCTCTCCTGGTAGCTAATTACCTGGCAGAGTAACACCATGAGTTCAGTGCTTGGTATCGTGTGATGGTCACTTACAATAACAACTTGTTGTTGGACAATCGTGGAGATTTTACAATAACATCACGAGGTCAATGCGTGATGTGTGCTGGTCACTCTCACAATAACTTTGTTGTTGTGAACCCCGCATGGTCATTCAACTTAGCTCGGTGGGTACCTTGTTATGTCCGAGGCCCTATCCCTGCAAATACTGCGCTATCTCATACTTTCCACTTCTGTTGCATGGAAAATTCCATGTACTAAACTTCCAATCATTCTACCTCTCTCCTTCGGTGGGTGTCCACTACCCACTCTCTACAACTTGTTATCCTAACTTGTATTCTGTAAAATACTATACTTAAATTTTGCTGGTCGCCACTATATGATACTGCTCTCGTCCATTCAAAGAGCGGTAACAACTAAATTACCTGCTCTCTCTATGCTTCCTTAGCTAACTATAACAAAGGTCTATCTGTAATCTATAAAGTATGTGTGAAGGTCTATCTGTAATCTATAAAGTATGTGTGAAGGTCTATCTGTAATCTATAAAGTATGTGTGAAGGTCTATGTTATTTAAAAAAAAAGAGTTCGCATGTTGGAGATGTTGTCCCGGGTATCTGTGTCTGGAACCTTCCTTAAGTGTGCGAACTTTCTTTTCTAATGCTTGTTCTATCCGCTTCAAGATGATATGTAAGAGTATTTTACTGATAGAGCTTATTAGAGAAATCCGTCGATAGTTGGTATATTGTAGTGCGCACTTATAGTGCTCAAACTATAGATTAGGAGAGAGCTGTGTATAATGTTTGAATTGTTGCACCATGTTGTATTGACATAACATACCTTATGTATTGATTAAGAGAGAGCCCTGAGATACCGTCATTACCCAGCTAGAACAATCATTAAGACAGCCATGAGATACTGTCATTACCCAGCTAGAACAATCATTAAGAGAGAGCAATGAGATACCGTCATTACCCAGCTAGAACAATCATTAAGAGAGAGCAATGAGATACCGTCATTACCCAGCTAGGACAATCATTAAGAGAGAGCAATGAGATACCGTCATTAACCAGCTAGGACAATCATTAAGAGAGAGCAATGAGATACCGTCATTACCCAGCTAGAACAATCATTAAGAGAGAGCCATGAGATACTGTGATTACCCAGCTAGAACAATTATTAAGAGAGAGCAATGAGATACCGTCATTACCCAGCTAGAACAATCATTAAAAGAGAGCCATGAGATACCGTCATTACCCAGCTAGAACAATCATTAAGAGAGAGCCATGAGATGCCGTGATTACCCAGCTAGAAAAACTATTAAGAGAGAGCCATGAGATATCGTCATTACCCAGCTAGAACAATCATTAAGAGAGAGCCATGAGATACTGTCATTACCAAGCTAGAACAATCATTAAGAGAGAGCCATGAGATACCGTCATTACCCAGCTAGAACAATTATTAAAAGAGAGCCATGAGATACCGTGACTACCCAGCTAGAACAATTAAAATTAAGAGAGAGCCATGAGATACGGCCAAACCATTTTATCTTTTCTTTCATTATATATTATATCTCTGGGATTATTCTTGGCTTTTTTCTCAGTTCTTCATTTCTGATCTTATCTCTCAGGCTGTTTCCTCTCATTCGTCTAAAATAATTCATCGCAGTGGTTATTATTTTCTTATTGTTCTTGCACCTAGGGTCCAGGTCTGACATTTATAGCACAAAGTTGGGATGAAGATTGTATTGTTGAGTGTTCTTCTATTGAGACTTCTATAGTACAATTTATTCATTTATTTATTTTACACATATCTCTGTGAAAGTAAAGGTTCCCTCCGCATCTTGTTAGGTACGGGGAATATGGTGTTAGATGTACGGGGAATATGGTGTTATAGATGTTCAAATCACGTGCCGAACTTCAAAACGCTATTATTCAGTAACCGTTTGTTAAAAACTGTTGAAATTTTCCAAATGTTATTAGAATGCAAAAGACCCTTTAAATGTATATTTAACAAATATCTTGCAGCTGCAGTTTTCTTAAAGCGGCGAATTTCTTTGATGTTTGTCAAAATTGTAAACTGTGAACCCCTAAATAATAGAAATTACCGTAGTTGCTGGTCTATGATTAATTTTCACTAGGTCGGAGCTTGGCCGTAATGGGGGAATAACCTAATAAGACAAAACACCAGGAGAATTATTGTCTTCTCAGTTCGAGGACGGACGATAATATCAAGGTATACCTGTATGTCCAATTTTCATAGTTGTGTGGTCCTGATAAGGACCGTTTGTTGAACTAATTTAAGGTAATATAGGGGCCAACATTGTGGGGGCTATATACTTTCATTCTGAATCAGACGAGTCTAAAAGATTAATAACTGTTTGGGGTTGAACATTCCACAAACCATCATTTTTCCAATATTCCTCTTCCTGTTTTAAGACGTGGTCTTCACATTTAGCCCAATAATCTTTGTCTATATTTAATAAAGCGATATTAGCAAGAGTCTTTACATCGCATATTTTGAATGTTGTATTTTCATCTGCCACTTGTCCTTTTAATTTTGCCCAGATTAGTTCTATTGGATTTAAATGAGCATGGTAAGGTGGCAGCCTCAAACTTATATGACCGTGCTCTTGGATAATCTTATCTATTTGAAAAATCTTTGTCCTTTGTTTTTGCTTTACTAGAGATAGTAATTCAGGTTTTAAGTACATGTTATTAAATTGTATGTGCTCCTTTGTGAGCCATATCTTAATAGCATCGTTTGTACTGGATGACGTCGGGACTTTATCTTCAAGTGCAACAATGTTGTGGTACGCTGCATTGTCCATTATTAGGCAAGATGGTCGATCTAGTGATGGGAGAACAGAATTTTCAATCCAATGTCTAAATATGTGACCATTCATCTCAGAGTGATAATCCCGATTGTCTATGGATTTTGAAAGAAAAATGAGCTCTGCATTCTGTATTAGTCCATGTTGTCGACTACCTGCATGAGCAATTATCAAGCGCTGTCCTTTGCTGCTAGGTATAAATCTCTTAATCTTTCCATCTGATGACTGCCATTCCCTTTGGTTAGTGTGGTGAGCATTGATCCATGTTTCATCCAATTACACAATATCATAACCTTGCTTGCGCACCTCTTTTACTTCACGTAAGTACTTGCTTCTCATGACTACTATATGTGGCTTCTCACAGATGATGTTTCGTTCATTGGAATACTTTCTGAATGTAAAGCCTGCAGCTCTCACATTCCTCCATAATGTAGACTTTGATATTTCAATACTGTTGTTCCTTTTCAGCGATACTTTTAATTTTCTTATTGTAACAGTTTCATTCATACCCAACATTTTGCGAATTTCACTTCTAATAAGTTCACTGTCGAAATTATCCAACATTTTTGCTCTTCCTTGTGATTTTGTATATTTTGAACATTGACGGTCACGTGCTTGAATCCAGCGATTAAATGACCGTTTAGATAAATCCAAAATGTGTCTTGTCCTATTCTCAGGGTTTTCTAAAGAATGAAATAATCTTCCTCGTTTAGCCTCTTTGCAAAAATAGTCATACATTTTTATTGCGATGTTTTGTAAACTGCAGAATTTCATTTTAAGACTCATGATAAATGTTATCGTTCCACGTATCCACCTATGAATGAACGGAAATGGAACACACAATTTCTCGTGTTTTTTACAAGTGTCTAAGTGTGTCAAAAAACCACGGTAAAAGCGTGCAAACACGTCAATTTTACCGTGTATGGATTTTTACTCGCTATTTTTAACTTAAAATACTGTAAACATTAAGTTTTGACTACATCAATGGGTCGTTATAAATTTATATAAATCAAATAAGCAACAATAATAACCAAATGTTTTTTTTAATGAAATTAATTCCCTGTTGGGTTCTAATCATTATAACTTTACATGCAAATTTTGAACAACTTACAACAAGCGGTTAAAAAGCTATCGATTTTAAAAGTTGGGCACGAGTTATGAAACAAGCTATAGATGTACAGGGAATATGGTGTTAGATGTACGGGGAATATGGTGTTAGATGTACAGGGAATATGGCGTTAAATGTACGGGGAATATGGTGTTAGATGCACAGGGAATATGGTGTTAGATGTACGGGAATATGCTGTTAGCTGTACGGGGAATATGGTGTTACATGTACAGGGAATATGGTGTTAGATGTACGGGGAATATGGTGTTAGCTGTACAGGGAATATGGTATTAGATGTACGGGGAATATGGTGTTAGATGTACGGGGAATATGGTGTTAGCTGTACGTGGAATATGGTGTTAGCTGAACGGGGAATATGGTATTTGCTGTACGGGGAATATGGTGTTAGATGTACGCGGAATATGGTGTTAGCTGTACGGGGAATATGGTGTTACATGTACGCGGAATATGGTGTTAGCTGTACGGGGAATATGGTGTTAGATGTCCTTATTTTTCTATGACCACAGCACATTTTTGGGAGTTGTGAGTGATATCACGCCAGGCCGCCTTAAATTCCTAGAAAAATTTCTGGTATCAATTTTAAAGGCTGGGTGAACCCCCGGATCTTTGTTGGTCTGAAAACAAAATCCGCTACTTCTGGGGATCAAACACGAACCCATCTGATCATGAAGCGAGCACACTAACCACTCAGCCACTAAGACTGTTCGTCCAATCCACAAATACACTTATCGTGTCGCACCTTTGGCACTGCGAGAGTTTGCACCTAATCTCACCCCACAATCTGTTACCCTGCTGCTGGAAAAGTAATAGGAATCAATAATTTTATCGTTAAAATATCTTCAAGGTTTCTGTAGCTGACGTCATTTTTGTGAGCTTGTAAGACTTCTATTCTTGATGACTTTATAATTTTCAGAGAAGATGGAAAATTCGATAGGAAAATTGTAAGACGATGTAATAAGGTAGGCACTAGTGATGCACCATCTGTAGACATTACCCACACGGCCAGACATCAAAATGACAGTTCAATACAAAATGATTAGTAATATATCCTGGGGCTAAGGCGTCGTTCAAAAACAGAGCTGGAGGCTGCCAGCCGATCATAGTTCCTTCATTGTATCATAGTTACTACATTTTATTACAAGTTACTTCATTGTATCAAAAGTTACTTCATTGTATCAAAAGTTACTTCATTGTATCAAAAGTTACTTCATTGTATCAAAAGTTAATTCATAATTTTTGTAGCACTTATGTTTGTGAACATTTTTTTTCCAAACAAAGCGGATTAAATGGAAAGTAAGAACTAGATTAACTGATATAAAATTAGGAAACATACTACGCATTGCTGTTAGCCAAAATCCACCAAACATGAACAACCTTGTGCACGAAGTTTATGTACAACCCTCTCATTAAACCAATAAGCTTTCGTTTGATTACTTATTGTTGAATTTACTCCCCCAACACCTTGTCTGTCTCACTCCTCTCCCTTTCTTTCCACTCTATTTTCTGTCTTCCGCCCTACATAACTAATAAGATGTTTACATTGCAATCGCTTGTGAATCAAATTAGGTAAATTTATATAATGGCATCTGGCTCTTGTATCTTTTCAGTTTTCAGATCTGCCCTCAGAAAATAAATGTTTGCCCACCCCGGTTTTACAGCATGTGAAATTATATCGAAAGCAAAAATAAAGGACTCAGCCTTAATAGCAAAAAGACAGAAGTAATGGTAGCAACAAAGAAAAAGACATCACCTCAGTGCAGAACAAAGACAAGTGGAACAATATTAAAACAAACAAATGAATTTAAATATTTGGGAACTTTGTTAACCTCAGACGGAAGATGTACAAAAGAGGTGAGATGCAGAATGGCTCAGGCAAAAGCAGCTTTCCAGAAAATAAGGAAGATACCATGCGATCCATTTTTGACAATAGAAACAAGGAAAAGAGTTCTTAAATGTTATGTAGAGCCAGTCTTAACGTATGGATGTGAATCATGGACAATAGGACAACAGACAAAAAAATCACTGGAGTCTGTAGAAATGTGGTTTTACATAAGAATGTTGAGAATACCATGGACAGCTAAGAAGAGTAATGAAAATGTTCTGAAAGAGGTCACAGCAAAAAGAGAAAAGAGAGCTAATTTCCAATATTAGGAAGAAACAATTATCATTTATTTGCCATGTAATGAGAAGAGAACAACTGGAATATATTGTAACAACAGGAAAAATTGAGGGACGAAGAGATAGAGGGAAGCAAAGAGAGAAAATAGCAGACAGCTTAAGAGAATGGCTTGGCAGAATGTCAACAACAGAAATGATAAAGAACTGTCGAGATATAAGGTTGTGGATAGACATGATCACCTACGCCAGTAGGCCCGGTGCATGATGATGATGATGATGATGATGAAATTATATTTTTTTTCGAAGAAAATCTATATTATACATTATTGTTTGTTGTTGATAGTTCACTTCATTATTTTATTTCTGCTGTTTCAAGAAGATAAAGTACACATTTTTCTTCTTTTTACATTCAAAATGTTTAGAAGAAGCCGTATCATCATCATCATCATTATCGAGTGCCTTCTCCACAACGAAGGCTGACTAACATGGATTACCATTCTACTCTGTCTCTTGCTTTGATGGTGCAGGCTGCCATTGATTGACTTGTCCATCTTTTGATGTAATTCGTCCATGTTAGTCTTGGTCTGCCTCTGCCTCTTTTACCTTGTATTTTCCCTTCCAATATTACTTTTAGTAGGCTGTTGTGCCTTTTAACATGCCCCAAAAATTTCATTTGTCTTGTCTTAATTGTATTTAGTAGCTCTCTTTTTATTTTCAGTTGTTTTAAAACTCCATCGTTTGTTATCTTTTCTTTCGATCCAATTCTACCTAATTTTCTATAAATCCACATTTCAAAGGCTTCAATTATCTGTTCTGTTTTCTTGTCTAATGTCCATGTTTCTGCACCATACAGGAATATTGAGAAGATGTAACATTTTGCCATTCTTAGTTTCCGCCCTGTTGATATTTGTTTTGTTTTTAGTATATTTTTCATGACATTAAAATTACTTTTTGCCATACCTATGCTTTTGTTTATTTCAATTTTCCATTTTCCATCATTGGTTATAGTATGTCCCAGGTATGTGTAGCTCTGGACTGTCTCCAAATGTATTCCCTCAACTGTGATATTTAATTGTAGGTCTTGATAATTTTCTTTGTTTATGATCATAGTTTTAGTCTTTTTGATATTCATTTCTAGTCCATATTTTTTGCTGTATCGTAAGATTTAGAAATGTTTTGGCTAAAATCTAAATATTCCATCTCCCGAAACGCTCACATCTGTTAGTTTTATTTTTTTTCTTCCTTTTTATTATCAACATCTACTGAAATGCCATTCACACTGAAATGTTTACATGAACTAAATATTGTATGGTTTAAGTCTAAATGTCATTCACACTGAAATGTTTACATGAACTAAATATTGTATGGTTTATGTCTAAATGTCATTTACACTGAAATGTTTACATGAACTAAATATTGTATGGTTTAAGTCTAAATGTCATTCACACTGAAATGTTTACATGAACTAAATATTGTATGGTTTAAGTCTAAATGTCATTTACACCGAAAGGTTTACATAAACTAAATATTGTATGGTTTAAGTCTAAATGTTTACATGAACTAAATGTTGTATGGTTCAAGTCTAAATGTTTACATGAACTAAATATTATATGGTTCAAGTCTAAATATCATTTACACTAAAATGTTTACATGAACTAAATGTTGTATGGTTTAAGTCTAAATGTTTCCATGAACTAAATATTGTATGGTTTAAGTCTAAATGTTTACATGAACTAAATGTTGTATGGTTCAAGTCTGATAAACTGAAACCACTTACATAAAGTATCAACTTTCAGAATAAGGGGAATGTACTAGGCTCAGGAAATCTTCATCCATAAATGAAGCGAAGCCCGGCTTGAAATGTCAAATATGAGTACCTCTGAAGTCGGAGTTATCTGCCTGTGCGGCGAGGGACCCTTGTGCACACGGCTGCCAGGGAAAAATGGATTAACACGCAAAATTCAGTTCCTAGTCTCTAGGGACTTCATCAGAGATCAAAGATGGCGAAATGATGCAATTTTGTTAAAGATTAGAATTAAAATGTCACTTTGAGGTGAAAACAAACAGCTGTGTCCGTCTGAAACAAGAACAGCCGATTTGGCTTCAGGGTTCCATGAAGCTCACGAATGAGATGACACTATCACAGCCAGAAGTCCTTTCTCTGTACCATGTTAAGAATGGCCACCACAGCACGCGGAGTCCAGGCTACTTTTTTTTATAAGCGCAGATGCCAAATATTTAAAAATATGAAATACTCTGTGGAGCTGCGAGAAAAGCTGCATGAAACATACAGTAAACATAATGTGGTACTGAGCAACTACGCTAACAGAAACATTGTGTTTTCCCTTGTATTTCTATTAGTCTTGCTGCTCAATACAAATTTATGTTTATTTTAAATACTTTCTTCAAAGTTTCATCATCGAGTGCCATCTCCGTAACGAAGGTTGGCTACCATGGAGCGCCAATCTGCTCTGTCTCCTGCTCTAATGGTGCAAGTTGTCATAGGCTGACTTTTCCATCTTTTGATGTTACTCGTCCATATTAGCCTTGGTCTGTCTCTGCCTCTTTTGCCTTGAATTCTCCCCTCCAAGTTTACCTTTAGTAGGCTGTTGTGTCTTTTAACATGGCTCAAAAATATTTCAAAGTTTAGTGCATTAATTATTTACCGGATGTTGAAGTTTTGATGTAATAGCCCCCCAAAAATAAATACATTTTTTTAATTGAAAAAAAAGAACTCAATACATTATTCGAACTAAATTAGAACAGAAAAACACAGAGGGAAATGCGTAAAAAATTGAAGGAAACAGAAAGAGACATAAACTAGTATAATGCGCTCCGATGTCTGTCCATTTTAATTTTTTTTTTAAATAACCAAAAAAATGAACTAATCAACATAAGCTTTAGGCAAAATGAGTAATGTAGGAATGTAAAGAAAAGGACAGACAGGAAAAAAAAACGGAATGAATGAAATTAATATTTGAAGAAAGAAAGAAGCAAACAAAAACGTTAAGACTGAAAAAATGAAGTTAGGAAGGAAGGAAGGAAGGAAGGAAGGAAGGAAGGAAGGAAGGAAGGAAGGAAGGAAGGAAGGAAGGAAGGAAGGAAGGAAGGAAGGAAGGAAGGAAGGAAAGGACGAATGAACGAACGAACGAGCAAACCTTTAAGACAAAATAATGCAGTATTACTAGACTCATGTGTTGGATCTATTTGGATGAAAGCAATAAATAAAGTTGAAGATCGGCCTTTATGTGAGGCGCTTTGTCGGCTCATGTCGGCTATTGAACGTCTTACTACTTGGTTTATGTTAATCCACACATCTTGAAAATAGGCACCTGCCTGCACAGTTAACAGCGAAGAAGGCTGACTTTTAAAAGAAGGCTCTAGGTATGATGAAATGTGATACCAACGCGGGCTCAGAGACTACAGACATCTTCTTCCTCTTCGTCATCATCTTTTTCTTCTTTTTTCTTCATTTTCTTCGTCATCTTCCTCTTTTTCTTCTTTTTTCTTCATCATCATCATCATCTTCATCATCATCTTCATCTTCTTCCTCTTCATCTTCTTCCTCATCATCTTCTTCCTCTTCATCATCTTCATCTTCTTCCTCTTCACCATCTTCTTCTTCTTCCTCTTCATCTTCTTCTCCATCTTCTTCTTCTTCCTCTTCACCATCTTCTTCTTCTTCCTCTTCATCTTCTTCTCCATCTTCTTCTTCTTCCTCTTCACCATCTTCTTCTTCTTCCTCTTCATCTTCTTCTCCATCTTCTTCTTCTTCCTCTTCACCATCTTCTTCTTCTTCCTCTTCATCTTCTTCTCCATCTTCTTCCTCTTCATCTTCTTCTCCATCTTCTTCTTCCTCTTCACCATCTTCTTCTTCTTCCTCTTCATCTTCTTCTCCATCTTCTTCTTCCTCTTCACCATCTTCTTCTTCTTCCTCTTCATCTTCTTCTCCATCTTCTTCTTCCTCTTCACCATCTTCTTCTTCTTCCTCTTCATCTTCTTCTCCATCTTCTTCTTCCTCTTCACCATCTTCATCTTCTTCCTCTTCATCTTCTTCTCCATCTTCTTCTTCCTCTTCACCATCTTCATCTTCTTCCTCTTCATCTTCTTCTCCATCTTCTTCTTCCTCTTCACCATCTTCTTCTTCTTCCTCTTCATCTTCTTCCTCTTCATCTTCTTCTCCATCTTCTTCTTCCTCTTCACCATCTTCTTCTTCTTCCTCCTCATCTTCTTCTCCATCTTCTTCTTCTTCCTCTTCATCTTCTTCTCATCTTCTTCCTCTTCTTCTTCTTCCTCTTCTTCCTCTTCCTCTTCATCATCATCTTCTTACTCTTCTTCCTCTTTCTCTTCCTCTTCCTCTTCATTTTACTTCTTCAGCGTTCAAGTCTTGTGATCATGTGAACTTGACTCTTTGTCCTGTTCATCATTGGACGGGTAAGGACAATATCATAACACACAATATGCTAGTCACATGGCCGGTACTCGTATATGCGTGTGTGTCCTGAAATTTCCCCTAAACCTGCGCCGTGACTGACACACTTCAGCAGACAACATGGATGTAAACGAAACCTAATGGAGCTAACAGATTAACGATTCTGGGCAAGCGAGAGGAAATCAAACTGGGAAGGTAAGCTCGATATCGAAAATTATCAAGTTAAAGTTTAATGTGACGGGTCGAAAATAGCCTTATTATAGCCAACCGTAAATGCAAAATCAAAAATGGCTGCATGTCGCCCTGTTTTTTTTCAGACTAACGTAGTTAGTTAAGTGCTCTGTGCATACCGTGAGCTGTGCGTTTCATCCGTTTTGATCATGTGTCGCTATTCCGATTGCTTACAATGAATGATGATATCGTATGACGGGGAACAGATGGCTGTGTTCACTTTCTATGCGGTTTCGACTTATGTCTTTTGACGTGTGCTGAGACTGCTATGATGCGGACTGCAGCTATCTTTCTTTGTTTAGGAGATGAGATATTAATTCGGATGATTCCACTAGCACGGGTGGTTGAACAATTATGGATTTTAATTCAGTTACAGTGATACCGGGGCCTTATATAACCATAACAATAACGTAGTTGGCTAAACCGTTTCAGTTGCTTCGTTTGTTTTAATGTGGGTTTTAGTGGAAACTGAAGTGAAGAAGTGACTGTACTATCTCCAGTCAATGGAAGCCGTTTGGGATCATCGCCTATGTCACCGATAAGGGCTGCGCGGTAGTCGAATATGTCAAACAGAATTTGCCAATGCACTTTGGCAGGGGTTGTGAAGACAGGCACAAATATCAAACATCATCATCATGTACCATACCGGTTGGCGTAGGCTATCGTGTCCGTCCACAATCTTCTATCTACAGTGCATCGTATCAGTTCTGTTTTTGACTGTTTTCCATGTCATGGCACCAAGCTATTCAGTATTTTCTCTCTTTGTCGTCCGCGATCTCTCTTCCCTTTTATTTTGCTAGTTGCAACCAAGTATTCCAACTTTCCTCTTCTCATGATGTGCCCGAAAAATGTTGATTGTTTCTTTCTGGTGTTTTTAGGAGCCCCCATTTTGTGTTGGTCTCTTTGAGAACTTCCTCATTGGTCTTTTTAGCTGTTCATGGAACTTTCAACATTCTTCTGAGAAATCCCACCTCTGTGGCCTCTAATCAATATCAAATATACAAAATATCAAATACTATGTGCGGCCGCGAGTAGAGTTGCAGAGAGCATTTAAAATAAACATTAAAATGTACGGATCAATTACTAATAGAAACAGACAAGCAACAACGTTTCGGCAAAAGCCTTCATCGGCTAAAACAACAAACTATATACATTAATCACATAAATCAAAGCCAGAAAAAACAACACTGATCTGAAAAAGGTAAATCCAGGCCACCGTCATTACCGCCATTTTTCAGATCTGTGTTGCGTTTTCTGACTTGAAATTGTATAGTTTGTTGTACCTGATGAAAGCTTTTGCCGAAACGTTGTAGTGTGTCTTGTCTTTCTGTTAGTTTAGCTGCTACATACCATCTCATGTTCATATTAAAGGAGCTGTAACATGATTCAAGCGCATATGGGGAATTCCCGACTACATTGATACTGAGTCTATGTCCAGAACAAAACAGATGCGAAAATGAAGGGGTAAAAAGCACGTTTCTATTACAGTCTGGAAGCAGCAACTACACTATGATGTCATCTTATATGGACGAACAAATAAAGGATCCATCGACCAGTTGATTCAAAGAAGCAGGGACTTCAATCACCACGACATCAATAAATAGGTTTTTTTTTTTAATCCTTTAGTAATAATTCACTCATATACTTCATATCCTGAAGTAATAATTCACGCATACACTTCATATCCTGAAGTAATAATTCACACATACACTTCATATCCTGAAGTAATAATTCGCACATACACTTCATATCCTGAAGTAATAATTCGCACATACACTTCATATCCTGAAGTAATAATTCACGCATACACTTCACATCCTGAAGTAATAATTCACGCATACACTTCATATCCTAAAGTAATAATTCACACATACACTTCATATCCTAAAGCAATAATTCACACATACACTTCATATCCTAAAGTAATAATTCACATATACACTTCATTTCCTGAAGTAATAATTCACACATACACTTCATTTCCTGAAGTAATAATTCACACATACACTTCATTTCCTGAAGTAATAATTCACACATACACTTCATTTCCTGAAGTAATAATTCACACATACACTTCATTTCCTGAAGTAATAATTCACACATACACTTCATTTCCTGAAGTAATAATTCACCCATACCTTTCATATCCTCTAGTAATAATTCACCCATACCTTTCATATCCTCTAGTAATAATTCACTCATATACTTCATATCCTGAAGTAATAATTCACGCATACACTTCATATCCTGAAGTAATGATTCACACATACACTTCATGTCCTTAAGTAATAATTCACACATACACTTCATTTCCTGAAGTAATAATTCACACATACACTTCATATCCTAAAGTAATAATTCACACATACACTTCATTTCCTGAAGTAATAATTCACACATACACTTCATTTCCTGAAGTAATAATTCACACATACATTTCATATCCTAAAGTAATAATTCACACATACACTTCATTTCCTGAAGTAATAATTCACACATACACTTCATTTCCTGAAGTAATAATCCACCCATACCTTTCATATCCTCTAGTAATAATCCACCCATACCTTTCATCCTGTAGTTACCCCAGGTCACAAATTGCTGTCTATCAAGAACTTCATTGCCCTTTACTTTCCCTTCCCTCCGCCATTTATTCTAACTTTCTCAACTTTAATTATTTCGTATCATTCCCCTCGCCTATTTCCCTTATTCCTACTTTTGACGTAATAACAGGAGAAATGGCGAACTTCCGGTTTGTCTCATTACACGACAACAAGATTATTTCTCTCTGACAGACAATATTCTTGTTGGCAGACTTCTCTGGGATTCTTAATTTTAAAAATTATTTTCCCTATCACTGCGCCTGCCATCTACACTCACAACATTCCCTTCCCGCAATCATTGCACTGGGTTATTTTCGTTGGGAGTGACAGACACGTATCTTTGGGGGAAAAAATGTTTCGCATTTTTGTTGGAAGATTTTAATATTATTTTTTTTCTCTTCTCTGGAGAGATAGTGATATTGATGTAGTGTCGGGAGTGAGGACTGGCATTTGCAACATTAAAATATATTTGTGTGGATAGTAAGAGTTCCCTGGGCAGCAAAAAAGACCAATGAGAAAATTCTCAATTAGGGCACCAGAAAAAAGAAGCTCTTAAAAAACATCGGAAAGAAAACAATCGATATTTTTCAGGCACACCATAAGAAGAAGAAAGTTGGAATACTTGGTTACAACTGATAAATTACAGGGAAAGAGAGATCCCGGGAAACAAAGAGAGAAGATACTATATAGCTTGGTGTCATGAAATGGAAAAAAAGTAAACAACAGAAATGATACGAAGCGCATTGGATAGAAAATTTTGAAATGATATTATTGTCTACGCTAACCGTTATGGCACGTGATGATGTTGATGATGGATAAGAATACAACAGAGCTAGAGGACTACCTCGAAGAAAAAGTATGGTTAGGAGAACATTAGAAACACTCGATGGCTCATCGTGTGTCCCTAAGCCAGCCGTACGCTAATCTTACGGTCTGTTGTTTGATGCGCGACGGGGATAGTCTGACGACTGACTGTGTGTTTATATGTTCAGAATTGGAGTCAACAACGATGTCCTAACATCAGCACGCGCTATACATTTTTAAAAAAAATATGACGATCATCATTGTCAGGAGGACGTGAACTTCCGGTGTATGTTGGATAGGCGGCAGGAACCATTGAAGGATATGCATGAAAGGTGTTCCTTGTTGCAATTTCCTCATATTCCAAGCCCGGCTTGTTGCAGGAGCTACTGAGTTAAGTGCTCTGTGCACACCGTGAGCTGTATGTCTCATCCGTTTTGGTCTTGTTTCGATATTCCAATTGTTTACGAGGGGAGCCGCGATAGCTCAGTTGTTAGTGAACTGGACTACAAAGAACAAGAGGTAGGGTTTCGATCCCAACCGACGGCTTCGGGTTCACCCAACCTTTAATGGGTACCGGATTTTTTTCTGGGAAAGTAAAGGGGCATGGGCGTAATACCGACCACATTACCCCATAAACCATGTGCCGAAGGTCTGTAAAATTTATGGTCACTAACACCATATTCTCTATGCGCCACTTGGCGTGACGGGGGTACTTTACTTGTACTTAATTGTTTACGATGAATGATGATATCGTATGACAGGGAACAGTTGGCTGTGTTCACTTTCTGCGCGGTTTCGCCTTATGTCTTTTGGCGTGTGCTGAGACTGCTACGATGGGGACTAGTTACCTTTCTTTGTTTGGGAGATGAGATATTAATTCGTATGATTACGCTGGTCTGGGCGGTTGAGCAGTTATGGATTTTAATTCGTTTGCAGTGATACCGGGGCCTTCCATAACCAAATAGAAACACTCGGAATGATAACAGCAGAGGAGGTAAAGTAAAGAACTGTGGAAGGTAATAATACCAGGGATGGGCACTGGCCATCCTACCTCCAAATAATGTATTCATTCATCATCTCTTTGTATTGGGACCGTCATTCACCATTCTTGGACAATCTATAAAAGCGTTTCGATCGAGCTCCTAATAACATATCAAGAGATTCCTTCCTTCCTTCCTTCCTTCCTTCCTTCCTACCTTCCTTATCCCCCTCCCTTCCTTCCCCCTTACACTCTTGCTTCCTTTCCAATTATTTTTTTTTCCTAATTTCATTCCTTCCCTTCTTCCTTCTTTTTTAAAATCTTTCCTATCTTCCTTCCCTCTTTAATTCCTCAACACTGTGGGGATATTACCGACAGACTTCATCAACCTTCTCCATTGGTCTCTACCTTCAGTTATTCCTTGGGACTGCGAACTAATGGCCTGCACATTCTTTGATATTGTTTCCCATCTCTCTCTCTCTGTCTATTTCTTCTTCTCCACCGTTCAGGTGCTTCAGAGAATGGTCTTTGTCCGGTTTTGTAATCGAAGTACTTGGCCACACAATTTCATGTTGTGTTTCACCATAATAACGAAAAGATCGCCATGTACTCCCAACGCTAGTTTGTATCATTTGTGAACTTGTTTATCCGTGATACGACATGTGTAAGAAATGTCCAAAACCGTACAATAATATTTTATCTCCGTATAATTTTTATGTTATTATGTAGTTCTACTGTAAGGGCTCATGTTCCATATGCATACAGAAAAGCTGAAATGCAAGAACCATGAACAATAAGAAAATAACCACAACCGAGATGAAATGTATTAGACGAATGACAGGAAACATCTTGAGAGATAAGCTCAGAAATTAAGAACTGAAATAAAATATCTAGAAATAATTCCCGCCATAGAATATGTAATAAAGCAACAGATGAAATTGTTTGGCCGCGTGATAAGGCAGGAAGATGAAAACACAACATAACGAGCCTTCAAAATGCGAGAACACTAGACCCAAGGGCCGTCCACAAAAAAGATAGATTGATGGAATATTAGAAACAATAGGAAACATAACAGTGGTGGAGACAACAGAAGAGCAACAAAACGTAAATTATATCTCACCTCGACGCTGAAAGGCAAACGAGAAAGTTAAAAGGAAGAAGAAGACAGAAAAAAATGTACATAATGAGGGAGCGCATCAGCCCGATTTTACCACCAAAAGCAATGTTCTTATCTTTCCAAATATGTTTTAGTCTTGGATGGCCTGCAGTACCACATCGGGCCGATATTGCAGGAACATCAGGAAATGTAAATATAATATTCAGAAAAAAAGTTGTTATTAGTTGAATTCAACTTTCGATGGCACTTGTATTATATTGTTATATTGTTATATTGTTATATTGTTATATTGTTATATTGTTATATTGTTATATTGTGCTAGGAGCTAGTGGCGGGGTGTAACGTACACTCCTATAAGGTAAGCTGAAGTTTTACTTTGCTTGCAAAAAAAGGAACACAACAGAATATTGACATTTCGGCCTACATGCGGAGAAAGTACATGCGGAGAAAGTACATGTGGAGAAAGTACATGCGGAGAAAGTACATGCCGAGAATGTACATGCGGAGAGTGTACGTTACATCCCACTACTAGCTCCTTGCTACCAGCTTTACCGCAGCACTGCATTTATTTGCCCCCTCACCCCACCCCCTTATATAGTGCTAAACTGAAAGCAACAGAGTAGAACTAGGAGAAACTGGTTGAAGAGTTTATTACTAGGACCTGCAAGGATTGTAAACATAGAAATGCTACTCGTATAGCGGCCATCAAGACGATTGATTCTGTTTGTTTATGTTGACTAGAAGATAAAGAGTCCAATGTTTGACTAGAAGATAAAGAGTCCAATGTTTGACTAGAAGATAAAGAGTCCAATGTTTGACTAGAAGATAAAGAGTCCAATGTTTGACTAGAAGATAAAGAGTCCAATGTTTGACTAGAAGATAAAGAGTCCAATGTTTGACTAGAAGATAAAGAGTCCAATGTTTGACTAGAAGATAAAAAGTCCAATGTTTGACTAGAAGATAAAAAGTCCAATGTTTGACTAGAAGATAAAGAGTCCAATGTTTGACTAGAAGATAAAAAGTCCAATGTTTGACTAGAAGATAAAGAGTCCAATGTTTGACTAGAAGATAAAGAGTCCAATGTTTGACTAGAAGATAAAAAGTCCAATGTTTGACTAGAAGATAAAAAGTCCAATGTTTGACTAGAAGATAAAGAGTCCAATGTTTGACTAGAAGATAAAGAGTCCAATGTTTGACTAGAAGATAAAAAGTCCAATGTTTGACTAGAAGATAGAGTCCAATGTTTGACTAGAAGATAAAGAGTCTGGAGTCTGTAGAAATGTTGTTTTACAGAAGAATGTTGAGAATACCATGGACAGCTAAGAAGAGTAATGAAAATGCTCTGAAAGAGGTCAAAGCTAAAAGAGAGCTAATTTCCAATATTAGGAAGAAACAATCATCATTTTTTTTCGCCATGTAATTAGAAGAGAACAACTGGAATATATTGTAACAACTGGAAAAATTGAGGGACGAAGAGATAGAGGGAAGCAAAGAGAAAAGATACCAGACAGCTGAAGAGAATGGCTTGGCAGAAGGTCAACAACAGAAAAGATAAATAACTGCCGAGATCGAAAGTTGTGGAGAGACATGATCACCTACGCCAGCAGGCCGGTATTTGATGATGATGATGAGAAGATAAAGAGAAAGAAAACAGGGAAACAAACATACAGACAGTCTGGCAGGTAAATCGATGTACAGACAATAAGACAAGATAGGCAGACGTTATAATTGCTGTCTCAAAAACGCTCAGACAAATATTTTGTGTACAAATATAGTGTGTGTGGGTGTGTAAATGAGAGTGTGTATGAGTGTGTGTGGGGATGCTTGTATGTGTGTGTGTGGTGGGGTGTGTGTGGAGAGAGAGAGGTGGGGGCTGAGAATAATGAGAAAATGGGAGGAGAATGAGGGGGAAATGGGAGCGGGGGTCCCGAAAAGAAGAAGATTGAGAGGCAGTCACAGAGTGCAGCAAATCTGTTATAATAATTTGTTGTCAAAATAGGCAAAGCTTTCACAAAAGTTTTAAAATAGAACTAATTTAATGTTTGAGATATACGGAAGAAATACACGACAACATGGGCCAGTTACAAATTAGCAGTGCAGATGCGCACAGTGGATGTAAACAAACAACAATTAAGACTGGACGCCTCATTGGTAATCAGTGCCATAAATAAAAGCTGTGAAATGTTTAACATGTAGAGATCAAGTCACGGGTCAGACACCAACGGAAACACGTTACAAATGATTTTCTTCTTTCCATGCACGGTTCTCACTTAACCTTTTCATGAGCAGGCTTTCTTTGTTTTCTTTCTTTCTTTCTTTTTCTTTCTTTCTTTTGATTTCTTTCTTTTTCTTTATTTCTGTCTTTTTCTTTCTTTCTTTTCCTTTCTTTATTTCTTTTTCTTTCTCTCTTTATTTTGTCCATTGGCCGTTTGCCTAGTAGAGTTGCAAGAGAAAGAAGACATGATATAATCTAATCCTTGAAGATGTTTTGATCGTTAGCCACCTCCCTTTAATTTCTAATGCCGTCTCTGGTCAAAACAGGCACTCTACAATGCAATCTTCACCCCCGACGTTGAGATAGCACTGCCGGACCAAGATGTAAGAACAATAAGTAAAATAACCACCAGTGAGATGAAATGAGTTAGACGAGAGACAGGAAACAGTCTGAGAGATACGATCAGAAAAGAACTGAGAAAAAAGCAAGAAATAATTCCCGCCATATTATATATAAAGAAACAACAGATAAAAGGGTTTGGCCACGTTATAAGGCAGAAAGATCAAAACAAAACGTTCAGAGAACACCAGCCTCAAGGGCTGACCACGAAAAAGATAGATTGATGGAATATTAGAAGCACTACAAAGCAGCAGAGGAAAGCAGAAAGCAAAAGATCGCAAAGTATATCTCCCCTCGACGCTGAAAGGCAAATGAGGAAGAAAAAAAGAAGTTTTTGGGCGTATCTGGACGCTGTTGGAATAGAAATATTTTTGTTCTTTCGTACGTCTTTTATTCCGTCTATCCATTTATTCATTGTTCTCTCTCTCTCTCTCTCTCTCTCTCTCTCTCTCTCTCTCTCTCTCTCTATCCAAACATTATGAGACATAAAACTTTTGATGTTGTTTGGTCTGTTTCATTCTTACGTTATGTCCGAACCATTTCATTTATATTGTTTGCATATATTCCATGCACGGTCTAAATCTGATCTGTTCTATGATTTCCACATTGGGTATTTGATCGATCTTTGTCTTATCTGTTATCTTTTTCAAGCATCTCATTTCACAGGTTGTGATCTTCTGTGTGTGGGCTTTGTTTTATGTCCATGTTTGATATTGATAACTTAAATTTGGTATGCAAATGCAAGACATTATCACATTTCAACCACTGGGAGACAAGTTAGCCAGTCGCAGATAATGGGTCAGTCCATTATTATTTTTTTCCTTTGTTATTTATTATACATTTATTCTTATAAAAATTAAATTGGAAAACAACAATTCTTATATTTACACATCTTTTTTTAATTGAATTTTCCACTTAAATGTGAATGTTTCTTACTGCTAGACACGTTGTCTGTCTCAGAGAGTGACTTACTGCTAGACACGTTGTCTGGCTCAGAGAGTGACTTACTGCTAGACACGTTGTCTGTCTCAGAGAGTGACTTACTGCTAGACATGTTGCCTGTCTCAGAGAGTGACTTACTGCTAGACATGTTGTCTGGCTCAGAGAGTGACTTACTGCTAGACATGTTGTCTGTCTCAGAGAGTGACTTACTGCTAGACACGTTGTCTGTCTCAGAGAGTGACTTACTGCTAGACACGTTGTCTGTCTCAGAGAGTGACTTACTGCTAGACATGTTGTCTGTCTCAGAGAGTGACTTACTGCTAGACACGTTGTCTGTCTCAGAGAGTGACTTACTGCTAGACATGTTGTCTGTCTCAGAGAGTGACTTACTGCTAGACATGTTGTCTGTCTCAGAGAGTGACTTACTGCTAGACACGTTGTCTGTCTCAGAGAGTGACTTACTGCTAGACATGTTGTCTGTCTCAGAGAGTGACTTACTGCTAGACATGTTGTCTGGCTCAGAGAGTGACTTACTGCTAGACACGTTGTCTGGCTCAGAGAGTGACTTACTGCTAGACATGTTGTCTGTCTCAGAGAGTGACTTACTGCTAGACACGTTGTCTGTCTCAGAGAGTGACTTACTGCTAGACATGTTGCCTGTCTCAGAGAGTGACTTACTGCTAGACACGTTGTCTGTCTCAGAGAGTGACTTACTGCTAGACATGTTGTCTGGCTCAGAGAGTGACTTACTGCTAGACATGTTGCCTGTCTCAGAGAGTGACTTACTGCTAGACATGTTGTCTGGCTCAGAGAGTGACTTACTGCTAGACATGTTGCCTGTCTCAGAGAGTGACTTACTGCTAGACATGTTGTCTGTCAGAGAGTGACTTACTGCTAGACATGTTGTCTGTCTCAGAGAGTGACTTACTGCTAGACACGTTGTCTGTCTCAGAGAGTGACTTACTGCTAGACATGTTGCCTGTCTCAGAGAGTGACTTACTGCTAGACATGTTGTCTGTCTCAGAGAGTGACTTACTGCTAGACATGTTGTCTGTCTCAGAGAGTGACTTACTGCTAGACATGTTGTCTGTCTCAGAGAGTGACTTACTGCTAGACATGTTGCCTGTCTCAGAGAGTGACTTACTGCTAGACATGTTGCCTGTCTCAGAGAGTGACTTACTGCTAGACATGTTGCCTGTCTCAGAGAGTGACTTACTGCTAGACATGTTGTCTGTCTCAGAGAGTGACTTACTGCTAGACATGTTGCCTGTCTCAGAGAGTGACTTACTGCTAGACATGTTGTCTGTCTCAGAGAGTGACTTACTGCTAGACATGTTGTCTGTCTCAGAGAGTGACTTACTGCTAGACATGTTGTCTGTCTCAGAGAGTAACTTACTGCTAGACATGTTGCCTGTCTCAGAGAGTGACTTACTGCTAGACATGTTGTCTGTCTCAGAGAGTGACTTACTGCTAGACATGTTGCCTGTCTCAGAGAGTAACTTACTGCTAGACATGTTGCCTGTCTCAGAGAGTGACTTACTGCTAGACATGTTGCTGTCTCAGAGAGTACTTACTGCTAGACATGTTGCCTGTCTCAGAGAGTGACTTACTGCTAGACATGTTGCCTGTCTCAGAGAGTGACTTACTGCTAGACATGTTGCCTGTCTCAGAGAGTAACTTACTGCTAGACATGTTGCCTGTCTCAGAGAGTGACTTACTGCTAGACATGTTGCCTGTCTCAGAGAGTGACTTACTGCTAGACATGTTGCCTGTCTCAGAGAGTGACTTACTGCTAGACATGTTGCCTGTCTCAGAGAGTGACTTACTGCTAGACATGTTGCCTGTCTCAGAGAGTAACTTACTGCTAGACATGTTGCCTGTCTCAGAGAGTGACTTACTGCTAGACATGTTGCCTGTCTCAGAGAGTAACTTACTGCTAGACACGTTGTCTGTCTCAGAGAGTAACTTACTGCTAGACATGTTGCCTGTCTCAGAGAGTGACTTACTGCTAGACATGTTGTCTGTCAGAGAGTGACTTACTGCTAGACATGTTGCCTGTCTCAGAGAGTGACTTACTGCTAGACATGTTGCCTGTCTCAGAGAGTGACTTACTGCTAGACATGTTGTCTGTCTCAGAGAGTGACTTACTGCTAGACATGTTGCCTGTCTCAGAGAGTGACTTACTGCTAGACATGTTGTCTGGCTCAGAGAGTAACTTACTGCTAGACATGTTGCCTGTCTCAGAGAGTGACTTACTGCTAGACATGTTGCCTGTCTCAGAGAGTGACTTACTGCTAGACATGTTGTCTGTCTCAGAGAGTGACTTACTGCTAGACATGTTGCCTGTCTCAGAGAGTGACTTACTGCTAGACATGTTGTCTGTCTCAGAGAGTAACTTACTGCTAGACATGTTGCCTGTCTCAGAGAGTGACTTACTGCTAGACATGTTGCCTGTCTCAGAGAGTAACTTACTGCTAGACATGTTGCTGTCTCAGAGAGTAACTTACTGCTAGACATGTTGCCTGTCTCAGAGAGTGACTTACTGCTAGACATGTTGCCTGTCTCAGAGAGTAACTTACTGCTAGACATGTTGCCTGTCTCAGAGAGTGACTTACTGCTAGACATGTTGCCTGTCTCAGAGAGTGACTTACTGCTAGACATGTTGCCTGTCTCAGAGAGTGACTTACTGCTAGACATGTTGCCTGTCTCAGAGAGTGACTTACTGCTAGACATGTTGCCTGTCTCAGAGAGTGACTTACTGCTAGACATGTTGCTGTCTCAGAGAGTGACTTACTGCTAGACATGTTGCCTGTCTCAGAGAGTGACTTACTGCTAGACATGTTGCCTGTCTCAGAGAGTGACTTACTGCTAGACATGTTGCCTGTCTCAGAGAGTGACTTACTGCTAGACATGTTGCCTGTCTCAGAGAGTGACTTACTGCTAGACATGTTGTCTGGCTCAGAGAGTAACTTACTGCTAGACATGTTGCCTGTCTCAGAGAGTGACTTACTGCTAGACATGTTGTCTGGCTCAGAGAGTGACTTACTGCTAGACATGTTGCCTGTCTCAGAGAGTGACTTACTGCTAGACATGTTGCCTGTCTCAGAGAGTGACTTACTGCTAGACATGTTGTCTGTCTCAGAGAGTGACTTACTGCTAGACATGTTGTCTGTCTCAGAGAGTGACTTACTGCTAGACATGTTGTCTGGCTCAGAGAGTAACTTACTGCTAGACATGTTGCCTGTCTCAGAGAGTGACTTACTGCTAGACATGTTGCCTGTCTCAGAGAGTGACTTACTGCTAGACATGTTGTCTGGCTCAGAGAGTAACTTACTGCTAGACATGTTGCCTGTCTCAGAGAGTGACTTACTGCTAGACATGTTGCCTGTCTCAGAGAGTAACTTACTGCTAGACATGTTGCCTGTCTCAGAGAGTGACTTACTGCTAGACATGTTGCCTGTCTCAGAGAGTGACTTACTGCTAGACATGTTGCCTGTCTCAGAGAGTGACTTACTGCTAGACATGTTGCTGTCTCAGAGAGTGACTTACTGCTAGACATGTTGTCTGGCTCAGAGAGTGACTTACTGCTAGACATGTTGTCTGTCTCAGAGAGTGACTTACTGCTAGACATGTTGCCTGTCTCAGAGAGTGACTTACTGCTAGACATGTTGTCTGTCTCAGAGAGTGACTTACTGCTAGACATGTTGCCTGTCTCAGAGAGTGACTTACTGCTAGACATGTTGTCTGGCTCAGAGAGTGACTTACTGCTAGACATGTTGTCTGTCTCAGAGAGTGACTTACTGCTAGACATGTTGTCTGGCTCAGAGAGTGACTTACTGCTAGACATGTTGTCTGTCTCAGAGAGTGACTTACTGCTAGACATGTTGTCTGGCTCAGAGAGTGACTTACTGCTAGACATGTTGTCTGTCTCAGAGAGTGACTTACTGCTAGACATGTTGTCTGTCTCAGAGAGTGACTTACTGCTAGACATGTTGTCTGGCTCAGAGAGTGACTTACTGCTAGACATGTTGTCTGGCTCAGAGAGTGACTTACTGCTAGACATGTTGCCTGTCTCAGAGAGTGACTTACTGCTAGACATGTTGTCTGTCTCAGAGAGTGACTTACTGCTAGACATGTTGTCTGTCTCAGAGAGTGACTTACTGCTAGACATGTTGTCTGGCTCAGAGAGTGACTTACTGCTAGACATGTTGTCTGGCTCAGAGAGTAACTTACTGCTAGACATGTTGCCTGTCTCAGAGAGTGACTTACTGCTAGACATGTTGTCTGGCTCAGAGAGTAACTTACTGCTAGACATGTTGCCTGTCTCAGAGAGTAACTTACTGCTAGACATGTTGCCTGTCTCAGAGAGTAACTTACTGCTAGACATGTTGTCTGTCTCAGAGAGTAACTTACTGCTAGACATGTTGTCTGTCTCAGAGAGTAACTTACTGCTAGACATGTTGCCTGTCTCAGAGAGTGACTTACTGCTAGACATGTTGTCTGTCTCAGAGAGTAACTTACTGCTAGACATGTTGCCTGTCTCAGAGAGTGACTTACTGCTAGACATGTTGTCTGGCTCAGAGAGTGACTTACTGCTAGACATGTTTCTGGCTCAGAGAGTAACTTACTGCTAGACATGTTGTCTGGCTCAGAGAGTAACTTACTGCTAGACATGTTGTCTGTCTCAGAGAGTGACTTACTGCTAGACATGTTGCCTGTCTCAGAGAGTGACTTACTGCTAGACATGTTGTCTGTCTCAGAGAGTGACTTACTGCTAGACATGTTGCCTGTCTCAGAGAGTGACTTACTGCTAGACATGTTGCCTGTCTCAGAGAGTGACTTACTGCTAGACATGTTGCCTGTCTCAGAGAGTGACTTACTGCTAGACATGTTGCCTGTCTCAGAGAGTGACTTATTGCTAGACATGTTGTCTGTCTCAGAGAGTGACTTACTGCTAGACATGTTGCCTGTCTCAGAGAGTGACTTACTGCTAGACATGTTGTCTGTCTCAGAGAGTGACTTACTGCTAGACATGTTGCCTGTCTCAGAGAGTAACTTACTGCTAGACATGTTGTCTGTCTCAGAGAGTGACTTACTGCTAGACATGTTGTCTGTCTCAGAGAGTGACTTACTGCTAGACATGTTGTCTGTCTCAGAGAGTAACTTACTGCTAGACATGTTGTCTGTCTCAGAGAGTAACTTACTGCTAGACATGTTGTCTGTCTCAGAGAGTGACTTACTGCTAGACATGTTGTCTGTCTCAGAGAGTAACTTACTGCTAGACATGTTGTCTGTCTCAGAGAGTAACTTACTGCTAGACATGTTGTCTGGCTCAGAGAGTGACTTACTGCTAGACATGTTGTCTGTCTCAGAGAGTAACTTACTGCTAGACATGTTGTCTGTCTCAGAGAGTGACTTACTGCTAGACATGTTGTCTGTCTCAGAGAGTAACTTACTGCTAGACATGTTGTCTGTCTCAGAGAGTAACTTACTGCTAGACATGTTGTCTGTCTCAGAGAGTAACTTACTGCTAGACATGTTGTCTGTCTCAGAGAGTAACTTACTGCTAGACATGTTGTCTGTCTCAGAGAGTAACTTACTGCTAGACATGTTGTCTGTCTCAGAGAGTGACTTACTGCTAGACATGTTGTCTGTCTCAGAGAGTGACTTACTGCTAGACATGTTGTCTGTCTCAGAGAGTGACTTACTGCTAGACATGTTGTCTGTCTCAGAGAGTGACTTACTGCTAGACATGTTGCCTGTCTCAGAGAGTGACTTACTGCTAGACATGTTGTCTGTCTCAGAGAGTGACTTACTGCTAGACATGTTGTCTGTCTCAGAGAGTGACTTACTGCTAGACATGTTGTCTGGCTCAGAGAGTAACTTACTGCTAGACATGTTGCCTGTCTCAGAGAGTGACTTACTGCTAGACATGTTGTCTGTCTCAGAGAGTGACTTACTGCTAGACATGTTGTCTGTCTCAGAGAGTGACTTACTGCTAGACATGTTGTCTGGCTCAGAGAGTAACTTACTGCTAGACATGTTGCCTGTCTCAGAGAGTGACTTACTGCTAGACATGTTGCCTGTCTCAGAGAGTGACTTACTGCTAGACATGTTGTCTGTCTCAGAGAGTGACTTACTGCTAGACATGTTGCCTGTCTCAGAGAGTGACTTACTGCTAGACATGTTGCCTGTCTCAGAGAGTGACTTACTGCTAGACATGTTGTCTGTCTCAGAGAGTGACTTACTGCTAGACATGTTGTCTGGCTCAGAGAGTAACTTACTGCTAGACATGTTGTCTGGCTCAGAGAGTAACTTACTGCTAGACATGTTGTCTGGCTCAGAGAGTAACTTACTGCTAGACATGTTGCCTGTCTCAGAGAGTAACTTACTGCTAGACATGTTGTCTGTCTCAGAGAGTAACTTACTGCTAGACATGTTGCCTGTCTCAGAGAGTGACTTACTGCTAGACATGTTGTCTGGCTCAGAGAGTGACTTACTGCTAGACACGTTGTCTGTCTCAGAGAGTGACTTATTGCTAGACATGTTGTCTGGCTCAGAGAGTGACTTACTGCTAGACATGTTGTCTGTCTCAGAGAGTAACTTACTGCTAGACATGTTGTCTGTCTCAGAGAGTGACTTACTGCTAGACATGTTGCCTGTCTCAGAGAGTAACTTACTGCTAGACATGTTGTCTGGCTCAGAGAGTGACTTACTGCTAGACACGTTGTCTGGCTCAGAGAGTGACTTACTGCTAGACATGTTGTCTGTCTCAGAGAGTGACTTACTGCTAGACATGTTGTCTGTCTCAGAGAGTAACTTACTGCTAGACATGTTGTCTGGCTCAGAGAGTAACTTACTGCTAGACATGTTGTCTGGCTCAGAGAGTGACTTACTGCTAGACATGTTGTCTGGCTCAGAGAGTAACTTATTGCTAGACACGTTGTCTGTCTCAGAGAGTAACTTACTGCTAGACATGTTGTCTGGCTCAGAGAGTGACTTATTGCTAGACACGTTGTCTGTCTCAGAGAGTAACTTACTGCTAGACATGTTGCCTGTCTTAGAGAGTGACTTACTGCTAGACATGTTGTCTGGCTCAGAGAGTAACTTACTGCTAGACATGTTGTCTGGCTCAGAGAGTGACTTACTGCTAGACATGTTGTCTGGCTCAGAGAGTAACTTACTGCTAGACATGTTGTCTGGCTCAGAGAGTGACTTACTGCTAGACATGTTGCCTGTCTCAGAGAGTAACTTACTGCTAGACATGTTGCCTGTCTCAGAGAGTGACTTACTGCTAGACATGTTGCCTGTCTTAGAGAGTATTGAAAACTCCCTGCGGGTTTTAATTCATGAACTTTTGTTTTTTTAATTTCGTGTGTAATTTTGACACTGAGCAAATCTTTAAAAACATAACAGAGATGCCAGGCCTAAACATTAATGGAAAGATAATCAATAACCTAAGATATTCTGATGATACTATACTACTGGAAACCAATTGGGAATGTTTAAACAAATAAAACAGAGTGTTAGACAAGGTTGTATGCTGTCACCAGATTTGTTTAATATTTATAGTGAGATTTTTTAAAGATCCATAAGGGAAATGCCTGGAATAACAATTGGAGGTCATAATATAAATAATCTAAGGTATGCTGATGATACAGTCTTAATCGCTAAGAGTGAAAATGAGTTACAAGAAATGTTGGACATTATAGTTAAAGAAAGCAAAAATAAAGGACTCAGCCTTAATAGAAAAAGACAGAGGTAATGGTAACAACATAGAAAAAGACATCACCTCAGTGCAAAATAAAGACAAGTGGAACAATATTAAAACAGGTAAATGAATTTAAATATTTGGGAACTTTGTTCTATCTATCTATCTATCTATCTATCTTTCATTTGCTCGAAGTATTGTCTATATCAGCAATGTCGTTTCCTGTATGAATTTTACTGTCTTTTGTAATTCTTGCAGTGGCCCATATAGTTTTGTCTGTAGTGTTGTATCTATGGGCCAATGGATTTTCCTCAGTCTACTATATTCAGTGCAGTCTTGAAGTATGTGTTCAGCAGTCTGGGGTGCCTGTCCACATGTACAAGTAGTTGATGTGCCGATCTTGAATTTTGTATACATGTGACTATGGAGTCGATTGTGTCCTGTTCTTAGGCGTATAATGATAACTTGTTCGTATCTATTCATATTATGAAAGGCATCCTGATTTGGGGCTTGTGGTCCTCTGATTGATTTGATTATCAGTTTCTTATGATGGTATGTAACTGGTGTATCTAGTTGTGTGCCTGTTGAACCTTCCTTTGCCAACTGATCTGCTTTCTCATTTCCTGGTATTCCACAGTGAGACGGGATCCACTGCAGGGCAACCCTGTGGTGCTTGCAGAGTTCAGTCAATAAGGTCTGCAGATGTGGTAATTTTCTGGATTGTAGTGCCTGGAGTACTGATCTTGCATCTGTCAAAAACACTACAGGCTGTGGGCTAAGATTACTGTTCAGCAGCTTTTCTATTGAGACCATCCAATTGCACTCTGGCTCTCCTGTTATGCAGGTATGCTTTGACCCATTTGTACATCCTGCCATTTACTCCATAATTTCTCAGTTTCTTCAAAAGCCCTTCCTTCCATACCTTATCAAATGCTTTCTTTAGGTCTATCCATGCTGCTAGTACCAGTTTCTGTTCTTGAAACGCATCCTCAATTTCCTGGGAAAGATAGGTTGCCTGATCTTCGGTAGAGTAACACTGTCTAAAGCCTGCTTCTTGTAGGACAAGGAGATTTTCACTTTCCAGGTACCACTGCAGTCTGAGATTGATTATACTTTCCATTGTTTTACACAAACAGCTTGTAAGGCTGATTGGTCTATAGCTGGATGTCATTGAACCATCTTTTCCTGGCTTTAGTAATGGTATCATAATTGCTTCTCTCTATGCCTGCGGCACTCTACCTGTGATCCAGCAAATGTTGTAGATCTGTAATAGAGGTTGGGTCCTTTCGAGGCTGAGGGCCGGTGCTGCACCTGCCTGAGTGTCCATCACAGGGCGAGTGCCATATCGATTTGCGGTTATAGACATACTTCCTATTGGCGTGTGTGCGTGGCATCCTGATTGTTGTAGTGCGCCTTTTGGTTGGTTGCCTCCAACTTCAGCACTTAAACTTGCTAGAGCAGACTGTGGTCTTGCTCGGGTGTAGAAAGGCCTGGCCAGTCTTGGTTTTCAGTCTCTGGTGACTGTTAAGCCCCATCCCCACGACAAGGAGCTGGCATTGATGAGGGTCGAGAGAACATGAATTTCGTTCCACCATCTTGGAAACGGAAGTCATCAACATTCCTATATTGTGCAGAAACATGGATATTAGGCAAGAAAAAAGAGCAGAGAATTGAAGCCTTTGAAATGTATATATATAGAAGAATAGAATTGGATGGAAAGAAAAGAAAACAAACGAGTCTTAAAACAAATAAAAATTTAAAAAAAACTACCAAACACAATTCAAACAAGATAAATGAGATTTTTGGCCATGTTAAAAGATACAACAGCCTACTAAAAGTAATTCTGGATGAGAAAATGCAGGGTAAAAGAGGCAGAGGCAGACCAATACTAACATGGACGAGTAGCATCATAAGATTGACAAATCAGCCTATGACAACCTGCACCATCAAAGCAAGAGACAGTCCAGAATGGCGCTCCATGCTAGCCAACCTTCGTTGCGGAGATGGCAATCGATGACGATGATGAATTTTGACTTGTAGAAACTGTAAATATGATGTATTATATACAAATACCGCAAATAAGACAAAACTAAAACCATCTTTTTGTTTCCAATGTATTTTTAATGATATAGCGTCATGAGAATAAACAGTTTATATCCACAATTTGAACAGTTAAAACCTAACGGTTACTGAATTATTGCACTTTGAAGAGGGAACATGAGTTGTCAGACTATAGACGTGTTGTCGGCCTCAGCGAATGTACTCAGTGTTAAACGCTTTGCACGCCTCAGAGAATAAAGAAAACATGAAAATGCAATATTATTAATAAAGAAAAATAAAGCAGAATAATAAAAGTAAAAGAATACAGTAATAGAACATAAATGAAGAAAAGTGGAAGAAGAAAATCTGACGATGATAAGGAAGACGTAATAGTAGATGAAGATGAATATGATGATGAAGATGAAGAAGATGATGGTGATGATAACGATGGTGATGATAATAAAGGTGATGATCACAAAAACAATTGTAGAAAAATGCAAAATAAAATGATGATGTTTATGATGATGAATGAAATTGAAAACATAAAATACAAAAGATGATGAAGAAAAGGATAGGAGGGGGGGGGGAGAGAGAAAAAGAAGACGGAAAGGAAGAATTCGTAATACAATAAGAAGAGGAGAAGAAATGAAGAAGTAACAACAGAAGAAATAAAATAAGAATGAAAAAAAAACCGGAGACTGATTCGAAGGTTGAAATGGGTGTCCGGTTAGCGCAATCGATAGGCGGTTGGCTTACCACGGCAACAGCCGGGGTTCGTACCCTGGCGAGGACACCTGGGTTTTACTAATTCCCTAAAAATTAGTACCTCTGAAGTCGGAGTAAATCTGCCTGCATGGCGAGGGGCATCCTGTAATGGGATAAAACAGACTTTACACGCAAAATTCAGTCCCACAAAATTGAGTGGGTGGGACTTCGTCAGAGGTTAAAGCTGGCGAAAGCAAACGAACGAAGGTTGAAATAAAAACGAAGAAAATTAAACACACGATTTTCAATATTGACATATTTGCTTGTTTGTGCACTTCTGGTCCCGAAAGTCTGCCCTTGTGACGTCTAGTATCTGTTATCACAAACTCTAACATCTCTCCTGTTCGAGTCATTATCAGACAGGCCACAGTCAAGCACTAATCCCTCCCAGGACTCGTCAAGTCCTTTCTAATTTTGAACAGGCCGAGGGATGAAGCATAACAGAGCAAAGTACCTGGGAGATTGACAGAACAATCCTGCCAGTTATATCGGCTATCACTTCTTATTCTGATATAATGGGACTCTTGTACAGACATACACGTGTGACGCTATGTAATATCTTTAGAGTTGTCTTGTCTTGTCTAAAAAACAATAGGCGTTACAATGTCCTATTGTCTCTCTTTTATTTATCATCATCATCATCGTGTACCGTTTCTGCTGGCGCACGTGATCATGTCTCACCACAATGTCTGGCTACAATTGGTTACCTATTCTATACGTGACCTCATATCACGCCATCGTCATCTTCTCTCTTTTCTTCTATCTATCTATCTATCTATCTATCTATCTATCTATCTATCTATCTATCTATCTATCTATCTATCTATCTATCTATCTATCTATCTATCTATCTATCTATCTATCTATCTATCTATCTATCTATCTATCTATCTATCTATCTATCTATCTATCTATCTATCTATCTATCTATCTATCTATCTATCTATCTATCTATCTATCTATCTATCTATCTATCTATCTATCTATCTATCTATCTATCTATCTATCTATCTATCTACTATCTATCTACTACCTACCTACCTACCTACCTACCTACCTACCTACCTACCTACCTATCTATCTATCTATCTATCTATATCTATCTATCTATCTATCTATCTATCTATCTATATCTATCTATCTATCTATCTATCTATCTATCTATCTATCTATCTATCTATCTGTCTGTCTGTCTGTCTGTCTGTCTGTCTGTCTGTCTGTCTGTCTGTCCGTCCGTCCGTCTGTCTGTCTGTCTATCTGTCTATCTATCTATCTTTCATGCCATTGTCATTTTCTCTTTCTTTCTTTCTTTCTTTCTTTGTCTATCTATCTATCACGGCATCGTCATCTTCTCTCTCTCTTTCTTTCTTTCTCTCTCTCTTTCTCTCTCTCTCTATCTGCTCTTCTTCAATGTTGACCTAGTCTCACAGACAACTGGTCATTACATAGATGTGTCTTCTCCGTTCATTCATTTACTACCCGTAACTTAATGGTTGTCAAAAACATATCGATCCAAAAGTTAACATTAGTTAACGGCGAAATCTCTTTCTATATCTTTCTCTTGTTCACCCGACGAATACTAAAGGATTGAGTAAAGCTCTTCGTCGCACACCCCTGACTGGGCGTTATGTGGGCGTAGATTCTGTTGTAACATTATCCCAATTGTTGTGCAGTTCGTCTGTTTTTTGGAGCGTCCCGAAGAATTGGGATAAGACCTGCATAGTTGTGGTTCAACGATAATGGCGCAAGCTATCTATCAGCTATGAGTCGCTGACAGCTTTCTGCCTTATTTCTGACGAGTGTCTTCGCTCACATTCAAGAAGATGATGTCAGAGCTGAGGCTGGCGTTATGTTATGGAACATCTTCATCCCAACGTTGTGCTACCAATACCAGACCTGGATTGTTGATGCAATAAGAAAAATAACTTCTACTGAGATGAAATGTGTTTGACGAATGACAAGAAACAGCCTTAGAGACAAGATCAGAAATGAAGAATTGATAAAATAAAGCAAGGAATAACCCCCGCCATATTATATATAAAGAAACAACAGATAAAATGGGTTGGCAACATGACAAGGTAGAGTGATCACAACACAACGAGCCTTCAATAAACATTGCGAGAACACCGGACTCACGGGTCGACTGCGAAAAAAGATGGATTGATGGAATATTAGAAGCACAAGGAAGCATAACAGCAGCTGGTGCGAACAGAAGAGCACAAGATTGCAAATTATATCTTCCCTCGACTGTGAAAAGTAAATGAGGAAGGAAAGAAGTGAAGAAGTTATGAAACATAATGTTGAAATAGAAGAAGGCGCTGGCGTCACGTGCCCAGAGGAGATCTTGACGATGAGTGGTGCGGCAGAGATGAACTCTTTTGACGTATCACCCCTTGATATCAGAGTGTGTATATCAATGCGAGATCATCTTGGTATCAGAGTGTATATATCAATGCGAGATCATCTTGGTATCAGAGTGTGTATATCAATGCGAGATCATCTTGGTATGAGAGTGTGTATATCAATGCGAGATCATCTTGGCATGAGAGTGTGTATATCAATGCGAGATCATCTTGGTATCATAGTGTGTGTATCAATGCGAGATCATCTTGGTATGAGAGTGTGTATATCAATGCGAGATCATCTTGGTATGAGAGTGTGTATATCAATGCGAGATCATCTTGGTATGAGAGTGTGTATATCAATGCGAGATCATCTTGGTATCAGAGTGTGTATATCAATGCGAGATCATCTTGGTCAGCATGACTCGATAACTGTAGAATGGTTCAACTTCTCTCACTTTATCTCTTCAATCTCTTCAATCTCTTCAATCAATATCATCTTCGCTGCTGAATGTTGTAATAGTCCGTATCGTTGTGAGTAACCCGTTGTGTCTTAGACTTGAACAGACTACATGACAGGATTTAGCAATATATCCAGACAGCAACACACAGATGCTCATGGGTTATCAGATGCCAGGAGACTGACTCAAACCGCCCAGCTTTCCAGGAGTTGTATTAACGTGCTATCTCATCAAACATCAATCTCAAATACTCTGAACTCGAATAACATTTCTACATCTATGAAACTCAGTCTCTCCCCAACTTCTTAACGAACCTCTTAGCCTTCAAACACTGTCCATAACGGACCAATAATTTATAATATTCTTAACCTGTCCCAACTGAAATATTGTATGTATCATGGCTGCTGTAATAAACGTGAGTCTGTCTAAACTAATACTGTCAGAACCAAGATGTTGTCAACCTTCAATATGCTGTCCATTCTCACCAATTAATACTCCTGTCTCACTTAATGTGTTTGTCTCCCTCGATGGCTGGCGAGCTTCTCTCAATATCTAACAAAGAAAACTGGCTCTCAGTATCTAACAAAGAAAACTGGCTTTCAGTATCTAACAAAGAAAACTGGCTCTCAGTATCTAACAAAGAAAACTGGCTCTCAGTATCTAACAAAGAAAACTGGCTTTCAGTATCTAACAAAGAAAACTGGCTCTCAGTATCTAACAAAGAAAACTGGCTCTCAGTATCTAACAAAGAAAACTGGCTCTCAGTATCTAACAAAGAAAACTGGCTCTCAGTATCTAACAAAGAAAACTGGCTCTCAGTATCTAACAAAGAAAACTGGCTCTCAGTATCTAACAAAGAAAACTGGCTCTCAGTATCTAACAAAGAAAACTGGCTTTCAGTATCTAAAAAAGAAAACTGGCTCTCAGTATCTAACAAAGAAAACTGGCTCTCAGTATCAATCATATGATCAAACTTGGACAATGATTTTCACGAGGTGACCTTCAACTGACCACTGATAACTAATCCTATATCTTACAATCTACATGGTTATTTCCCCCTTCCAATCTTCTATTTTCTAAGCCTTGCGAAACTAAACTCTTGTACAATCAGAAACAGTCACTGGAACGTCCATACAGTGGAATCATGATGAAAAGCGAGAGAGAGAGAGAGAGAGAGAGAGAGAGAGAGAGAGAGAGAGGGAGAAGCAGACCAGAGGAAGTATGGCTGAAAGGAGTGTGGACCAGACTTCGAAAAACCTGCCAAGGATGCAACAACCTGCAAAGGATAGATGCAACAACCTGCAAAGGATCAACAACCTGCCAAGGACGCAACAACCTGCCAAGGATGCAACAACCAGCCAAGGATGCAACAACCTGCCAAGGATGCAACAGCCTGCCAAGGATGTAACAACCTGCCAAGGATGTAACAACCTGCCAAGGATGTAACAACCTGCCAAGGATGCAACAACCAGCCAAGGATGCAACAACCTGCCAAGGATGCAACAGCCTGCCAAGGATGTAACAACCTGCCAAGGATGTAACAACCTGCCAAGGATGCAACAACTTGCCAAGGATGCAATAACCTGCCAAGGATGCAATAACCTGACAAGGATGGCTTGAACATTGCAAAATGGGCAGTTAAACTTAGTTGTCTCCTCCAGAAGACGCTAGAAGACATCTCAAGCAATAATTGACTTCTCGGTTTGTGACCAGAGAAATAAAAACGAATAAGATGTTTGTTGAAGTCACACACGATGCCTCGGATTGCTGGGGTTAATAGAAAGAGTGATACTCTGCCCCATATTGCTGAGCCAATAGAGAGAGTCACGCGGTGCCCCGGTTTGTTGGGGGTAACAGAACGAGTGATACTCTGCCCCATATTGCTGAGCCAATAGAAAGAGTCACACGGTGCCCAGCTACTATATTTTTGTTACTCGTCATCACTGTCAGACGCTAGCTTTTGATTTTTTTTTTGTAGTTTACATAAAAACACCCTCAATTTTCTTTTTATTCACCTCTGGCCTCTAATTTCGTCAGGCTCATGTCATGGGCTTCGACATGTATTGATTTATACATGAAGCTAATTACTACCTTTATATTAAATTTAACATTTTCATTCTTGTTCTTGTCCCCTGTTGAAGACCTCCAGGTCGAAACGTCGGTTAAGCCTAGTCTCGACTTGTATCTAATAAAATATTTTTTCTAATAAAATCGTGTTTTCTTTCAAATAGAACTAAGACCAAGTCCTACACCCATCCTAAAACTCAGGAGATGTGAACAGTACTCTTCTCTTTTAATTACACGATTAATTCCAAAGCCTCGCCAAAGCCTCGTCTGTTGTCAGAATAGTTATTGGCCCATGGATCCACGCAACAAATGTTTATAAAACAAAACAAACCCACCTTAATTATATCTGCGATTTTTCTTTCGTCACTTTCCGAGCAAATTTGTCTGTTGTCGAAATGTTTCCTAAATTTATTCATGGCATGTCTCAAATTGTGAGTCACCTATTTCTGGTTGGTTTACATTTCCTTTGAGTCATTAAATATCTAATGACGTACGGTTATGTGGTTATCGTCGGTTATGTGGTTATCGTCGGTTATGTGGCTATCGTCGGTTATGTGGCTCTCGTCGGTTATGTGGCTATCGTCGGTTATGTGGCTATTGTCGGTTATGTGGCTCTCGTCGGTTATGTGGCTATCGTCGGTTATGTGGCTATTGTCGGTTATGTGGCTCTCGTCGGTTATGTGGCTATCGTCGGTTATGTGGCTATCGTCGGTTATGTGGCTCTCGTCGGTTATGTGGCTATCGTCGGTTATGTGGCTATCGTCGGTTATGTGGCTATCGTCGGTTATGTGGCTCTCATCGGTTATGTGGCTATCGTCGGTTATGTGGCTATCGTCGGTTATGTGGCTCTCGTCGGTTATGTGGCTATCGTCGGTTATGTGGCTATCGTCGGTTATGTGAACTTTCTTGTGTCAAACCACTTCTTAGTGACGTCTAGTAATCTTGCTTGCTTGTTAATTGCTTGTGGTTTTCTTGCAAATGCCAAGATTGATTGTATGTTTTATCCAGCAACTGTTCTTTGTTTCCAATGATGTGATTTATTACAGAGAGAACGGGTTTCTTTCTAGAACCTTTAACCTGGATATCGTCAGTAGCGTGGTGGCTAGAACTCTGACATTGCCATAAGATCACATATATTCAAACTCAGACAAAGACTTTCCAAACGACCCAGCTGAATAAAAAAAAAATATATATATATATATATATATATATATATATATATATA
The DNA here is from genome assembly GCA_032433765.1 of Megaustenia siamemsis. Lineage (NCBI taxonomy): Eukaryota > Metazoa > Mollusca > Gastropoda > Stylommatophora > Ariophantidae > Megaustenia > Megaustenia siamemsis. The sequence goes on from JAVIAB010000050.1 coordinate 75,316,964, forward strand.
TATATATATATATATATATTTATATATGTATATCTAACCCGCTGAGTTGATAACATAGTAACTGAGTCTCTCCTCTTCTCCTCTCCAATGAATTCTGTGGCTCAGAATGGAGAAGCTGAACTCTTCTCTTATACCACACAAAAGCAAGATAAGACAATCTTCTGTACAAAATTGTTTAGTTACAGATCTAATTGAGGTTCTTGGAAAAATGAATCAATCTCACTGACATTACTATTCGTGTTGCGGGTAAAATATCTCAATGAATTGCAATCAAAAATAAAGTAAATTTTATATCTATCAACTTACTTTAAGGCAAATGAGAATAATGTTGCAAATTTTTTGGTAGGCTGTGAGATACCGATGTGGATGTTCTCAGTAAGGCTGTGAGATACCGATGTGGATGTTCTCAGTAAGGCTGTGAGATACCGATGTGGATGTTCTCAGTAAGGCTGTGAGATACCGATGTGGATGTTCTCAGTAAGGCTGTGAGATATCGATGTGGATGTTCTCAGTAAGGCTGTGAGATACCGATGTGGATGTTCTCAGTAAGGCTGTGAGATACCGATGTGGATGTTCTCAGTAAGGCTGTGAGATACCGATGTGGATGTTCTCAGTAAGGCTGTGAGATACCGATGTGGATGTTCTCAGTAAGGCTGTGAGATATCGATGTGGATGTTCTCAGTAAGACTGTGAGATACCGATGTCGATGTTCTCAGTAAGGCTGTGAGATACCGATGTGGATGTTCTCAGTAAGGCTGTGAGATACCGATGTGGATGTTCTCAGTATGACTGTGAGATACCGATGTGGATGTTCTCAGTAAGACTGTGAGATACCGATGTGGATGTTCTCAGTAAGACTGTGAGATACCGATGTGGATGTTCTCAGTAAGACTGTGAGATACCGATGTGGATGTTCTCAGTAAGGCTGTGAGATACCGATGTGGATGTTCTCAGTAAGACTGTGAGATACCGATGTGGATGTTCTCAGTAAGACTGTGAGATACCGATGTGGATGCTCTCAGTAAGGCTGTGAGATACCGATGTGGATGTTCTCAGTAAGACTGTGAGATACCGATGTGGATGTTCTCAGTAAGACTGTGAGATACCGATGTGGATGTTCTCAGTAAGACTGTGAGATATCGATGTGGATGCTCTCAGTAAGGCTGTGAGATACCGATGTGGATGTTTTCAGTAAGACTATGAGATACCGATGTGGATGTTCTCAGTAAGACTGTGAGATACTGATGTTGGGAAGAACTGGCTAGGAATGGCTGGTGTGGATGTTCTCAGTAAGACTGTAAGATACTGATGTGGATGTTCTCAGTAAGACTGTGAGATACCGATGTGGATGTTCTCAGTAAGGCTGTGAGATACCGATGTGGATGTTCTCAGTAAGACTGTGAGATACCGATGTGGATGTTCTCAGTAAGGCTGTGAGATACCGATGTGGATGTTCTCAGTAAGGCTGTGAGATACCGATGTGAATGTTCTCAGTAAGACTGTGAGATACCGATGTGGATGTTCTCAGTAAGACTCTGAGATACTGATGTTGGGAAGAACTGGCTAGGAATGGCTGGTGTGGATGTTCTCAGTAAGACTGTGCTAGTCAAAGATTCAAGCAATGAAAGCCTATCTGCCAGCACGCTCAGACTGAAAGCTTTGAAAGTCTGAGGGAGAAAAAAGCTTGGCTGGAGCAGTATACATGGAGACGTCTAGTAAATCAACACAGAGTTAGTGTCCTCACTCACTGCATGTTGAAGGGACACATTAAAGGAGAGATTTCAGCCTTAATAACGCATAATATACCCAGCATACAATGGAGACCAGTTGATGACTAAGTAATTAATTGTGGAATATTGAAAACAAACTATCGACCGTATGTATTTGAAGTTTCATAAAAAATTTGACATTTATCATTTATTTTGCAATATTTTCATTTAACTTCACCTTGATTATCACATTGTTATATCGCTGTGAATGTAATGGATGGTTTGTCTGTGATATATGTACCGCTGTGAACATAATGGATGGTTTGTCTGTGATATATGTACCGCTGTGAATATAATGGAGGGTTTGTTTTAGATATATGTACCGCTGTGAATATAATGGATGGTTTGTTTTTGATATATGTACCGCTGTGGACATAATGGATGGTTTGTCTGTGATATATGTATCGCTGTGAACATAATGGATTGTTTGTCTGTGATATATGTACCGCTGTGAACATAATGGATGGTTTGTTTTAGATATATGTACCGCTGTGAATATAATGGAGGGTTTGTTTTAGATATATGTACCGCTGTGAATATAATGGAGGGTTTGTTTTAGATATATGTACCGCTGTGAATATAATGGAGGGTTTGTTTTAGATATATGTACCGCTGTGAACATAATGGAGGGTTTGTTTTAGATATACGTACCGCTGTGAATATAATGGATGGTTTGTTTTAGATATATGTACCGCTGTGAATATAATGGAGGGTTTGTTTTAGATATATGTACCGCTGTGAATATAATGGATGGTTTGTTTTAGATATATGTACCGCTGTGAACATAATGGAGGGTTTGTTTTAGATATATGTACCGCTGTGAATATAATGGATGGTTTGTCTGTGGTATATCTATCCATGTGAACATAATATGTGGGTTGTCTGTGATATATGTTCCGCTGTGAACATAATAAATAAGTTGTGTATGTCCACTGAGAGCATAATATATCCCATGGTGTACACAGCTTGACAGGATGTCAACGCAGAGAATGACACTTGTAGTGGGTGTTATTATGGCACTAATTATATTACAGTGAACGCTCTAAACAGAGACCATGAACAGTCGTGGCCCGAGATGCCAGCAACTGATGAACCTAAGGTTGATAGCGACTCATAGCTGACGGCTGGTGTCAAAGGCAGTGGACGAGAACTGATCGTAGTGAGTTGACTTTGTCTAACTTGACCTCTTAACCGTTTAGCCAGCAACTGGATAGTTAGTCTGAGCAAAGTGAAGGGGAATCTGAGGCAAACATCAGCACCCAAAACATGCCGAGCTGAAGTCGATTGTGCTCTCTCGAATTACGACAGTTTAGAGTAGCCAACTGTAAATCTGCGACAGAACTTAAATTACGCCCTTTCCCCATCAAGATGACCGTGAACGAATCCACAAAGCCAGGATGAAACGGGACGTACTAAACTGACACGGTTTTTTTCCCCATTTTCTTCTCTTCCTCATAATTTTAGAAATCGATATTGATTACGCAAAAATAATTTACAATGAGTTACAGCTCCCTCAGAGAGCCAAAGATCATGTCATTCAGAGCCGTCTCAAAAAGACACAAAATTTGTTTCCAACTGAATTGTACAGGTTTCATTTCATTCATCCATTTTACTGTGGGGCCGAAGACCCCATATAAGGAGAAAGTCATAGTTCTCCACGACTGACGTTTTGCTGCTTGTTCTTGTAGTTCTTGCTTGTTTCATAGCCCCATGTTTGAGCCTTCTCTAGAAATTGTTCTGCGTAGCGATTCACTTGGTCTACCTTATATTTGTTTTCCAGACAGTTTCCACATGAATGCCTGGCGCGATGTCTTTCTTCATTCACTCTCAGCACATGACCGATGTACTTCCATCACCGTTTTCTTATAAAGCGCGACATGTGTTCTTGTTTTGATTCGTCTCTTATCTCTTCTTTTGAAATCTATTCTTAAGTTTACAAGACTAGAAATTAACATTTCGCATAAATCATGATCAACAAGTATGATGATCTGAAGGGAGTCGCGATAGCTCAGTGGTTAGTGAACTAGACTACAAGACAACGTAGGGAGTCGCGATAGCTCAGTGGTTAGTGAACTAGACTACAAGACAACGTAGGGAGTCGCGATAGCTCAGTGGTTAGTGAACTAGACTACAAGACAACGTAGGGAGTCGCGATAGCTCAGTGGTTAGTGAACTAGACTACAAGACAACGTAGGGAGCCGCGATAGCTCAGTGGTTAGTGAACTAGACTACAAGACAACGTAGGGAGTCGCGATAGCTCAGTGGTTAGTGAACTAGACTACAAGACAACGTAGGGAGTCGCGATAGCTCAGTGGTTAGTGAACTAGACTACAAGACAACGTAGGGAGTCGCGATAGCTCAGTGGTTAGTGAACTAGACTACAAGACAACGTAGGGAGTCGCGATAGCTCAGTGGTTAGTGAACTAGACTACAAGACAACGTAGGGAGCCGCGATAGCTCAGTGGTTAGTGAACTAGACTACAAGACAACGTAGGGAGCCGCGATAGCTCAGTGGTTAGTGAACTAGACTACAAGACAACGTAGGGAGTCGCGATAGCTCAGTGGTTAGTGAACTAGACTACAAGACAACGTAGGGAGTCGCGATAGCTCAGTGGTTAGTGAACTAGACTACAAGACAACGTAGGGAGTCGCGATAGCTCAGTGGTTAGTGAACTAGACTACAAGACAACGTAGGGAGCCGCGATAGCTCAGTGGTTAATGAACTAGACTACAAGACAACGTAGGGAGTCGCGATAGCTCAGTGGTTAGTGAACTAGACTACAAGACAACGTAGGGAGCCGCGATAGCTCAGTGGTTAGTGAACTAGACTACAAGACAACGTAGGGAGCCGCGATAGCTCAGTGGTTAGTGAACTAGACTACAAGACAACGTAGGGAGCCGCGATAGCTCAGTGGTTAGTGAACTAGACTACAAGACAACGTAGGGAGCCGCGATAGCTCAGTGGTTAGTGAACTAGACTACAAGACAACGTAGGGAGCCGCGATAGCTCAGTGGTTAGTGAACTAGACTACAAGACAACGTAGGGAGCCGCGATAGCTCAGTGGTTAGTGAACTAGACTACAAGACAACGTAGGGAGTCGCGATAGCTCAGTGGTTAGTGAACTAGACTACAAGACAACGTAGGGAGCCGCGATAGCTCAGTGGTTAGTGAACTAGACTACAAGACAACGTAGGGAGCCGCGATAGCTCAGTGGTTAGTGAACTAGACTACAAAGGACAAGAGGTAGGGTTAGATCCTGATCGACGGCTTTCGGGTTCACCCAGCCTTAAATAGTTACCGCGAATATATTTTATGGGGAAGTAAAACGGCACGGGCGTAATACTGACCACACCCCAAAAATCATGTGCTGAATGTCTGTAAAAATGATGATCCCTAACACCAAATTCCCTATATACCACTTGGCGTGACGGGGCTCTTTACTGTTGTACTTTATGTAGATTCAAGGCGCTTACTTGATCTTAAAGAATCCAACTCTATATTTAACTAATTGCCCATATGACCTAGTTTCCAGACTTTCTTTAAAAAAATTATCCAAAAAATAAATTTAATGAAAATTTCTTTCTATAAACTTACTGAAAGTGGAAGCGAAACAATATAAAACTGAGACCGTTATTTAGTTATTTGGTTATGGAAGGCCCCGGTATCATTGCAAACGAATTAAAATCCATAATACTGAGACTTTCATTATGTGCTTTCTTATGTGTCTTCAGATCATATAATATATCACTGAGACCGTATAATTTGCAAAAGTCGCTTGAGTTTATTGAGTTATATATGTATTAATTGTGTAAATTCGTGTAGTTTTTGTTTCAGTGTGTGCATCAAAGATACATTTTTTTTAATTTTAAAATAAGATAATATCAAAATATTCTGTTTCATTTATTTATTTGCGCATACAGTTATTATCCACGCACATAATGAAAGCATACAAACATTACACAAGTACATAATGAAAGCATACAGACGTTACAGAAGCACATAATGAAATCATACTAACATTACACAAGTACATAATGAAAGCATACAGACGTTACAGAAGCACATAATGAAAGCATACAGACGTTGCACAAACACGTAATATAAAACATACACAGTAGGCAAAGTCGCTTCCCAGCAGCAGAGCTGGAACTTGTTAGCGACCCATAGCTGATGGCTTGCGACAGGATCTATGATCCAGAACCATCCAGACCCTACTCCACCTCATCGTGGTGCCTCTAGTAACAGACTAACCTGTCTAGTCTGACCAAGCGAGTAGGGATCGAAGAGGGAAGACAACCCGGTACTCAAAAACAACATGCTGAAGTCGGATGTGTTGGGTCGAAAGGCGCAAATATAACAGTTTTACTGATAACCACAAAACAACGTAGACACGTCCACTTTAAGTCCTCTTAAGGGTGAATGATCAGAAGGTGTCTTCCTTTAGTCATCGGGCGAACGCAAGTATGCAAAGCATACAGACATTACCCAAGCACAGAATCAAAGCATACAGACATTACCCAAGCACAGAATCAAAGCATACAGACATTACCCAAGCACAGAATCAAAGCATACAGACATTACCCAAGCATAGAATCAAAGCATACAGACATTACCCAAGCACAGAATCAAAGCATACAGACATTACCCAAGCACAGAATCAAAGCATACAGACATTAACCAAGCACAGAATCAAAGCATACAGACATTACCCAAGCACAGAATCAAAGCATACAGACATTACCCAAGCACAGAATCAAAGCATACAGACATTACCCAAGCACAGAATCAAAGCATACAGACATTACCCAAGTACATAATCAAAACATACAGACATTACCCAAGCACAAAATCAAAGCATACAGACATTACCCAAGCACAGAATCAAAGCATACAGACATTACTCAAGCACAGAATCAAAGCATACAGACATTATCCAAGCACAGAATCAAAGTATACAGACATTAAACAAGCACAGAATCAAAGCATACAGACAATAACCAAGCACAGAATCAAAGCATACAGACATTACCCAAGCACAGAATCAAAGTATACCGACATTACCCAAGCACAGAATCAAAGTATACATACATTATCCAAGCACAAAATCAAAGCATACAGACATTACCCAAGCACAGAATCAAAGCATACAGACATTACCCAAGCACAGAATCAAAGCATACAGACATTACCCAAGCACAGAATCAAAGCATACAGACATTAACCAAGAACAGAATCAAAGCATACATACATTAACCAAGCACAGAATCAAAGCATACAGACATTACCCAAGCACAGAATCAAAGCATACAGACATTACCCAAGCACAGAATCAAAGCATACAGACATTACCCAAGCACAGAATCAAAGCATACAGACATTACCCAAGCACAGAATCAAAACATACAGACATTACCCAAGCACAAAATCAAAGCATACAGACATTACCCAAGCACAGAATCAAAGCATACAGACATTACCCAAGCACAGAATCAAAACATACAGACATTACCCAAGCACAGAATCAAAACATACAGACATTACCCAAGCAAAGATTCAAAGTATACAGACATTACCCAAGCACAGAATCAAAGCATACAGACATTACCCAAGCACAGAATCAAAAGACACAGACATTAGCGTATCAATTCAGAGGAAGAGGTATGTTTACAGCACTCGGAAACATTAAAAAATAATCAACAACAGACAAAAAATAGAGACCAAAGCAGGATCGTACCCGTACTCAGTGGCACAGCGCCTTGCCACGAAAAGCCAAACGTTGGAGAACACTGCCACTCAGCTAACTGGTTAGCTAACTAGGTAACTCAGCTCAGTTGGCTGAGTGGCAGTGTTCCCTTGCGTTTGGCTTTTCGTGGCAAGGCGCTGTGCCACTGAGTACGGTTTCGACCTGCTTTGGTCCATATTTTTTTCTGTTGTTGATTATTTGTCAATTTTTCCGAGTGCTGTAAACATACCTCTTCCTCTGAATTGATTCGGTGATTATCGCCTCGGGAAGTTTCCCTCTATAATAATATTCATTTATTATTATTTGTCTCCGATACTGACATTACCCAAGCACAGAATCAAAGCATACAGACATTACCCAAGCACAGAATCAAAGTATACAGACATTACCCAAGCACAGAATCAAAGTTTACAAACATTACACAATCATATATAATCAAAGTATGCAGACGTTACACAAGCACATAATCAAAGAATGCAGACATTACACAGAAGCACATGATCAAAGCATGCAGACAGTATACAATTAACCATATAATAAAGGCATACAGACTTAACCTTCGTGTAAAATAAACATATATGATGACACCACCTCTATGCACATCCTGACACAGGGAAAAAATATTAATCTCAGTTGAGACCAAGTGATGACGTTTCTAACACTTTGGCGTGGAAAACGTTTCACACCTGACAGTGAACGAGCACCTGATGAAAGGTGGGAACACACCTCTGCTCGTTGATGAGGTGTTAAAAGCCGGCAACGATAGTGTAGTCTATGTATTTTTATTTCTGAAATTATGCGAAATAAATTGTTGCTTTCAGCATTATTTGAATGTACACGGGTCTTCAGAATATTTCAACAATCCATTAAAAATAAATGAAAAACGTCTTGTGCAACAAGACTGTGTACAATAGAAGTGAGAAAAACAGTTCGTCGGTGCTATATAGAGCCAGTTCTGACCTATGGAAGCAAATCATGAACATTAGACAAAACAAATGAAAAGACGATTAAATGCCACAGAGATGGGATTTCTCAGAAGAATGTTGAAGTTTAATGGACAGCTAAATAGACCAAAGAGGACATTCTCAAAGAGGCCAACACAATAAGGGAGCTCCAGGAAATCAGATAGAAACAATCAACGTTTTTTTTTAGCACATAATAAGAAGAAGAAAGATGTAATACTTGGTTACAACTGGCAATGTACAGGAGACATTGCGAATGACATTATCATCATTGAGTGCCGTCTCCACATCGAAGGTTGGCTACCACAGAGCGCCATTCCGCTCTGTCTCTTGCTTTGATGGTGCAGGTTGTCATTGACTGACATCTTTTGATGTTACTCGTCCATGTTAGTCTTGGTCTGCCTCTGCCTCTTTTACCTTGTATTTTTCCTTCCAATATTACTTTTAATAGGCTGTTGTGTCTTTTAACATGCCCCAACCATTTCATTTGTCTTGTTCTAATTGTGTTTAGTAGTTCTCTTTTTTATGTTTAGTTGTTTTAAAACTTCATCGTTTGTTTTCTTTTCTTTCCATCCAAATTTACCTATTCTTCTATAAATCCACATTTTAATGGTTTCAATTTTCTGTTCTATTTTCTTGTCTAAACTCCATGTTTCTGCACCATGAAGGAATATTGAGAACATGTAACATTTTGATATTCGTTAGAATTTCTCTCCATGGCTTTCTTTGGAATTTTACGTGATGAGGCTCCAATCTTTTTCGCGGTGGTCTTGCGAATGACAAAGCGAAAAAAACAAAAAACACTAGATAGCTTGGAGTCATGGCATGGAAAACAGACAACAAAATTGATAAGAAGTATGCGGATAGAAAATTGTGGAAGGATATGATCGCTAACCGGTATGACACATGATTATGATGAACTTTCTGAAGTTTAAATCTTCTGCTGTCTATGTACATCAACAACTGTTAAATCTTCTGCTGTCCATGTAATATATATATATATATATATAATTTGTGTGTTTGTTGTTCGTCCAGATGAAGGACTACTTGGCCGAAACGTCGACTTTTGTTTCGTCCATTACCACGTAAAGCTGTCACCATACCACCTTTTTTTTCCTTCTTTTTTAGTATTGCCATTATCATCATCAGCTTTACAGCAGCTTCGCATCTCTACGCATCTTGATACCTTTACCTGTGTTAAATCTTCTGCTGTCTATCTACATCAACAAATGTTAAATCTTCTGCTGTCTATCTACATCAACAAATGTTAAATCTTCTGATGTCCATGTACATCATCAACTGTTAAATGTTGTCCATGTACATCATCAACTGTTAAATGTTGTCCATGTACATCATCAACTGTTAAATGTTGTCCATGTACATCATCAACTGTTAAATGTTGTCCATGTACATCATCAACAACTAGTTTATTATATTCTTTTCCTTCATCTTATTCTCCTTCCTTCTCAGTGCGTCTAACAACGGAGGCTACGATGGCTCAGTGATTAGTGATCGGGACTGGTAAGGTCAAGAAGTTGAGTTCGATCCTGATCAACGGATTCCCTGTTCTCACTCTTTCTCTGTCTTCATTTCCTCTTATACCCGTTCGTGTGTCGAGGGAGATACAAAGTTTTGGTTCTCGCCCTTCCGGCGGCTTCACTTATTGCCAGTTGATGTTGTAGCGTTTCTTTGATATCTGTCCAACTTACTCTAGGTCTGCCTCTAGCTCTTCTCCCTACTCCTTTGTTAATTAATTAATTTATTTTTATTGGTAAGCAGTCTCACATGTTCATCCAGCCTTAAATGGGTACTTGAATTTTGTCTCGGAAAGTAAAGCGGCACGGGCGTAATGCTGACCTCATTAGCACAAAATTAATGTGTCAGAGGACTATAAAAAAAATAATATGCTCAAACACCATATTCCATATTCTCCTCGTTTTTTTTTTTTAACTTCATTCAATCAATGAGGTGCCGTCTCCACATCGAAGTTGCCTACCATGGGGCGTCATTCACTCAATGAGTGCCATCTCCACATCGAAGTTGCCTACCATGGGGCGTCATTCACTCAATGAGTGCCATCTCCACATCGAAGTTGCCTACCATGGGGCGTCATTCATTCAATGAGTGCCATCTCCACATCGAAGTTGCCTACCATGGGGCGTCATTCACTCAATGAGTGCCATCTCCACATCGAAGTTGCCTACCATGGGGCGTCATTCATTCAATGAGGTGCCGTCTCCACATCGAAATTGCCTACCATGGTGCGTCATTCACTCAATGAGTGCCATCTCCACATCGAAGTTGCCTACCATGGGGCGTCATTCATTCAATGAGGTGCCGTCTCCACATCGAAATTGCCTACCATGGGGCGTCATTCACTCAATGAGTGCCATCTCCACATCGAAGTTGCCTACCATGGGGCGTCATTCACTCAATGAGTGTCATCTCCACATCGAAGTTGCCTACCATGGGGCGTCATTCACTCAATGAGTGCCATCTCCACATCGAAGTTGCCTACCATGGGGCGTCATTCACTCAATGAGTGCCATCTCCACATCGAAGTTGCCTACCATGGGGCGTCATTCATTCAATGAGTGCCATCTCCACATCGAAGTTGCCTACCATGGGGCGTCATTCACTCAATGAGTGCCATCTCCACATCGAAGTTGCCTACCATGGGGCATCATTCATTCAATGAGTGCCGTCTCCACATCGAGGTTGCCTACCATGGGGCGTCATTTTATTCGGTTGCTTTGGAGTGTTTATCACACCTCACTACTGGCTCCTTGCTACCAGCTTTACCGCAGCATTGCAATTATTTGTCTGTTCCCTCTTGATGGTGCATGTTGAAATAGGTTCACCTGTCCACCTTTTGATGTTGTCAGTCACTTTAGTATTGGTAGATGGGGGAGGGGGTGCTGGTAGCGTAGTTGGGAAAACAACCCGGCTGGGCCACAGACGTTAGGACATCTTGTGTTCGATTCCAGCTGGAAGCAGTGTGTGTTTTACTTGTGGTTGGAAAAAAAATACCACCGCGGTCGACCCAGCCGCTGGCAGAAATGGGTACCAGGGTAGTACTCTGGGAAGGTGAGGAGTGCCGCATCGCACCGTGAGTTTCGATGCTTGAAGCGACAGTATCCAGAAGTCCCCTAACACTTCTGGATAGGCGGCCGAGCACATTTGGGTGAAACCTCGCGTGCTAAGACGCCGATTCAAGTCTCGCACTTTACCTTTACTTTAGTCTTGGTCTGCCTCGTCTGCCTTGCACCTTCCCTGCCAAGATGACTTTTAGAAGGGTGTTATGTCTCTTCCTATGTCCAAACAATATTTGTTTACTTACTTCCCTAGAAATTACTCCCTTTCATCGTCAAATATTTAAAATAACGTAAATTACGTCGTTTCGTGTTTACAACAAACTTCGACAGCAACACTGACTCCACAAACAGACATTTTTATAGAAGCTTGATTTTCCTCTATCTCAAACCCGTCGCGGGTGGCCAGACTAATGCTTTGCAAGATCTCGGTCTGGTCTGGTTCTGAACTGAGTTTTCATTGTCTCTATAAAGTAAAGAAACGTCACTCGTGCCCTATAGTTAGTCTAGATGTGTCAAGATCTGAAAGAACAATAAATGTTGTATACATTGTAGGTTGCTGTCACTACTGTGTTTTAAGTAGAAAACATTTGAAATTGCGATGTAGTAAGAAAACCAGCATAGATAAGACACGTTTATTACATCTGATTTAACTGAAGAAAGAATCGCAGTAGTAAGTGAACTAATCTGCCGAGAACATAAGGTCAGGGTTAGTCCCGATCGGCGGCTTTAGGTTTAAGAAGCTTTAAATGGAGGCTGAATGGTTTAGTCTAGAGGTAAGGCGTAGACCTGTAGATGGGGAGGTCTTGGGTTCGAATCCCGTCACGGCAGGTGAAGATTTTAAGTACCTGGATCATTATTGGCTTTCCCTACGCGTTCTCCCTGACCTTTCCGACTCTAAGCATTGAAATATAATGTGTAGCACTATGGGGTAACGGCTAAATAGGGGATATATCGTGTGCTGGGTGAGGTGTTGCGTGCTGGGTGAGGAGCTGCGTGCTGGGTGAGGTGCTGCGTACTGGGTGAGGTGTTGCGTGCTGGGTGAGGTGCTGCGTGCTGGGTGAGGTGCTGCGTGCTGGGTGAGGTGCTGCGTGCTGGGTGAGGTGTTGCGTGCAGGGGGAGGTGTTGCGTGCTGGGTGAGGTGCTGCGTGCTGGGTGAGGTGCTGCGTGCTGGGTGAAGTGCTGCGTGCTGGGTGAGGTGTTGCGTGCTGGGTGAGGTGCTGCGTGCTGGGTGAGGTGCTGCGTGCTGGGTGAGGTGCTGCGTGCTGGGTGAGGTGTTGCGTGCTGGGTGAGGTGCTGCGTGCTGGGTGAGGTGCTGCGTGCTGGGTGAGGTGTTGCGTGCTGGGTGAGGTGTTGCGTGCTGGGTGAGGTGTTGCGTGCTGGGTGAGGTGTTGCGTGCTGGGTGAGGTGTTGCGTGCTGGGTGAGGTGCTGCGTGCTGGGTGAGGTGCTGCGTGCTGGGTGAGGTGTTGCGTGCAGGGGGAGGTGTTGCGTTAGTTGAAGGCGATGTGCTATAATCTGTCGACAAAGCTAAACTATATGGGGACAAGATAATTGTATTAAAGTAGAACACTTGTGACGTAATGGTGACGATATGACCCCAAAAATATATTGGTGATAAAAAAAAAATACGGAGCAGCAACATCATATTTCTTATTGCCTACAGGAGACGATAGGGCTGTAACTTTTTATTTAACTAAAAATAGCTCTTATTGAAAGATATAGATTTTCTTATCTGGCTGAATCTCTCAATATGCTCATTTGAGAATTTGTTCTTGAGACATATAAGCAGGCAGAATTATCAAGAAAGTTACACGTATTTGAAATGAGAGGCAGGGTAGCCCCATGACATTATCAACAACAGAAAGTCCGCCTAGGAGATTGTCCAGCAAAATGACGGTCCTGATAATGGTGAAGAGATGAATGCTGGGATGGGATTGTCATTAACACTCTTTCCAATTCCAGCGAACACTATCATACTTAGAATTGTGATGTAGGTGGTATAGCTTTGATTTGTCCAAAATATATTAATAAGAAAATGGTGAGAGTGCCTCATCCTTATCGTTTATTTCAAAATATCATTGAACAAATGTCTACAGTACTTCATTATTATCATTGATCTATCATATCATATCATTGAACAAATATTGACATTGCTTCTGGTAGTAACAAGTTAATTTTTTTTCTGCAATATCACTTTCTAAAGACTGTTGAAAAGGTAGAAGGTTGACAATGATGGCTGGGGTCTATCGTGAAGGTAGAAGGTTGACAATGATGGCTGGTGTCTATCGTGAAGGTAGAAGGTTGACAATGATGGCTGGGGTCTATCGTGAAGGTAGAAGGTTGACAATGATGGCTGGGGTCTATCGTGAAGGTAGAAGGTTGACAATGATCGCTGGGGTCTATCGTGAAGGTGAAGGTTGACAATGATGGTTGGGGTCTATCGTGAAGGTAGAAGGTTGACAATGATGGCTGGGGTCTATCGTGAAGGTAGAAGGTTGACAATGATGGCTGGGGTCTATCGTGAAGGTAGAAGGTTGACAATGATGGTTGGGGTCTATCGTGAAGGTAGAAGGTTGACAATGATGGCTGGGGTCTATCGTGAAGGTAGAAGGTTGACAATGATGGCTGGGGTCTATCGTGAAGGTAGATGGTTGACAATGATGGCTGGGGTCTATCGTGAAGGTAGAAGGTTGACAATGATGGCTGGGGTCTATCGTGAAGGTAGAAGGTTGACAATGATGGCTGGGGTCTATCGTGAAGGTAGAAGGTTGACAATGATGGCTGGGGTCTATCGTGAAGGTAGAAGGTTGACAATGATGGCTGGGGTCTATCGTGAAGGTAGAAGGTTGACAATGATGGCTGGGGTCTATCGTGAAGGTAGAAGGTTGACAATGATGGCTGGGATCTATCGTGAAGGTAGAAGGTTGACAATGATGGCTGGGGTCTATCGTGAAGGTAGAAGGTTGACAATGATGGTTGGGGTCTATCGTGAAGGTAGAAGGTTGACAATGATGGCTGGTGTCTATCGTGAAGGTAGAAGGTTGACAATGATGGTTGGGGTCTATCGTGAAGGTAGAAGGTTGACAATGATGGCTGGGGTCTATCGTGAAGGTAGAAGGTTGACAATGATCGCTGGGGTCTATCGTGAAGGTGAAGGTTGACAATGATGGTTGGGGTCTATCGTGAAGGTAGAAGGTTGACAATGATGGCTGGGGTCTATCGTGAAGGTAGAAGGTTGACAATGATGGCTGGGGTCTATCGTGAAGGTAGAAGGTTGACAATGATGGCTGGGGTCTATCGTGAAGGTAGAAGGTTGACAATGATGGCTGGGGTCTATCGTGAAGGTAGAAGGTTGACAATGATGGCTGGGGTCTATCGTGAAGGTAGAAGGTTGACAATGATGGCTGGGATCTATCGTGAAGGTAGAAGGTTGACAATGATGGCTGGGGTCTATCGTGAAGGTAGAAGGTTGACAATGATGGTTGGGGTCTATCGTGAAGGTAGAAGGTTGACAATGATGGCTGGTGTCTATCGTGAAGGTAGAAGGTTGACAATGATGGTTGGGGTCTATCGTGAAGGTAGAAGGTTGACAATGATGGCTGGGGTCTATCGTGAAGGTAGAAGGTTGACAATGATCGCTGGGGTCTATCGTGAAGGTGAAGGTTGACAATGATGGTTGGGGTCTATCGTGAAGGTAGAAGGTTGACAATGATGGCTGGGGTCTATCGTGAAGGTAGAAGGTTGACAATGATGGTTGGGGTCTATCGTGAAGGTAGAAGGTTGACAATGATGGCTGGGGTCTATCGTGAAGGTAGAAGGTTGACAATGATCGCTGGGGTCTATCGTGAAGGTGAAGGTTGACAATGATGGTTGGGGTCTATCGTGAAGGTAGAAGGTTGACAATGATGGCTGGGGTCTATCGTGAAGGTAGAAGGTTGACAATGATGGCTGGGGTCTATCGTGAAGGTAGAAGGTTGACAATGATGGCTGGGGTCTATCGTGAAGGTAGAAGGTTGACAATGATCTCTGGGGTCTATCGTGAAGGTGAAGGTTGACAATGATGGCTGGGGTCTATCGTGAAGGTAGAAGGTTGACAATGATCGCTGGGATCTATCGTGAAGGTAGAAGGTTGACAATGATGGCTGGGGTCTATCGTGAAGGTAGAAGGTTGACAATGATGGCTGGGGTCTATCGTGAAGGTGAAGGTTGACAATGATCGCTGGGGTCTATCGTGAAGGTAGAAGGTTGACAATGATGGTTGGGGTCTATCGTGAAGGTAGAAGGTTGATAATGATGGTTGGGGTCTATCGTGAAGGTAGAAGGTTGACAATGATGGCTGGGGTCTATCGTGAAGGTAGAAGGTTGACAATAATGGCTGGGGTCTATCGTGAAGGTAGAAGGTTGACAATGATGGCTGGGGTCTATCGTGAAGGTAGAAGGTTGACAATGATGGCTGGTGTCTATCGTGAAGGTAGACAAATTAGATAGGCAGGAGAATTGATTCCTTAGAGCACTTGTCACCTAATGTACAGGCCTCATTTTTATTTTGTTTTATCGTTGCTTAAACACAAGAGAAAAATACATCATCTCCTACCGAGAATTGACACTTCATCCACCTGCTAAACGGCAGCTCTAATTTCCCGATCACCTACTTCTCATTACGCATTTCCTGTTTATGAACAATCGTCTATGCTATAGTCTCTCTCTGTTATAGTCTCTCTCTGTTATAGTCTCTCTCTCTGTTATAGTCTCTCTCTGGTATAGTCTCTCTCTGTTATAGTCTCTCTCTGTTATAGTCTCTCTCTGTTATAGTCTCTCTCTGTTATTGTCTCTCTCTGTCGTACATGCATTTTTTCATATCAGCAGCATATTGAGTAATCATGGGTTAAAACTTACCTGCTAATGCAAGACGTTCTCTTTTTGCTCCTTCAGCGATTTAAAAAATCTCTTTACATTATTGTTCGTTCTTCATGGAAACTAAAATGGAGATTGTTGAGTGCAGTGCAATTCCTAGTATAGCCGTAGTTGCTGCACAATTCGTCCTGGTACATAACACTTCATCATGGCCTATTTCCTTTTTATTTGTCAGAATATGCCTTCGATGCCTGTTCTATTTCCTGGACAGGTTAAGCTGTATGTGCAAGTAGATAGAGGTCGTGTATGTTAGTTTCCTGGCTGATAAGATCTTGCAATCAACAAGGAAGAAAATCGACTCATTCGAAACACAATGTTACAGAAAAATACCCAAGATACCCGGATTATGATAAAGAGCAATGGAGACATATTAAAAGATTGAAACGTTAAAAAAACTGGCTTATAAACACTATTCTACACAGGAAATGAAAATATTCTGGACACGTGAAAAGATACAGGGGCTGGAAAGAACAATAATGGAAGATATTGTTCCTGGGCCATGCATCAGGGGCAGACCAAGAAGAAGGTGGTTTGAAGACATCATGTAGACATTGAACATGACAACAGAAGAGGGAGATCGGGATACAGAGATACTTCAAACAGGCTGTGGTGAATGCAATGTTCTGCAAAGGACATGCGACCTGATGATGACGATGATGACTGATACCAGCAGTATGTGATGACGTATGTTAAGATCAACTCTTTCACTGCTGATTTGAACTGTACCACAATCGAGGGCTTAGTGTTGAAGTCTGTGCTTCTCCGGAAACAGAAGACTGACATCCACCTTTCCTTCTCGTGTTTCGTTGCCCGGATGAGGTAGCAGTTGTGCAATGAAACGAGCGAGTATTGTTGAGGGCGAAAAGTCCAACAGGTAATCCGAGTGTTAGCAAACCAATTCAGTGTAAGAGGTATGTTTACAGCACTATGAAAAAATGACAAATAATCAACAACAGAAAAAAAAAAACTTAGAACAATATATGGACCGAAGCAGGATCGAACATGTACTCAGTGGCACAGCGCCTTGCCACGAAAAGCCAAACGCTAGGGAACACTGCCACAGAGTAAAAAGTAACTGAGAATATATTTAAACAGTGCACATATTCGAGGGTATCTGGACAATGATATGGAAGTACAAGGAAGTGATGCCTGAATATGTGCGACAGGAACGTATGAAAATAAGTACAAGAAACGTACGTAGAAGAAATACCTCGAGAATGGCGAACAAAATTGAGGACGAAAGAGATAACAGCTAATTGATAGGTAGGCAAAGGTATGTGTAGATTGACGGAAAAGATATATACTATTTCTGGAGCTAGAGAAAGAGAGAGAGAGAGAGAGAGAGCTAGAGAAAGAGAGAGAGAAAGAGAGAGAGAGAAAGAGAGAGAAAGAAAGAGAGAGAGAAAGAGAAAGAGAGAGAAAGAAAGAGAAAGAAAGAGAGAGAGAGAGAGAGAGCAAAGAAGAACATGCAATAAAATACAACAACTATAATGTTCAATTTTGCGATTGAGACTAAACCGTGAACTGAACATACGTTTCAACTCGAATGTCTTCAACTGGTACGTAAGCAAAGAAAAGAGGAAACAAGCCCTTAGAAATCAGAAGGAACTAAGGACTGAACAGTGGTCAGTGTCTAACACTATCTTGTAAATGCAAGCAAATAAATGAGAAATAAATCAGAATAAAGGAGAAGACCCTAGCTAGAGACACATTGAAGTGTACAGAAGTGTCACTCCACAAATTGTGGAAATGATCAACTCTTATCTTTGATTACTTAAACGAATACTCCAAGTGTAGAGAGAGGTACACGTTTGATTACTCTATCACTCTCTTTCACTAACTATTTCTCACGTTCTTTCACTCACCCACTCCATTTCTCTCACTCTCTTTCTTTCACTCACTCTTTCTCACTTTCTTTCACTCTCCCACTCTAATTCTCTCACTCTCTTTCTAATACTCTCACACTATTAAACTTATTTTCTTTCTCTTATTCTCTTAACTCTTTCGCTCGATGTCTCGCACTCACTCTCTTTCTCTCATTCTCTTTCTAACGCATTCACTCTCTCTACCTCACTCACTCTCTTTCTATCACCCTCTCACTCTCTCTCACTCTCTCTCTCTCTCTCTCTCTCTCTCTCTCACTCTCTACTGGAAGCATCACTATTGCGGAATGACTGTTGTAAAGATTCAATGATGTCCCTTTATCTTACAATCGGTCTACCATAATGTTCTTCTAACACATCCGGTATTGTATTGATTCATAAGGCATCTCCTGACGGACAAATACACTTTATTTGTTTTAGCTCTCTGACGACCAAAATGTGTCCTGTACCAATCCCTTTCATTACAACCAGCAAATATACAAGCGAAATGTAAGCTCACTATCACAGGCCTTCCACACAATGCGTGGATCAAGGCTCACAGCTCGTATTGATTGGATAGTTTATGAACATAAAGGGAGACCACACCTACAGTAATTGATTGTAGTTATTACAATTCGTCGATAATTAAGCTCTGTCCTGTTCCTGATTCATGGCAACATATTTTCTAACCTTGGGCCCACATTTATATAATTACTGCTATTTTGTGATTTCATGCTATTGGAAACATATTTTTGTTAAGGTGCTATATTTTTGTACAACTTTCTATATCTTTACTGTGGGTGACTGGTTGGTCTTGGGGCAAGACGCCGGTCTCGAGACAGAGAGGTTGTGACTTTAAATCCCGGCTGCACCAGTTGAGATTTGTATTTATGATTTCTCTCTACGGCAAACATCTCTAGTCTCAGCAGCGAGGCCCGGCTTAAAACGTCAGTCTCGAGGGAAGAAATATGAGTACCTCCGAAGAGGGAGTTAAATGCCTGTGAGGCAAGGGACCCCTGTGCCCGAAGTTGCCAGGGAAAAACGGAATAAAATGTCACATTCAGTTCCTAGTCTCTAGGGACTTCGCCAGAGGTGAAAGCTGACGAACTCACAAACATATACATTGAGTTATCGGCGGGTCATCATCATTGCACTCGAACATGTCTAAAGGTGCTCAGATCCACTCATCAGCAAGTCCCGCGGTGTCCAGCGACTGACGACTCCAGTTCTGTGTTGGTTGATAAGTCTTCTTACACGCCCAATAAGTTTCTCGTTTCTGGCTGTGTCCAACTTAACTCCCATTTCCTTCATCCAAAGGAGTGAAGTGGACTTATGGTTGTTGAAGTCCTGTGCTCTTCCCACATCTCGGAGGGCATTGATAATGTCCGCCCGATCCATTGGTTGACGTTTTCAACGATAGCGCAGCTAGCCAACCTGTCCGCTCTTTCATTCTGCCGTACGGCCGCATGTCCTGGGACGTAGACAAAGGTGATTTTACGTATTTTTGACTTCTGCAATGACTCCCCATTGCATGCATATAGATCCCGACTCAGCTTTTTTTTTTTATCATCGAATCACTCAGTATGCAGGTGTGGGTGTAGTCTTGTGACTCTAACCATTTGAATGCCCTTGTCACTACCATCACCTCCATTGTCATGCTACTCGTGGTCATGACGTATACACCACTGTCTTCTTTGACTATTCTGCCTGCCTAGCGTGCTGTAAATGCCAGTGCACTTCTTTGGTGTCGTATCACAGATCCGTCTGTATAGATGACTGCATATTTCTTATTGGCGTTATCGCAGATGAGACCGTTGACCTCCGCATTTACCACGACTGAGTCCTGTTCCCTACAATTTCCTGTCGAGTGTGGCAATTTACGAGAATGTCACCTTGAATGACGTAGGCACCGGTATCCACTCTTCCCCTCCGTTGATACCGGTAATCCCACATACCTGTTTGATGACATCTTCTGCTCGTCCCGCCCATGATTTGCCTCTTTTTAGCCTGACACCTTTTCCTCTGTTGAGCTCGTGGTGCAATGGATGCTCTTTATCTGCACTTATCTTCAGGTAAGCTCGTGCCCTCCAGATCTTGATCCTGTCATCCATGGTTGGAAAGTCAAGAAGATACCTCATTGCTACACAGGGAGTGGCCCTCGTACACCCCAAGATAATGCGCATAGTTTTATTCTGTATTTTCTCCAGCTTGTCAATTTGTGTCTTACTGACTGTAAAAACTGCCAGGGCATACTCGATTGGTGCGAGGTCTAGTCCCTGGAACAGAAGGGTAAGTAGCCTCTGCTGGATGTTGGCAGCTGCCATGACCTTCAAGGCGGCTTATCCTTTGCGGGATTTTGTTATCACATGGTCGACGTGGTCCCGAAAACACAGGCTGTGATCAAAATTAACTCCAAGGTATGTCATCAACTTGTCCCTGGTCACCTCATCAGCCCCCATTCGTACGACCGGATACATACATAATATTTACTGTTTTATTTTAACCGTGTAGCGACCT
This sequence comes from Megaustenia siamemsis, assembly GCA_032433765.1. Taxonomy (NCBI): domain Eukaryota; kingdom Metazoa; phylum Mollusca; class Gastropoda; order Stylommatophora; family Ariophantidae; genus Megaustenia; species Megaustenia siamemsis. Next base: position 75,337,825 of record JAVIAB010000050.1, read on the forward strand.
TGACTATATAAAGAATTACAAGAGTGACTAACACAACTTTAATAAGTAACACAACAGGGAAATTGCAACTCCACGTGTACAGAAGAACACTTGTTATTCAACACATCGTATCATGACTTGAAAATGCAGTAAATTGGCAGATTTATTTACACAACTCTCAAGTTATACTTTACAACCTCATTCTTATAAATATCTTGCTGTACATAAAACTAGATTATTATACAAATGTCCTGGTTATCTATCTATCTATTGTCCTTTCGAACCGAAAACGGCACATAGGGCAGAACCACAATCTCAAAAACTTAAAACCTTGCGTGCCAAAATGGCACATATTGCGGAGATCACTGCTTCTAAAATATATGGCCCTGTTTCCATAACAATACTTTTTACAATGATAGCTTGTCAAGCCATCGATCAACCTCTTTAGTCGCCTCTTACGACATGCCTGGATGGTCACAGTGTCATTCTGGTTATGGTCGTCTATAAGTTTATCTAATTATATATCGTTAAGTAACCAATTATTGTGTGTCTAAGGCAACTGCCAGTTGCATGACACTGTTTTCTGTGAGAAAAGGTGCCGGCGCTTAGCCGTTGACTATGCCTGCAACGTAGCAAGTATTTCTATCTACTGTATCATACTGCATTTAGCATCTGATAAATTACCTGACCTCAAGTAAACAGAGAGCAAAGATACAAGGCAGTTTAAAAGTTGGTTAGTTAGGGAGTCAACAGTAGAAATGATAAACCTCTGAAGAGATAGAAAGTTGTTGACAGACATGATCACAAACGCCATCAGTGACATCTTTTCTGGTATTCTTGTTTTCTTTTTGTCAGAGATAATATCATTATTTCTGTATTATGTACCTTGCCAGTTGTTTCCTTCCATATTTTTCTTTTCTTTTTGACGTTCGTAAATAGCATGTTTCTTCCCATGTGTTAATCTTAACAAACCAAGCTGAACAAAAGTGTTTCGTTACCTTTGTCTTTTTTCTGTATCTTTAAGTTGTTTGTTTTCATTAAAAAAAATTATCTTTAACCTTTAGTCACAACGCATTTCTTTCCCTTTCTTCTTGTACTCTTACTGTTAGTTACTGTTTTTGCGTTTGTTTATTTGTTTTTCCTGTGTATATTTTCACATTTACTTGCATTACGATAAGCCCATTTCTTGCGTGCTGTTACTTTATTCTGTTAGTGGTAGCCCATTTTATTTTGCATTACTTCTCAATAGTCAAAAGATGACCATGTACTCGGATTGTTTGTGTGTCCTTTTGGGAATATTTTCATTCACGATAGGATCAAAGTAAAAGATGTCCAAAACCTAACGATAGCATCCCATCTCTATAGCTTGTATTTTCGTCTTGAACTCTACCGTTGGGTCCATATTTAGCAAGCGTTAAAAATATTGATATAACAAAGTGAACATCGGCTTAGTTTTAAGAGTCATAAGTGATGTTTTTGTCTTTCTAACAAGGTTATAGATTTGCAAGACTGTGTAGTTGTTGTGCATTCTAACTGGAAATTTTGTGTTTAATGTGTATAATTTGTTTGTTACACCTGATGAAGGCTCTTGCCGAAACGTTGTAGCTTGTCTTGGCTTTCTATTAGTTTAGCTTCTCTATACCATGGTATGTTTATTTTCTTTGTTTTCTGCAGCTCAACACGTACCGCGCATAGTATTTCATATTTATAATATTTGTTATATGTGCTTATCTCCTCAAAATATTGTGCAAAGAAGCAACACACTGGTTCCACTCGACCGTGCTCTAGTCAGATGTGTTGGGCCAAAAGGCGCAAATAGCACCGTTTTACTGCAAACTACAACACGACGCAGACACGCCAAATTAACGTCCTTTTAAGGGCGGATGACGACGTGGTGTGCTCCTTTAGTGATCGGGTGAATACGAACGAACGAACGTGTTCGCTCGACCAAACCTCAAAAGTTGTAAACTCCACAACTGATCAATAAACTCCACAACTGACCAATAAACTCCACAACTGATCAATAAACTCCACAACTGATCAATAAACTCCACAACTGATCAATAAACTCCACAACTGATCAATAAACTCCACAACTAATCAATAAACTCCACAACTGACCAATAAACTCCACAACTGATCAATAAACTCCACAACTGACTAATAAGCTCCACAACTGATCAATAAACTAGAAAACTGACTAATAAACTCCACAACGGATCAATAAACTCCACAACTGACTAATAAACTCCACAACTGACCAATAAACTCCACAACTCATCAATAAACTCCACAACTGACTAATAAGCTCCACAACTGACCAATAAACTCCACAACGGATCAATAAACTCCACAACTGACTAATAAGCTCCACAACTGATCAATAAACTCCACAAATGAACAATAAACTCCACAAATGATCAATAAACTCTACAACTGATCAATAAACTCCACAAATGAACAATAAACTCCACAACTGATCAATAAACTCCACAACTGACCAATACACTCCAGAAACTTGCTAGCACAAAGAGGACCAAGCTAAACTACATATCATTACACTGTGGAATTCATGTAAAATCGGTGTAAAAAATATATAACGCACTCGCCAAGAAGGTGGGAGCATGTGAAGAAAATAAAGACAAAGAAATAATATCAAGGTGTCTCCTAAAATTTTCCTACCGATGGGTGGAACTTTTTTTAATACTTTGGGTGAAAGGGATTTTAAATTGAAACAGATGGTGAACAAAACAAACTACAGGCTTAGAACAACCCACCCCTTCCTTCATTTATCTCTCTTTTGTTGCCTTGAAACATCACAGGAGAAATGATGAATGTATACTACAAGCTACTGTCTGTAGATGCTGTGTTACTTGTTCTTTTAGTCACGTCCCTTTTAGATGTAGTGTAGTGTTTTATCGTATCTGAATATTGTTAGAATAGAAATGTTTTTATTCTTGCACATGTCTTTAATTCTATCTATCCATCTTTTACTTGGACACCTTCTTGCACATGTCTTTAATTCTATCTATCCATCTTTTACTTGGACACCTTCTTGCACATGTCTTCAATTCTATCTATCCATCTTTTACTTGGACACCTTCTTGCACATGTCTTCAATTCTATCTATCCATCTTTTACTTGGACACCTTCTTGCACATGTCTTCAATTCTATCTATCCATCTCTTACTTGGACACCTTCTTACACATGTCTTTAATTCTATCTATCCATCTCTTACTTGGACACCTTCTTACACATGTCTTTAATTCTATCTATCCATCTTTTACTTGGACACCTTCTTGTACATGTCTTCAATTCTATCTATCCATCTCTTACTTGGACACCTTCTTACACATGTCTTTAATTCTATCTATCCATCTTTTACTTGGACACCTTCTTGTACATGTCTTCAATTCTATCTATCCATCTTTTACTTGGACACTTTCTTGCACATGTCTTTAATTCTATCTATCCATCTTTTACTTGGACACCTTCTTGCACATGTCTTCAATTCTATCTATCCATCTTTTACTTGGACACCTTCTTGCACATGTCTTTAATTCTATCTATCCATCTTTTACTTGGACTCCTTCTTGCTCATGTCTTTAATTCTATCTATCCATCTCTTACTTGGACACCTTCTTGCACATGTCTTCAATTCTATCTATCCATCTCTTACTTGGACACCTTCTTGCACATGTCTTCAATTCTATCTATCCATCTTTTACTTGGACTCCTTCTTGCTCATTGGCCTTTTGTTTTGAGACAGAAAGCTTTTTATTTTGTATGCTTTTATATTCACATTGGATACTCGATCTCTCTCTGTGCTGTTTCTTATATTTCTCTAGAACGTCATTTCCAAGATTATGATTTTGTGTGTGTGGCTTTTGACATTAGTAGCTTAAAGATGAGATCAACACTAATATCAAACATATAAAATATGAAACATACAATATATGAAATTTACAACAAAATATGAAACATACAAAATATGAAACATACAACAAAATATGAAACATACAAAATATGAAATATACAACAAAATATGAAACATACAACAAAATATGAAACATACAACAAAATATGAAACATACAACAAAATATGAAACATACAACAAAATATGAAACATACAACAAAATATGAAACACTGTTCGGGCCGCGAGTATAGCTCCAGAAGATATGTTATATTGCCATTTTTATTTTAGATCTGTGTTGTGTTCTCTGGCTTTAATTTATGTGTTTAATTTGATTTGTTTATTTGTTATACCTGATGAAGGCTTTAGCCGAAACGTTGTGGTTTGTCTTGTCTTTCTATTAGTTTAACTCCTCCATGCCATTTTATGGTACTTTTTTATGTAAAATAAAGTTGCCATAGCAACACTATTTATCTCTGAACTGTTAATGATTGGGTTGGATGTTTTCAAAGTCGGAGCCAGTCGGTAGTTGACAGTAATAGTCCAAAACAAACTGATTAAAGACATGCTTAGACTTCGGTTCCCAGATGATTATAAAACTGAATAATATATATCTGTTATACTGCGTATTATCTAAGCAGCGATGGAAGATACATTTAGGCATACTACGTAGTGTCAACGCTGAATGCAGTCCGAGACACCAGGTCCAGTTTTTCACCGGAACTCGTCTGGTGGTGTAAACACCAAAACGTGTACATCTAAAGTAATATGGCGACGTCGGATGTGTCGGTTCGAATGGTATATTTATTGTCATCTCTGGCGTTACTCAACATCTCTGACGTTACTCAACATCTCTAACGTTATTCAACATCTATGACGTTACTCAACATCTCTAACGTTATTCAACATCTCTGACGTTACTCAACATCTCCAAAAATGGAGACAATAATATACAGAGAAGCAGTTATATATTTGCAGTTCAATTTGTTTGTCTAAGATTATTACCATCATCATAATCACCATCATGCGCTACACCAGTTGACGTAGGCGATAATGTCCTTCCATAATCTTCTATCTACATTGCATCGTATCAGTTCTGTTGTTGACTGTTTTCCAAGCCATGTCACCAAGTAATCCAGTATTTTCTCTCTTTGTCGTCCGCTATCTCTCTTTCATTTTATTTTGCCAGTTGTAACCAAGTATTCCAACTTTCCTCTTCTCATGATGTGCCCGCAAAATGTTGATTGTTTCTTTCTGGTGTTTTTAGGAGCTCCCTTTTTGTGTTAGCCTCTTTGAAGATTATTATACCCACCGTTATTGATGACGTAGAGAAACTCGCACGTTGCTGGTATTTGGTTATTTGGTTATGGAAGGCCCCGGTATCACTGCAAACGAATTAAAATCCATAATTGCTCAACCACCCGTGCCAGCGTAATCATCCGAATTAATATCTCATCTCCCTAAAAAGAAAGTAACTGTAGTCCCCATATTGGCAGCCTCAGCACACGCCAAAAGACATAAGGCGAAACCGCGCAGAAAGTGAACACAGCCAACTGTTCCCTGTCATAGATATCATCATTCATCGTAAACAATTGGAATATCGAAACATGATTAAAACGGATGAGACACACAGCTCACGGTGTGCACAGAGCACTTAACTCAGTCGCTCCTGCAACAAGCCGGTGCGGGTACTTACATAGCAGTAATGGGTCACTCACGTTGTTTCCATGAAGAATATCCAATTGTTATCAAGCGAAGACAATCTATCAATACCGTCGATAGACGAAAGCTACGCCAAGCCTCGCTTTGAGAATCGTTATAGTTGGCACGCTTCTTGCTACACCCTTCCACTGAAATACACAACCAGCTGTAACAGTCTACATTTGAAGCGTTTGCCAGCTTTTGCCTCTGACGAAGTCCCTAGAAACTAGGGACCGAATTTTACGTCTTAATACGTTTTTCCCTGGCAGCCGTGTGAACAGGGGTCCCTCGCCCAACAGGCAGATAACTCCGTTTTCGGAGGTACTCATATTTTTTTCCGTCCATGAGTAATTGACGTTTCAAGCCAGGCCTCGCTGCTGAGACCAGGGGTGGTAGCCGCAGAGAGAAATCATAAATAAAAATCCTAACTACTGCAGCCAGGATTGTAACCCACAATCTCACTGTCTCGAGGCCGGCGTTTTGCCTCGAGGGCAACCAGTATCCCGTCGCCATTTGGAACTCAACTCAGAGGCTAGGAAGCCTATGTAGAACTAGGACGTCTGTGATCGACGACTCATAGCTGACTACTTTTGTCAGGATCAGCAAATTAAGATCTAACTCCAACTCCCCCTAGTGCTTCTCGAAGGAGACCGTCTCAAACAGAAAACTAAAAACCGCTTCTGCTATAAATCTAGGCATTCAAATGCCACTTCCGCTATCTCATTCATAATCCATATTTTTGATTCACCTAACAACTTTTGTTACCAAACACGTCTGTCTGTTTGTGCTATCAGTTTTTTTTTGCAAATTATTGTTAATTTTCAGGATTGTAAAAAGAATAACTTCTTTGGCTTTGACGAATAACGACTTTGCTTTGATTTCGACGGTGGTTTTCTGTTGCCTTCCGTCGGTGCTTTTGGAGTCTGTAGAAATGTGGTTTTACAGAAAAATGTTGAGAATACCATGGATAGCTAAGAAGAGTAATGAAAATGTTCTGAAAGAGGTCAAAGCTAAAAGAGAGCTAATTTCCAATATTAGGAAGAAACAAGCATCATTTTTTGGCCATGTAATGAGAAGAGAACAGCTGAAATATATTGTAACAACTGGACAAATTAAGGGACGAAGAGATAGAGGGAATCAAAGAGAAAAAATACCAGACATCTTAAGAGAATGGCTTGACAGAAGGTCAACAACAAAAATGATAAATAACTGTCGAGATCGAAATTTGTGGAGAGACATGATCACCTATGCCAGCAGGCCCGGTACTTGATGATGATGATTGTTAATTTTGATTGGACTTGTGTTTTTGATTGAGTTTCGATACTTAAAAATACAATGACTTGTACTAATTCATGTGGATGAATTCTGCTAATAAATTATATCAACATCATCGGATCGCATGTCCTTTACAGACAAGTTGCATCAACTAGAGGCAGTGTGAAAGAATTTCTCTAGCCAGATCTTTCACTTCTTCTCTTGTCATAAAACAATGGTAATATTTTCAGCAATACATCAATTAATGAATAATACAAAAATATACATTTTAAGGAAAGTTGAAACAGAATCATCATAATAAAAAATCATGCCTGCTGTGGTAGGTGATCATGTCTCTCCAAAACTTTCAATCTCGACAATTATTTATCATTTATGTTGTTGACCTGCCAAGCCATTCTCTTAAGCTGTCTGGTATCTTATCTCTTTGTTTCCCTCTACCTCTTCGTCCCTCAATTTTCACAGTTGTCGAAATATATTCCAGCTGTTCTCTTCTCATTACATGGCCGAAAAATGATGACTGTTTCTTCCTAATATTGGATATTGGCTCTCTTTTTTGTTTTGGCCTCTTCCATAACGTTTTCATTACTCTTCTTAGCTGCCCATGGTATTCTCAACATTCTTCTGTAAAACCACAGTTCTACAACCTTCAGTGATTTTCTGGTCTGTTGTCCTACTGTCCATGATTCACATCCACATTTTAAGACTAGCTCTACATTACATTTAAGAACTCTTTTCCTTGTTTCTATTTGCAAATATGGATTGTACAGTATTTTTCTCATTTTTTTGGAAAGCTGCCTTTGCTTGAGCCGTTCTGCATCTCATTTCTGTTGTACATCACCCATTTGAGATTAACATTGCTGCCAGATATTTAAATCCATTTACCTGTTTTAATATTGTTCCACTTGTCTTTATTGTGCATTGCCGTGATATCTTTTTCTTCATTGCTACCCTTACTTCTGTCGTTTTGCTATTAAGTCTGAGACCTTTATTTTTGCTTTCGTTCACTATAAATAAATAAAACAGAATAATGCTCAGAAAAAATATGTAAGCAACTCTTGGTATCGTCACTAATCTGTTAAATCTTGATAAATGATGCATTTATTTAGCGTTAATGTTTCTAGTTTCAATCATTTTAAGTTTAGTTTAATTTAGTTTAGTTTAGTCGACGGATCATCCTCATTGCGCATCCGATACGTCCATAAATGCTTATATATCCTCCCAAACGTTTCTCTCTATATTCAACTTAAGTGTTGTTTATTTGGCCTACCGCGCATATTTCTCAAACTAGGAAGTGAAAACAAGTGAGCGAATCGATTCACTTGGAAACAACAATAATAAAACAAAGTAATAGTTGACCCTCATTCGAACGTGAAAATCCAACCCGCAGGGCGGCTAACTTGTTCCCCACACAGCAATGTATGAGAAGATGAAGAAAAGAAACACTATCTATCTATCTATCTATCTATCTATCTATCTATCTATCTATCTATCTATCTATCTATCTATCTATCTATCTATCTATCTATCTATCTATCTATCTATCTATCTATCTGTCTGTCTGTCTGTCTGTCTGTCTGTCTGTCTGTCTGTCTGTCTGTCTGTCTGTCTGTCTATCGGTCTATCTGTGTGACTGTCTGTCTCAGCAAATGTGGCTGTTGTAGCATTACTGTTGGTGCTAATTATTCAAAGTTCAGCAGATGACAGTCATTGTATATGGGCATCATCATCATTGAGTGCCGTCTCCGCATCGAAGGTTGGCTACCATGAAGCGCCATTCCACTCTGTCTCTTGCTTTGATGGTGCAGATTGTCAGTGGTTGACTTGTCCATCTTTTGATGTTACTCGTCCATGTTAGTCTTGGTCTGCCTCTACCTCTTTTAACTTGTATTTTGCCTTCCAAGATTACTTTTAGTATGCTGTTGTGTCTTTCAACATGCCCCAAAAATTTCATTTGTCTGGTTTTAATTGTGTTTAGTAGTTCTCTTTTAATTTTTAGTTGTTTTAAAACTTCATCGTTTGTTTTCTTTTCTTTCCAGCCAACTCTACCTATTTTTCTATAGATCCACATTTCAAAGGCTTAAACTTTCTGTTATATCGGCATAGACTAATTTAATTGTAGCTATTTGACTCAAGATATGGGAATCCAAAAAATTAGGCGAAATACGAAAATAAATTTTAAAAAATTCAACTCCAATGTTAAATTAGTCCTAGTAAATGGCCGTGAAACATGGAGAACAACAGAAATGGCAATCACGAAGATTGCAGGACTTCATTAATAAATGCTTGCTCAGAATAAAAGGATAGAAATATTAGGACGAAATCACCAACATAGAATTATGGGAAAGTATCAGACAAATACCTGTGGACATAGAGATACAACGAAGACAATAGGGTTTGATAGGACACATAGCGGAAGCCAACTTCAATTATTACAATACAGGCCATTTTTTTTTAAATCACTAAGAGAGAAGACAAAGAGGAAGACGAAACTATGCTAGAAGAAGATATGAGAAGTAGCAGCAGCAGGAGAAGAAGAGTCTATTTGACTTTATCTGAGAAAGTTATATTTTAAATATTAAATGAAGGCGCGCCTACCAGCACCAGAGCTGGAAGTTGTCAGCGACCCACAGCTGATGGCTTGCGCCAGGATAGGTGAACCAAAACCATCCAGACCCTGCTCCACCTCTCTGTTGTGCCTCCAGTAACAGACTAACCTGTCTAGTCTGGCCAAGTGTGCAGGGATCGAAGAGGGAAGACAACCCGGCACTCAAAAATGTCGTGCTGAAGTCGAATGTGTTGGCCGAAAGACGCAAATATAACAGTCTATACTGCAAACCACAACACAACGCAGACACGTCCACTGAACGTCCTTTTAAGGAGGGTTGACGAAGAGGAATTCTACAGTCTACGAATACTCTAGAATACTTTAGTCATCGGGCGAACGTAAGCAAGCAAGCAAATATTAAATTAAGTTAAATAACGGACTATTTCCCCACCTTCTCCATATATTATTTCTGAAAAAGCCAGTGCACTTTGTTCATCTCCCTCTAGAATAGGTTTCAGTTATGTTTCTAGGTGCCACGTGCAATTGTTTGCAAACAAAACCATATTTTTCCCCGCCCCTTTTGTCACGCGGAACTATGTCCCAGGTACATGAAGCTGGGGATAATGGCCAGCCCCTCTCTCCGCCACGCCAAGCGGCTGACTCCACGCGTCGCCACTTCTCTCTCCCCCCGGTGGTGGATGGTCCGGGGTACCGCCGTCAGTTTGCGTCCTGCCTCGTGTGGTAGGGAACGATAACACGAGCCCGTACGCGAGTGCTATCCTGGACAGACCGCTGGTTCAAGCCAGAGATCTGGGAGAAGTGTCGCTCAGTGCGCGCTGGTGTTTTTAAACAGTGTTCAATTGTGTGATTTTAATGAAAGTAATACGGAATATCACCGTGGAACACAACAATTAATCTTCGTATATTGGATTATTGAATTAAGAAGACTCTTCGGATGTCTGTTGTGTTATATATATAATTTTCCCCCCTTGTATTTATATATGTGTGTGTGTATATTATGTAAATAATTTAATTTAAATAGCAATAATCCACTAATGACAGTACAGCAAAACTTAGCTCAGAATGTAGAAAATAATATGTTTCACCACTAAAGGAACTTTGGGCATTTTCATAAGGTTTTTTTTTTCATTGTCCTTTCAATGATTCTCAAATTTGCTGTTATACTGTTATGCCTGGGCAACGGCATAAGTCTGCTCATTTAAACTGTACATTTGCTTGCATAATTTGGTACAGGATTTATTTTATTTTTGGCGCCCGTTTCCGAAAGGGCTAATCACTTGATCTCGCCCATCTTGGGCAGAGAAGAAAACAGAGGGATTAGAAATAAGTTATGGGAACAAAGAACAAGTAAACACATTTCTGGTCACATTTTATTTTATCTTAGGAAAAATGGTAAAATGTACAGAAAATACGAGGCGCTAAATCGCAAAAAGGGGGGGGGGGACCTGGGCTATGTCAAATGAGCAGTTCATTGAGTCAGGTGGAACTGACAGGGGTACGCTTCAGTGACAGACCTGGCATCGAAGGCACGTTTGATGTGGAAAGTGTTGAAGAAAAATCGAGATACAAAAATGAAAGTGATTCCAAGATAATTTCCGTGTGAGTGGGCATATGACAAGTCAAAAGATGATAATTTCATTGAAGTCATTTGACAAGTCAATGAAGGGAATGTAAGTATTTGTAATCAGGTCACGGACGGTATTGTGCGGAACAAGGGATGTGTTTAGCTAGCGAGCTAACTGAACTTTCATGAACAATTTTCAAGCAGCTGAAAGAGAGAGAGTGAGAACTTTGTTGCTGTCTACGATCTCTATATGTATACTATAAAACATAAAGCGAGCGAGCACCGGGTTATGTTTTTTTATTTGTTCTACACTCTAATTTGGTGACGGTTTTATAGTGTCAGCATTTTTTCTATTCATTTGTTCAGTATGTTTGTCGCAACAGAGAGGAGAGGAGAGAGAGAGAGAGAGAGAGAGAGAGAGAGAATGTATGAAGGTAACAAATCGTGAGAATTAAACAGCAAATACAGGCAGGCTTGGTCCAAATACCAACGTTGAAGTGTCCAGGTAATGGCAGTCACGCTTGCTGACGATAAATTGCGGTGACTTCTTTTATTCGATTTATCGAGTAAATTATAAAATAAAATAACTTCGGTCTGTTTGTTGATGTTGGGGAGGGCAGGGCGAGATCTTGTTGTTCACGCTGACAGTTAAATGTAGTCATTTGAGTTGAACCAATCTGATGTTTACTTGAACTGTCCCGTGCTGTCGGCTTCAAAACGCGTTTGCAATTTTCCCGACTTAACAGCTTTCAGTTCATGTACAACCAACAGTGTACGGTATTTGAAGTATAGTGGGTTGTGACGTCAATTGCTGAGGTGTATTTCTAACGTTTGCTATAGTCTTTCATTTAATAACACTGAGATGTGAGAGCTGTTCTCACGTGACTTTACAGTTAGGAAATTTGTAAACATAACGCGAGACAGGTAAACTGCTTTCTAATTGGATTATTTTTACAACCAGAAATATTGTTTTGGCTAAATCCCACTTGGATAACTCGATGTTTTGTTTATGAAATATTTATAAAGCCTTCCTTTTATTTTCATCAAAATAATTCACACATTTCATGAACTTTGAAGTGACAGTTCAATTATTTTGTGTTTGGATTAATTGAATGCTCCATTCAGTGTTCATTATCTTGGATTAATTGTTCATGAACAAACGTTTTGTGACGGATTAAGGTTGAAGTAACATGTGAACAAGATATTCCTGCTTATTGTGTTTTTCGGTAACGGATATAAGCTTTGCGGATTCACGATATTTGTGGATTAACAAAATTGGACATCACTGAAGTTGTTTGGCCACGTTGTGCCAGGAAAGTATAGTTCAAACTTTGTCATTTACTTGTCACATTTGGATTATTGTTTTTGCACATTTTTAAATTACTCAAAATGGACTATTATTGTTTATAACGAGAAGTACTTGACATCATTAAGTTCACACTCCTGTCATTTACTTTTTGTGTCATGTTATATTGTAAATTAAATGAGAAGGACTGATAACGACATTAATATTAGTATGATAACAAACCAATCAGGAACCGGTGACAAAGATTCATCCAAAACATTTTAATCGTCATTTCTCATTGAATATTGATTTGAAAATCGCTGATGAAATCTTTTCTCCGGGATCATAGATTTAACTATAGTAGCTGATCGTTGGAGTCTGAATCCTGAAATGGAAGATGAACTGCGTTGTCCAGTTTGTTGCCGATTTTACACAAAACCCGTTCTAATGCCTTGCTCACACTCTCTGTGTGTCGCCTGCGCATTGAGCTGTCAGGAGCCGGCTCAGAACCTCCTTCCTCACACAATGTCGTCGGCCAGCTCTGAGTCAGACAGTGGTACAGTCATCAGTGACCGCACAAGTCTGCTGGACTTCCCAGATATCGATAAACTAAGCATTGTCAGCGAGACAGACAGTGGCGTTGTCTGCAATAGCCGCCCCAGCAGTTACGTGGGAACCCCGAGTGTTGCCAACATCTTCCTGCAGAGTCTTCAGAGCTGTAGCTACGGCATCAAATGCACAGTCTGCGAAAGGCTTGTCTTCATGGACGAGAATGGGGCTCTATCTTTGCCGACCAATAGAATTCTAGAAGCCATCGTGCAGAAGTATCAGAACCCAAGCAAAAAAGTGGAAGTCAAATGTGAGCGCTGTTTGATCGACCATCGCCCTGCTACAGCCATGTGTGAGCAATGCGAGGTTTTCTTTTGCGATATCTGCCGAGAGCAGTGTCATCCGGCGTCCGGAATGTACGCCAAACATAACATGGTCGACCCAACGCAAGGGGACATCCTTCTCAAATACAAGAAGAAAAATAGCAAAGAGTTCAAATGTAACGAGCACCCGGTCGAGTCTCTGGGGATGTTTTGTCTCTCGTGTCGGCTTCCGGTCTGCAGTCAGTGCGCCCAGGATGGACGTCACATGACCCACGAAGTTCAACCGCTGTTGACGATGTGCAAGTCTCAGAAGGTAAGACTTGTGATAATGTCGAGTCTACATGAAGACACCCATGTCCTGACTGTGAAAAGTTAAATGTCTTTTTGTGCTTGGCCAGCATTGTCCTACTGTACTAGTTAGTGAGAGATAAATGGGCTAGCATTGTCCTACTGTACTAGTTAGTGAGAGATAAATGGACTAGCATTGTCCTACTGTACTAGTTAATGAGAGATAAAAGGGCCAGCATTGTCCTACTGCACTAGTTAATGAGAGATAAATGGGCTAGCATTGTCCTACTGTACTAGTTAGTGAGAGATAAATGGGCTAGCATTGTCCTACTGTACTAGTTAGTGAGAGATAAATGGGCCAGCATTGTCCTACTGTACTAGTTAGTGAGAGATAAATGGGCTAGCATTGTCCTACTGTACTAGTTAATGAGAGATAAAAGGGCCAGCATTGTCCTACTGCACTAGTTAATGAGAGATACATGGGCTAGCATTGTCCTACTGTACTAGTTAATGAGAGATAAATGGGCTAGCATTGTCCTACTGTACTAGTTAATGAGAGATAAATAGACCAGCATTATCCTACTGTACTAGTTAATGAGAGATAAATGGGCTAGCATTGTCCTACTATACTAATTAATGATAGATAAATAGACCAGCATTGTCCTACTGTACTAGTTAGTGAGAGATAAAAGGGCCAGTATTGTTCTACTGTACTAGTTAATGAGATTTGTTAGACTATATTATTTGACTACTTTGTTTGACTACTTTGTTTGACTACTTTGCTAGACTACATTTTTTCGATTGCTACCAATGGAGGTAGAATAAGATCGCCATCACTAATCCTGACACACACAATCAGCTAAGTTTCAGCCTGTGTATTTGGAGCTCAAAAGATGGAATAGATATCTTCTTAATAACGAGTGAATTGTCAACAAATGGTAAATTACAGAAGATGAAGAAGAAAGAATCAAAGATGGAACCAAACAGTGGAAGTAGTGTTAGATGTTGTTGCATGTAGTCTATCCATAGTCGTATCTAATCTAGACATTGCATTACGTTTACCAATCCTCGAATTGTATATTCTCATTGCATTTATGAAACTTACAGATTTCCATTTTACTTCTCTCTCTCTCTCTCTCTCTCTCTCTCTCTCTCTCTCTCTCTCTCATACACATAAATTAACACACAGACTTGTATTGTGCGAGAACTCTCACCGGAAGTACAACTTGCAAATTAAAATACCAAACATGGCGTCTTGAATTCGACGAAGAAATTGACATCACTTCCCAACATTAGTGTTTTATTTCTGCCCTTTACAAGTTTTAATGCTTTTATCCAGGGGCGTACCCAAAACACAGGCACCCACCGCACCCTTCTCTCCTTTATAGTATATTTTCATTATCAATCACTTAGTACGACCACCCAATCTCCTTGTTTTTCTTCCTTAATACTGGTGTGGGTGTATTAGATACGATAGAATGTTAGTTCCTGTTCCACCTACAACAACTATTCATGTAAAGCTCTAAAAATCCACCGTTCTCCAGCCATTATCAGTAGTAATTGCTGACATTAAATCATTTCGATGTGTAAGTGCCAACAGAAATGCTGGAAAGACATTATGAGAATCTCAAACATACCCACGGAATTCTGCAATTATTACCCCCTGGAGGCCAGGGGAAATAACTGCCTGCGAAAATGGAGACGACAAAGTGATTACGCTATTCTAAGTGAAAAAATAATAATGACGAGGTGGAGTGGGAGAAGAGTGGAGGAAGTCTTCCATTTTGGTTTGTTTATATTTTAACCTAGTTCTTAATACATCTATGTGACAAGATTTGTTATGAATTATGAATGATTTAAAGAACGTGCATTGTCATTATTTTGTAGATGGTATATTCTAGTGTTGTTCAGGATGTAGTTAGTCCAGTGACGTGAATGACCTCGCTTACCGACGAAATATTGTTTCACTAGGGGACATTCTTTCTGTAACAATTGTTACCTGATAAATAGACGTGGTTGGGTAACACTACCACCTAACGTCGTGAAGGAAAGGGGTTGGGTAACCTTGAGGTACGATGTCGGCCTCAGGACAGAAAGTACCCGGGCTCAAAGCCCACCAGAGGGCTGTAGTAATTTGAAAAATAGGAACAGTAAAATAGTGATTTTGTTGTAACATTACCCTCCCCTGATCTCTTGGGTAGTGAGATCCGAAGTCTAACCATCCTCGGGTAGCGGCGATAAACAGGAGGTGTGCACAAGCGCACGTTAAAGAACCATTGGCAGCTAAAATCGAAAAGAGTAAGTCATAAATATGTGCCGCTGCCCGGGCAAAACTGTCAGCAGAAACCTACCCACATCGTGGATCCCATGCCGTGCTACGGAGTTCGTGCACGTGGGTCAGGATTGTCCTTGGATTCTCTGGCGAGCGATATCGGAGCACCTATGGATGTGTCGGGTGTGCCGTGTTGATGATCCTAACAACAAACAAACAAAACAACAACTGTAGAGATGGAAGGTTCCAACTTGAGCATCTTTTGTTGTCATTATTATTTCAGTTGTTTATGTTCATGCAGTTTTAACGAGATGTTAATTGTGTGTCTTTGCTGTAGTTAAATAATTTGGGTGAGTAAAAAAGAACGATGTGTTTCACATAATAAAACAACGTATCAATGTAGAATTGAGTTATTAGCAGGTCATCATCATTGCACTCCGAACATGTCCATAGGTGCTCAGATCTCCTCCTCAGCAAATCCCGCAGTGTCCAGCGACTGACGACTCCAGTTCTGTGTTGGTTGATAAGTCTTCTTACACGCTTACTAAGTTTCTCGTTTCTGGCTGTGCCCATCTCAACTCCTATTTCTTTTATCCGAAGGTGTGACGTGGACTCTTTGTAGCTGAATAAAGTTTAAAGAGAAGAATCATTGCGAATAGAGTGTTTTAAAATGAGATAATGTAGATGGGGCTTTGTAGCAATTTGTGAAAATGAGGCGAGATAACATGTTTGAAAAAGCACATCAATGATTATCGATGACAGAGAGAAGGAGATTATAGAAGATAGGAAGCAGAGGCATGGGAGGGGGTGAAAAGTGATAGAGAGAATGAAAAGAAACGAAATTAGAGCATCAAGAAAATGAAGCAATTGACGAAAAAATATAAAAGAAAGAATATATTTGGGCAGAGATAACGATGTAACAATATGTTAGTAGATCTATGAATGAATACATCATTATTGTAGACTTTTGTTGAAAGTACGTCAAAATATAAAGGAATGTACAATAGAATAGAGTCACCTAAATAAGAAAGTAAAGGAACAACAGTACAATAACACAAGAAAGTAACACTACAGAAACAAATAAAAGAGGTCCCGAAATGGCAGAATGATAATGAAAGAAATTAACAATTTTGTAGAATGTCGATAAGTAATCTCAGTAAAATATTTCCACTTTTGTTTTTCCTAAAAAACACACGAAATCTATTTTATCTCAATTATAAAAAAAAAAAAAAAGTATAAAAGGGGAAAAAATAACGTGCTGAAAAGCGATCACCCTGGGTGCTATTCACACCCGCCAGACATATGTTCCTCACCGCCACGACCAGTGTAGACAGAACCCCAGGGGTCCAGTAGTTTCCTGTCAGATTTAACAACTGTCGGGATAGTAAACTACTACTCGAGGTAAATGAGCGTAAACAAAATCGAGTGCATGCCCTTGCTTTCTGTATTTGGTGTATCTAGGGAGGTAGTCTCGTAGTGTTGATATTAATGCTATCATCATCATCATCATCATCATCTCTTCGTCAGTTCTGTTCTGTTCTCTTCGTGGAATCAGTTTTACTACAGTCGTGAATTCCTCGTATCCGTTCCACTCATATCACAGCTCCCTCTAAAAGGCGTTGGGAAAATCTGTTCACAAGATCGACTATCATGCAGCCCTTATCGGCGACACAGGCGACGATTCCAAACGACTTTCTTCCAATAGAGCATGCACTGTTACTTCTTCACTTCAGTTTCCTCGAAGGCACACATTTAAAAAAACGCAACCAAAAAACGATTGAAGTGACTGCGTTAGTCTCTGCAAAAACATTCCGACATGCCGCCCTATATGCATTGTCGGGTGTGGCGTTAGCAAGGTCGAACTTCAGTGTGAGCCACGTCGGTTGCATGGGCGACAATTTCTAACGACATTCCCGAAAAGAGAGTACCCACAAACACTTCCAATATTAATTCACTTGAATAAGTTGGGGGAAAAACACATGAGAAAACTGTTGAAATGAGCGAACAACTTATTTTAAAGATGGCAGTCTGCAAATCGGTCTGCGTGCATGGTCTCCATCGTCTACCCACTCCACTTCCGGGAATCTATGTGATACCAATCCTTCCTCATTACATCATCATCTAGCTGGTTGGAACTTGGCTTCCCCGATAGCTACTATCAATCAATTTCTCTGTCAGACGCGTGATGCCAAGTGTCTGCTGCAGTCATTCCCACATCATCTCTAATAGTCTGCAATTATCCTCCTCCTGGATCACATTGATATTTTCTTGGCTGTAATGATATTTTACGTTGTCCAACATATTTATTTCCCCTGTATGTTTTAATCAATCCATTCTCTGGAATGTTAGTAAGGTCAAGGTTGAAATGCTAGCTACGGATTTGAAAGTTCGCGGTTTGAGTCTGAAGTGGAACTATCGAGTTCTTTATCATTAGCTTTTGATCTCAGCGAAGGTGAGATGAAGAGTCCAGTTCTATAGGAAGCGGACGACAAAATCTCTTTCACAGAGTTCGATTTTAAAATGTAGAAGAACATTTGACATATTAAATGGTAAACAAGGTTGCATGTCGCTAACCGAGAATATATAACAACAAGATTAGTACCCTACTTTAATTTAAAATGGTACGAATCAGTTTCCACAGTGACCCTCGCTAGGCAGCTCGTCCGATGTGCTGAGAACTTGAATTATAATGGAAGAGATCGATGTGATAATGGACACAGTCCGAGTATTGATGGTCGTCTATACAAGAACATAGCTACATTTGATCTTAGTCATGGTTGGTAGTGGTTTCCTTACAGCCGAGTTTCGTTACTCTTTGGAAGGCTAGACGTGTCGATGACATCATGGGGATTCCCAGTTTGTGGGAAAATAAGGCTGGTTGGAAATTTGTGTTCACATAATTTATCATAACTTAGGAAAGCAAGCTGCTGTCTAGCGGGTTTACCCATTCATGGAATCTACTTCGGGAGTAAACCCTGAGGGAAAATCCGGAAATGGAGTCCCTAAGTCCGGTCACTGTTGCTTTTAACATAGCTCTGGGAACTCCAGCCTGCGACACAATTGGCACCAAATTGTTTTGGCACTGCCAGACCTGTGGATCGCTCGGCTGCGAGGAGAGAAGAAACATGTTGCATGGGCTCGGCTGCGTGGAGAGAAGAAACATGTTGCATTAGCAACAACTTGTCTCTTATTTTTCTTATGTGCGAACTCGCGTCCTGTGGAGGTGAAAATATAGCAGCAGACTACATTCTTTGGAAACACACTCTAAAGTTCTAACTAAGCAAGACCTCTCTCTCTCTTTCTTTCAATGCCTTTTTTTTTTAAAACTGTTCATCCCATTCTTTCTAAATTTTTCTCTCTTTTCATAATGTCTTACCATTTTTTTAAAACTTTCCGTCCCATTCTTTCTCTATTTCCTTTTACTTTCTTACTTGAACTTATGATCTCAACTCTAACAAACTACATAAAATATCAATAAAGTTTATTTCTTATCTTTGGCCACTGACAGACGGACATTGTGTGTACACAGAGTCCCATCTTGTCTATGGTCACAGACATTGTGTGTACACTTAGTCCCATCTTGTCTCTGACCACAGACAGACAGTCAGTGTGGTGTATACACAGACCCATCTTGTCTCTGACCACATACAGTCAGTCAGTGTGGTGTATACACAGACCCATCTTGACTCTGACCACAGACAAGACAGTCAGTGTGGTGTATACACAGACCCATCTTGTCTCTGACCACAGACAGTCAGTCAGTGTGGTGTATACACAGACCCATCTTGACTCTGACCACAGACAGACAGTCAGTGTGGTGTATACACAGACCCATCTTGTCTCTGACCACAGACAGTCAGTTAGTGTGGTGTATACACAGACCCATCTTGACTCTGACCACAGACAAGACAGTCAGTGTGGTGTATACACAGGCCCATCTTGTCTCTGACCACAGACAGTCAGTCAGTGTGGCGTATACACAGACCAATCTTGTCTCTGACCACAGACAGACAGTCAATGTGGTGTATACACAGACCAATCTTGTCTCTGACCACAGACAGTCAGTCAGTGTGGTGTATACACAGACCAATCTTGTCTCTGACCACAGACAAGACAGTCAGTGTGGTGTATACACAGACCCATCTAGTCTCTGACCACAGACAGACAGACAGTATGTGCACACTCAGCCCTATCTTTTCGTCCGTCTACTACAGCTCTGTAAGACAACACCCAATCATCCACCCACAAAGTTGCGTAGAGTTCTATCAAGACCGTATTCGCTTCCAATGTTGTTGGACGCGATCAGCATTGTAACACTCTTTCAACCCGCCATTTCTCCACATTATTTCTGGATTACTCATGTGTTATTGTTGTCCTCACGTACTCGTTTGATTTTCTGTTTAACCCCTGGGTCAGTCCAGAGATCCCAGCTTTCTGTCTGCTGAAAACAGACATATTTTTGCTGACAGGTAAAAAAAAATAATGACAGTTTTTACACTTTCTATTCCAGCATTCTGAAGCATTCAAATTATATAAAGGAGCACTGAAAGTACATGTCTCTCGCCTATGCTTAGTTTGCTATTATTAAACATTGATTATACGTTCAGATGATGATGATATGCAATCAAATTTCTGGATAGCAACAATCAACAAGTAGCAGTCGCAAAAATTGATGAAACTACAGTCTGCTTATTCAGCTCATATCTATTTCCTTGACTTTAACCTTTGCAGTAATATCGATCCACATTATGTCTTCCCATTTTTATTCTGCCCCTGGGTATGCTTACCCAACACAGTTCCCATGTTTATCTTTATATATATTGGCAGACTTAAAGTTCTTTTCTTGTCCCATCCATTTCACCATTTCACTCCCGATTTAGACTATCTTTACATATAGATATATATAAGAGGATCATCATAGGTTCTAACCTATCGGAATTAATCTAAAATAATTAAAACAAAGAAATCAACTCACCAGCGAACGGACTAACATGCTTCTTAGATATTGGGAAATAAAAGACATGAAACATCGATATCAAGGAAAGATGCAGCGGCGTCGTCGCCGGAAGCTCTGCGTCGGCATCTTTTTTTGAGTGATAGGTTGTCTTTCGTTATCCGGAAGTATTGTCTATATGGCGTTTGACGAGGGCAGTTTGGCTGCGTATACTTTCAATGTAGTTACGTCTTATGTCTTTTGGCGTGTGATGTTGCTGCCATGATGGGGACTGCAGCTCCATTTCTTTGTTTGGATCCTTCAATGAGATGAGATGTTAATTCGGGTGATTCCACTGCCACGGGCGGTTGAGCAATTATGGACTTTAAATCGTTTGCAGTGATACCGGGGCCTTCGACTAACTACAACTACAACTATTGTCTATATCTGCAATATTGTTTCCTGCATAAATTTTGCGTATTTTAAAACAATTCTTGCAGCGGCCCATATAGTTTTGTCTGTAGTGTTGTATCCATGGGCCAGCGTGTTTTCCCTAGTATACTATATACAGTACAGTCTTGTCGTATGTGTTCAGCAGTATACGGCGCCTGTCCACATGTACATGTGGCGGAGGTGCCAGTCTTGCATTTTGTTTACATGTGACTATGTAGTCTATTATATGAGTGACAGGTTAAGTCCTGTTTTTTTTTTCATCTGTTTATAAGACTTGCAGGGTCACTGCAACCCCTGAGAGTTGATCTAGCGATGAGGTGAGTGTGACATTAATGGTTGGATTTCTTGGAGGAAACTGGAATTATTCTTCTTCTACCTTTCAGCTCCCTGTGGAGGATAGGTCTTCAGCAAACACTTTCCAAGCCGTTCTGTTTCTTCCCATTCTTTTAAGATCATTCCATGTCTTCCTCATCATCTTCATCTCTGCTTTCATCTGTCTTCTCCAAGAAAAATGTGGTCTTCCTCTTTCTCACTTGTCCATGTTTGTGAAGTTTTGGGCTTTTTTTTTTTTTTTTGCAGTACAGAATAGCCAGTCCCTCATACCCAGCCCTCCTTAGTCGCCTCTTACGAACATGCCTGGTAGGGAACTTCGCTACAATTCTTTACTCCCCTTTCTTCCTACAGCGCACGGGAGGTATGTGGGACACTTTAGTAATAATCTGCTTTTTCCACGTGATTCCTGCAGTTTGATTCATGCAAGGGGTCTAGCTTAGAGAGATCAACATTGTAATCACTTAAACTATGCAACAGGCTCGAACACTCTCCAACACTGCCAGCCACTAACGGTGTGAGATAAGCTCTCAAAATAATGTGATTCCAAGCAGCGAATGAATCACCGCCTATTCTAATCACATCGTCAAAAAAATCGTTCAAGTTAGAATGACCATGACATATAATGTCAATATTTGTCAATGATCAGGTCTTAACATGTATGAATTTATATGAATCTTCACAGAATATGCTGAAACTTCCTTCCTTCCTTCCTTCCTTCCTTCCTTCCTTCCTTCCTTCCTTCCTTCCTTCCTTCCTTCCTTCCTTCCTTCCTTCCTTCCTTCCTTCCCTTCCTTCCTTCCTTCCTTCCTCCCTTCCTCCCTCCCTCCCTCCCTCCCTTCCTCCCTTCCTTCCTTCCTTCCTTCCTTCCTTCCTTCCTTCCTCTTCTTGATAGTTGAGACTCGAATACTTGCAAAGTGTCATTTACGTCTGTGGCATCATTGACTCTAAAGAAATAGAAAGAAAAGGCATGAGTAAGGGTGGTCCTCCACCTTCGCTTCCACGAAGTGCTTAAATCAATCTGATGGACCTGACACATTCTAAATATGAGATGTGACGACTGTTTCATAGATTCTAATGTCAATATCTTTTACTATTTTTGCTATGTGACTACTGTTACGTATTGCAGACATATCAAATATTAGATACTGAAGCACTGGATTTTGGTCTTGGAGTTGAGAACGTAACTAATATTTCCTTATTATGGGTTTAGTTTAGCTGCTTTGCTCTTATCCGTTAAAGAGGACGGATATTTGTGTGGCAATACCACGTGTCACGAGGTCCATTCTATTACTAACCAATTGACTATATAAACAAACCAAACTTACCAATTGACTATATAAACAAACCAAACTTACCTATTGACTATATAAACAAACCAAACTTACCTATTGACTATATAAACAAACCAAACTTATCTATTGACTATATAAACAAACCAAACTTACCTATTGACTATATAAACAAACCAAACTTATCTATTGACTATATAAACAAACCAAACTTACCAATTGACTATATAAACAAACCAAACTTACCAATTGACTATATAAACAAACCAAACTTACCAATTGACTATATAAACAAACCAAACTTACCAATTGACTATATAAACAAACCAAACTTACCAATTGACTATATAAACAAACCAAACTTACCAATTGACTATATAAACAAACCAAACTTACCAATTGACTAACTATCTGATCCTACCATGTGACTATGATTAACACCTTCATTACCTTAGAAATACGAATTATTCTCTCTCTCTCTCTCTCTCTCTCTCTCTCTCTCTCTCTCTCTCTTTATCTTTGTTTTAAAGACATCATCGTCGAGTGCCATCTCCGCAACGAAGGCTGGCTACCATGCAGCGCCATTTTGCTCAATCTCTTGCTTTGATGGTGCAGGTTGTCATAGGCTGAATTGTCCATCTTTTGATGTTACTCGTCCATGTTAGTCTTGGTCTGCCCCAGCCTCTTTTACCTTGTATTTTCCCCTCCAAGATTACTTTTAGTAGGCAGTTGTGTCTTTTAACGTGGTCTAAAAATCGCATTTGTCTTTTGTTTTAAAGACATGTCATATTAAATAAACTCATTAAAGCGGTATATGTGGTGTTGCGAACGACGCCCTATATTTAAGGGATCCGCCGCTGGATCGACAAGCAAAAATAGTGGTTCCAATTATGAGGAAAATTAGAGAACACAGAACATGTCGTGAAGAAAAAGAAAGAACATTGCATTAAAAAATCTTCATACGATTCTTTACTCGCGCAGTGCTTTCCTAATGAGACAAGGAAGACTGAGAAAAGGATAAATACATTTAGCTGTTGAATATGGTGTTATAGAGCTTTCTGTGGATGTGTAAGACAGTATGATGAATATATGCTGTATTCGATATGCTGTTGTGATAGAATTGTTAGGGGCTAGCTCATGAGGAAAAGATGGTGGAAATATTAGAGAATGGAGATGATACATGAGCACAGTTGTTTAGTTTCATCTAAATGTGGCTTTTTAGTTTGGATCGTGAAAATGTTGATTATTTTATGGATGAAGTTGTCATGAGGCTAGTACTTTCCCCTCATTCATAACACTGATATTTTACGGTAGCGGTTTCAATTTGTGATACCACCAGCAAAAAAGTAAGATTCTACAGGTAAAGTGAATATTTGTGGGTGGGTGGTATATTACTTGTTTTCTTCTCTTCTACCTTTCAGCTCCCTGTGGAGTATAGGCCTTCAACAAACACTTTCAGCTCCCTGTGGAGTATAGGCCTTCAACAAACACTTTCAGCTCCATATGGAGCATAGGTCTTCAACAAACACTTTCAGCTCCATATGGAGCATAGGTCTTCAACAAACACTTTCAGCTCCATATGGAGCATAGGTCTTCAACAAACACTTTCAGCTCTATATGGAGCATAGGTCTTCAACAAACACTTTCAGCTCCATGTGGAGCATAGGCCTTCAACAAACACTTTCAGCTCCATGTGGAGTATAGGTCTTCAACAAACACTTTCAGCTCCATGTGGAGCATAGGCCTTCAACAAACACTTTCGGCTCCATGTGGAGCATAGGTCTTCAACAAACACTTTCAGCTCCATGTGGAGCATACCTTCAACAAACACTTTCAGCTCCACGTGGAGCATATGTCTTCAACAAACACTTTCAGCTCCATGTAGAGCATAGGCCTTCAACAAACACTTTCAGCTCCATGTGGAGCATAGGCCTTCAACAAACACTTTCAGCTCCATGTGGATCATAGGCCTTCAACAAACACTTTCAGCTCCATGTGGAGCATAGGTCTTCAACAAACACTTTTCAGCTCCATGTGGAGCATGAGTCTTCAACAAACACTTTCAGCTCCATGTAGAGCATAGGTCTTCAACAAACACTTTCAGCTCCATGTGGAGCATAGGTCTTCAACAAACACTTTTCAGCTCCATGTAGAGCATAGGTCTTCAACAAACACTTTCAGCTCACTGTGAACAAGAGCCGTTCTGTTTCTTGCCAATCTTTTAAGATCATTCCATGTCTTCCTCATCATCTTCATCTGTCATCTCCAAGAATAGTTTGGTCTTCCTTTTTGTCTTTTTCCTTGGGGATTCTAAAAAAAGGCCTGTTGTGTAATACTCTCAGTTGGCTTCCGCAGTGTGTCCTATCCAGCGCCATCGTCTTAGCAGTATCTTTTTATCCACTGGTATTTGACGGGAACTTTTCCATAATTCTATTTTAGTGATTTTGTCCTGTCATTTCCATTCTTTTATTTTGCGTAAGCATGCATTAATGAAGTTCTGTATCTTCATGATTGTCATTTTTGTTGTTCTCTTGTATTACTCTTTAATGTTCATTTTAGAAAAATCAAACATTTGGAAATGTGAGAGTTTGAGGGATGAAATATTACATGTTTAACCACAAACGTTTTTACATTTTTAGATATAACTTCTTTTAATCACATTTTTTTTGCGTAATAGAATAAACTTGTGTTGTTGTTTTTTTTTTTTTCGTTCGCCAGCTTTTACCTATGAAGAAGTCCCTAGAGACTAGAAACTGAATTTTGCGTGTTAATCCATGTTTCCCTGGCAGCCGTGTGCACAAAAAAGTGCCTGTTGTGTAATGCTATTATAATATAATAATACCGTGTGTATTTTATCGGCCTGGAAGGACACAAATGTGCAAATTGACTAAAGTGTCAGTGACAGATTACTGTGGAGTAGCAGGTGATTAGATGGAGAAAGAAAACTTGAAGAAAACAGGGGTAGTTTGAGGAGAGAAATAGTTTGTACATCTGTTGGTGGTAAAAACCCTTACATCTAAGCGTTGCAATTGATTGAACGCAACTAAATGTAGGCGGGTCAACTGGTAGGATGTAAACGGTAAATATGGTTTAATGTGGGCAATGAATGTGATTAATGATGTACATTAAGCGTACTAGATATGATGTACATTAAGCGTACTAGATGTGATGTACATTAAGCGTACTAGATGTATTTCAAAAACATGGTTAGATGTGGGTGATATATGTGACTTGAATTTTTGTTTTTCGATCGCATCCCTGTACACAGGGGTCTCCCGCCGCATAGGCAGGTAACTTCGACTTCGGTGGTACTCACAGTTGTTTCCGTCCATGAATAACTGACGTTTCAGCCGGGCCTCGCTGCTGAGGCCAGGAGTGGTTGCCACAGAGACAGAAATCATTAATAAAAATCTCAACTGGTGCAACCGGGATTTGAACTCACAACCTCTCTGTCTCGATGTCTTGCCTAAAGACCAACCAGTCACCCTAACTTGAATTACGTTCATTACATGTTGTTAGATGTAAGGATAAAGGTGACTAAATATAAGCTGTAAATATATTTGAATGTAAAGCATCAATGTAATTACGTGTTAGGAGTAAGCGAATTAGATAATCCACAACTGTGACTAGATTGACTGGTAAATACAGCTAGGTCTTGATAGTAAATGTGGTAAATGATAAGGGAGACGTTGGGGGACTTGATATGAAGAGAGACTTTGCGGGAGGGAAAAATATTGTGAATGCGATAAGATAGACTATACCCCTGACGGTGCAGATAGGGAAAGTGATAGGAACAGAGACTAAATGGTAGGAGAAAAACAGGGAATGTGATAAGAATAGAGACGATATTACAGGGGTTAGGGGGGCAAGGAATGTGATAAGATAGAGACTATATGGTATGGTGGTCGAAAGGAATGTGGTAAGAAGAGAGACTATATACAGATTTTAGTCAAAAGAGAATGTGGTAAGAAATGTAAGAAGCGGTTAAGTATGAGAAAAAACATTAAAATAATTGTAGAATAAACGGACGGTATACAGCTAGAAAAGACAAAACACTAAATATGTTGAAGATGAGTAATGAAACTTAAAGGGAGTTATGATGTTGACTAGAAATAAATGAAATGAGAGATGGCTTGTAGAGAACGACATCAATAGAGGAATATCAGTGCTGAATGTGATAGAAGGACGGCTGAAACAAAGCGACAAAAACACGTTTTTAAAATTGATTTGCTCAGAACAAGAAAAAAAAATGTAAAAATGTGACAAGAATAAAATGAGAAACATAATTAGAAGAGATGAGCTGTGATTAGTAAAAATAGACAGAAAGTAGCGGAATTAAAACGAGAATGAGAATAAGAGAAAATGAAGAAGATGCGTCGAATTTGAGAGCGGTAGGAATGAAGAAAAACGAGATGTAAAGAATATAAAATATAAGGTGGTTATAACCAGGCGTGAAGGAGAAATATTATCTAACACTATAAGGTGGTTATGAGAAATGTTATCAACACTATAAGGTGATTATAACCAGGCGTGAAGGAGAAATGTTATCTAACACTATAAGGTGGTTATGAGAAATGTTATCAACACTATAGGTGGTTATGAGAAATGTTATCAACACTATAAGGTGATTATAACCAGGCGTGAAGGAGAAATATTATCTAACACTATAAGGTGATTATAACCAGGCGTGAAGGAGAAATATTATCTAACACTATAAGGTGGTTATGAGAAATGTTATCAACACTATAAGGTGGTTATGAGAAATGTTATCAACACTATAGGGTGGTTATGAGAAATGTTATCTAGTAGTGTTGATGGTTATGAGAAATGTTATCTAACACTATAAGGTGGTTATGAGAAATGTTATCAACACTATAAGGTGGTTATGAGAAATGTTATCAACACTATAGGTGGTTATGAGAAATGTTATCTAACACTATAAGGTGGTTATGAGAAATGTTATCAACACTATAGGTGGTTATGAGAAATGTTATCAACACTATAAGGTGATTATAACCAGGCGTGAAGGAGAAATGTTATCTAACACTATAAGGTGGTTATGAGAAATGTTATCAACACTATAGGTGGTTATGAGAAATGTTATCAACACTATAAGGTGATTATAACCAGGCGTGAAGGAGAAATGTTATCTAACACTATAAGGTGGTTATGAGAAATGTTATCTAGTAGTGTTGATGGTTATGAGAAATGTTATCTAGTAGTGTTGATGGTTATGAGAAATGTTATCTAGTAGTGTTGATGGTTATGAGAAATGTTATCTAACACTATAAGGTGGTTATGAGAAATGTTATCAACACTATAGGTGGTTATGAGAAATGTTATCTAGTAGTGTTGATGGTTATGAGAAATGTTATCTAACACTATAAGGTGGTTATGATAAATGTTATCAACACTATAAGGTGGTTATGAGAAATGTTATCTAGTAGTGTTGATGGTTATGAGAAATGTTATCTAACACTATAAGGTGGTTATGAGAAATGTTATCAACACTATAAGGTGGTTATGAGAAATGTTATCTAGTAGTGTTGATGGTTATGAGAAATGTTATCAACACTATAAGGTGGTTATAAGAAATGTTATCAACACTATAAGGTGGTTATGAGAAATGTTATCAACACTATAGGTGGTTATGAGAAATGTTATCTAGTAGTGTTGATGGTTATGAGAAATGTTATCTAACACTATAAGGTGGTTATGATAAATGTTATCTAACACTCTAAGGTGGTTATGAGAAATGTTATCAACACTATAGGTGGTTATGAGAAATTTTATCAAGTAGTGTTGATGGTTATGAGAAATATTATCTAACACTATAGGTGGTTATAAGAAATGTTATCAACACTGTAGGTAGTTATGAGAAATGTTATCAACACTATAGGTAGTTATGAGAAATGTTATCAACACTATAGGTAGTTATGAGAAATGTTATCTAACACTATAAGGTGGTTATGAGAAATGTTATCTAACACTATAAGGTGGTTATGAGAAATGTTATCTAGTAGTGTTGATGATTATGACAAATGTTATCTAGCATTGGTTAGGAGAAGTCTTATCTATAGTGTAGATGATTATGTATCAGTGGACAGTGAAATATATTCAACAATAATTCAATTAAAATGATGACCTAAGTGAAATATAGTAAAAAGCGAATAATAAAACAGTTAGTGAGATAAGATGAAAGAAGTGTAGGATTATATAAAAGATAAAGATAAACATGTTTATTGGGTGATATTTCCTTGCCAATCTTGCTTGACTTCTAATCTAATTTGACAGATGTTTCGATGTTAACGCATTCTACCACTTTCTCCCGTCATCCTCTGGTGCAGGTATTTGTGCACTTACAATGTCGAGACCTTCCAATTCGTTTATTTTGTCTTGCCATCTTTGTAGTTGTCATCTATTCCTCCAGTCACTTACTGCAACGTGGAGAAATAGCACCTCTTGTGCGTTCGCTTGCACCCCAGTTCATTGTCAGTCCTTGGTATGACTTTAATGGGTTTAATAATTATTTGTTTAATGACATTATTTGTGGCATGTAGCCAGTTTTAGGTGGCCGGGTAGTCTAGAGGCAAGACGTCGGCTTCAGGACAGAAAGGACCTGCATTCAAAGCCCAACAGAAGCTGTAAGTAAAAAGTAAAGTACCCCCCGTCACGCCAAGTGGCGTATAGGGAAATATGGTGTTAGTGACCCTATATTTTACAGACCTTCAGCACATGATTTTTGGGGTAATGTGGTCAGTATTACGCCCGTGCTGCTTTACTTTCCCAGAAAAAATCCGGTACCCATTTAAGGCTGGGTGAACCCGAAGCCGTCGGTTGGGATCGAACCCTACCCCTTGTCCGTAGTAGTCCAGTTTCACTAACCACTGAGCTATCGCGGCTCCCACTAATTTTTAGGGAATTAGTAAAACCCAGGTGTCCTCGCCAGGGAACGAACCCCGGCTGTTGCCGTGGTAAGCCAACCGCCTATCGATTGCGCTAACCGGACACCCTCAACAGAAGCTGTGGTAATTTTTTTAAAAAATAGGAAAAATTAATCCTTGGTTTCTTGATGACGATACCCTCCCTTGATCTCTTGGGTAGTGAAGTCCGATGTCTAGCCCTCTCGGATAACGGCAATAAACAGGAAGTCCCGTGTGAACTCACACACGTTAAAGAACTCTTGGAAGATACAAACGAAAAGAGTAGGCCATAAAGGTAGCCACTGCCAGGGCAAAATTATCAGCAGAAACCTACCCACACTGTGGACCCCCGCCGTGCTACGGAGTTCGTGCATTTGGGCTATTATTCTCCTCTGATTTTCTCGAGGGGGGGTATCAGAGCACCTATGGGTTCGTCAGGTGTGCAGTGATGATGATCCTAACAATAAACAAACAAAGCCAGTCTCACAGGGTGAGCCCACCATATTCATCTTTAGAAAAACGTGTACCGAGTTACTGTCCCTCTGCGCCCCACTCTCTTCAACAGACATTATTCGGTTTTAATGCACACCTCGCGATGATAGATTCGGTTCGTGATCATATCGGAGAGGTGGGTGTTCTAGAGGTAACTCAGCCTCTGGACAAATTAAAACCACATTCATAAAATACCAATTTAATAATGAGTAGAATGTACTCATCATCAAGTAGCGGGCCTACTGGCGTAGGTGATCATGTCTCTCCACAACATTCGATCTCGACAATTATTTATCATTTTTGTTGTTGACCTTCTGCCACGCCATTCTCGTAAGCTGTCTGGTACCTTTTCTCTTTGCTTCCCTCTATCTCTTCGTCCCTCAATTTTCCCAGTTGTTACAATATATTACAGCTGTTCTCTTCTCATTACATAGCCAAAAAAATGATGACTGTTTCTTCCTAATATTGGAAATCAGCTCTCTTTTTGCTTTGGCCTCTTTCAGAACATTTTTATTACTCTTCTTAGCTGTCCATGCTATTTTCAACATTCTTCTGTAAAACCACATTTCTACAGACTCCAGTGATTTTTTTGTCTGTTGTCCTATTGTCCATCATTCACATCCATATGTTAAGACTGGCTCTGCATAACATTTAAGAACTCTTTATCTAGCTTCTATTGTCAAAAATGGATTGCATAGTATCTTCCTCATTTTTTTGGTGTAAGTTTTAGGTAGTAAGTTCATGAAATCTTCGTACTTGTTAGCTTGCGTTCGCCATAAGACTACAGGAATACACCTCCTCAACATCCGCCCAGGACGTTGCGTGGGCGTGTCTGTGTTGTGTTAAAACATTTGCGCATTTCAACCCAACACATCCGACATCAGCATGCTATTCTTAAGATCCGGATTATCTTCCCTCTTCGATCCCTACTCGCTTGACCTGACTAGACAGGTTAGTTGTTACTGGATGAACCACGGAGAGATGCAGAGTCTGGATGGTTCTGGTTCACCGATCCTGTCACAAGCCATCAACTGTAGGTCGTTGACAACTTCCAGCTCTGATGTTGGGAGACGACTTTGCCTCCATCTTCATTCATAAATGCATGACAGCCTCCAACATTGAAACTAAAATGCAACATTGGGGAGATGTATACAGGCAGCTGTGGATAAGACAATTTGAAGAACTGTAAGACAGGAGATTGAACAGAGGTAGATGCTTCTGTAATTTATCGCGACCAAGAGGCATAAGAGAGACATTTCTTCAGGTCCAAGGCGCCTAACACGTGCTCTGTACGTGATTAGAAACTCATAGCTGACTGAGTCAAGAAAGGTGAATATGAACTGGTCTTCTTAGGGTTTATTTGTTAAATAGGCCTGGATGTGTTGTGTCCAAAGTTTACGACAAAGCCACGATATATGCACCTTTAGGCCCGACATATCCCTCTTCAGTACTTAAAGCCAGACATATCCCTCTTCAGTACTTAAAGCCAGACATATCCCTCTTCAGTACTTTAGGCCCAACATATCACTCTTCAGTACTTTAGGCCCGACATATCCCTCTTCAGTACTTTAGGCCCAACATATCCCTCTTCAGTACTTTAGGCCCAACATGTCCCTCTTCAGTACTTTAGGCCCGACATATCCCTCTTCAGTACTTTAGGCCCGTCATATCCCTCTTCAGTACTTTAGGCCCGACATTTCCCTCTTAAGTACTTTAGGCCCGACATATCCCTCTTAAGTACTTTAGGCCCGTCATATCCCTCTTCAGTACTTTAGGCCAGACATATCCCTCTTAAGTACTTTAGGCCCGATATATCCGTCTTCAGTATAGGTAGA
This sequence comes from Megaustenia siamemsis, assembly GCA_032433765.1. NCBI lineage: Eukaryota > Metazoa > Mollusca > Gastropoda > Stylommatophora > Ariophantidae > Megaustenia > Megaustenia siamemsis. Next base: position 75,369,801 of record JAVIAB010000050.1, read on the forward strand.
TAATTTTTTAAAAGTAAAGTAAAGAGCCCCCGTCACACCAAGTGGCGTATAGGGAATATGGTGTTAGTGACCATAATTTGTACAGACCTTCAGCACATGATTTTTGGGGTAATGTGGTTGGTATTACGCCCGTGGTATTTCCCATTACGAAAAAAAAATCCGGTATCCATTTAAGGCTGGGTGTACCCGGAAGCCGTCGGTCAGAATCGAACTCGACTTCCTGTCCCTTGTAGTCCAGCTCATTAACCACTAAGTTATCGCGACTCCCTCACTTGTAGATTTGCCTAGCACATTTTTGAAAAATTTCCGAGTTCAAATCCTGATTCACCCATTGGTGGTTTTTCCAAATTAAATCCGAGGTTCCTCGAGGGTCTACCCTCCACTGGTCTCTAGGTAGTGAAACCCAATGTCTAACAATCTTGAAAAACAGCAAGCCCTGTGTGCACTCGCGCACGTTAAAGAATCCTTGGCAGTTAAATGTAGCAACAATTGAGAAAAAGTGGCCGCTGGCAGAGGAAACATGTTAAAGTAAAATCTAACTATGGTGAAGACGGATATCTCGAGCCTGAAGGCGCAAATATTGCAACTTTGTCGTAAACTAGCGACACAACTCAACCATTTAACGAATAAACCCTAAGAAGACCAGGCCATATTCACTTTTCATGACTCAGTCAGCTATGAGTTTCTAATCACTTACAGAGCACGTGTTAGGCGCCTTGGACCCGAAGAAATGTCTCTGCTAGGCCTCTTGGTCGCGATAAATTACAGAAGCATCTACTTCCGGCCTGTCTCCTGTCTTATACAAAATAAAAGTAAAGAGCACCCGTCACGCCAAGAGGCGTATAGGGAATATGATGTTAGTGACCATACATTTTACAGACCTTCAGCACATGATTTTTGGGGTAATGTGGTCGGTATTACGCCCGTGCCGCTTTACTTTTCCAGAAAAAATCAGATGCCCATTAAAGTCTCGTTAAACCCGGAAGCCGTCGATTGTGATCGAACCCTAACACTTCTCCTTTGTAGTCCAGTTAACTAACCACTGAGCTATCGCGGCTCCCTCTCCTGTCTTATAGTTGTACAAATTGTCGTATCCATTCCTGCTTGTTTTCATCTACCCAATGTTGTATTTTAGTTTCAATGTTGGAGGCTGTGATGACATTTATGAATGAAGATTTCCTGAACTTTGCACATTCTACCCATTTGTTTAATGTTTTATTTTATTAATGTGGTTTAAATTTGTAACACCAAACATAAATCATAACATCTTCAGCTAAAGTCAATATGTGGATATGGTTATTGTTTAAATGTATATATATGGTCCTGTTGGTCTGTCAGACGGTTGGGGGGGGGGAGGTTTTGTTTTTGTGAAACCGCTTCTATCGTGGCTGATTCTACCAACACACACGGCCACAGAATGAACAAGTCAGGCCCACTGATCCGCAGGTTTTTTCCATCTTTTTTTCATGAGTCTTTTCTCTTCCATGTTTTGCCATAATTATGGTATGGAGGCTGTCCATGATGTGCGATCTCTTGCCAGATGTTCCCAGTCATTTTCACGAATGGAGAAGTTATTAATTAACGCTATTTTTTAACGTTGCCTTTCTGTCAGTTTGTTAACATTAACAAGTCCAGGTCACATGGTCCTTACTTTCCATGTGCCAAGTTGTCTCATTGGTGTTTTCTTCCTCATGTCACTACTCTGTCAGGGAACAGAATATGAAGATATTGCTTTCAATGTTTAAATGATGTTTAGTTAATGTCGGAACCAACAAATCAAAGACTGGCAAGATTGATCATTTCGGAGTATGCGATATTTGTTTCATGTTAAAATATAGCTTCTTCTAACCACTTTCAACGTTCAATAGAAGCTTTTATATTTTATCTTTATGGAGAGTTAGACATGACCAAATCAACTACTAAAGTATCAGTGAAAAACAACTGTGATTTTCAGAGACGTACAATGGAACTGCTTCTAGGTCCAGCCAGCTTTATGTGGAGATCATTTCTGCTTAGAAATGGCAACCTGACGTAGTACTTACCATATTACTCAAACTGTGGCGATGTTTAAAAAAAATATGAATACTATCCTACATTTCCTTCACGCTACGCTCAGAGCTGCTTGCGTGATTGTTTCTTTTTGTGCAATTCTATCTGTATTGTTTAGGATGTATTTCAGCATTACGCTTACTGTAGTTATTTTTAAAAAGAAACTTTATTTTATCTGTTATAGCTCTGTGTTGTAGTTGCACAATATCAGTGATAATGGAGTCAGATAAATCAAATGGGTTGAAGGAGAATAATTAAATAGATTTAATGGAAGACAATAATGAGAATTGCGAGATACTTTTTTACCCTGCAGAGGAAGGGGGAGGTGGGAGCGACCGTAATTAGAGCGAATGCAGGCCACGAGGATGAGTTGGAATTGAAGGTCAGATGTAGAGGCAAATGATACCTGTGTAAACGTGATGTAGAGGGGAATGATACCTCTGTAAACGTGATGTAGAGGCGAATGATACCTCTGTAAACGTGATGTAGAGGGGAATGATACCTCTATAAACGTGATGTAGAGGCGAATGATACCTCTGTAAACGTGATGTAGAGGCGAATGATACCTCTATAAACGTGATGTAGAGGGGAATGATACCTCTGTAAACGTGATGTAGAGGGGAATGATACCTCTGTAAACGTGATGTAGAGGCGAATGATACCTCTGTAAACGTGATGTAGAGGGGAATGATACCTCTGTAAACGTGATGTAGAGGGGAATGATACCTCTATAAACGTGATGTAGAGGGGAATGATACCTCTGTAAACGTGATGTAGAGGCGATTGATACCTCTGTAAACGTGATGTAGAAGGGAATGATACCTATGTAAACGTGATGTAGAGGGGAATGATACCTTTGTAAACGTGATGTAGAGGGGAATGATACCTCTGTAAACGTGATGTAGAGGGGAATGATACCTCTATAAACGTGATGTAGAAGGGAATGATACCTCTGTAAACGTGATGTAGAGGGGAATGATACCTTTGTAAACGTGATGTAGAGGGGATGATACCTCTGTAAACGTGATGTAGAGGGGAATGATACCTTTGTAAACGTGATGTTGAGGGGAATGATACCTTTGTAAACGTGATGTAGAGGGGAATGATACCTCTGTAAACGTGATGTATAGGCGAATGATACCTCTGTAAACGTGATGAATATGTTCTTGCTATATGACAGATCATCAGGACACGTCGGTGTACAGGGCAATGAAATAGCTGATGAGCTCGCTGGCAGCTCAGACACTAGGCGTGGCTTTACTCTGAACAATGAGGACATCGCCAAGTTTGTTCTTAGCTTGTGCTTAGTGGGAAAAGCAGATGTATCTACAATCAACACGTTACAGCTACAGCCAGTCTGTATACGCTTATAGAAATGCTGTTACCGGGGCCGGAGCAGATATGGGAATGCTCCGACTGCAATAAAACTAATTCCTTGCTTGGATAGTGTTACTTTTCTGTCTTTTCCTTTGCGTTAACACACGACAGCTACTAAATGGCGTCAATCTTCGTTCTCTGCCCTGACAAGAACATTGAGTGGACGTAGATGCCCTATCTTGTGGTTTCTATGCTCCTTTCGGCCCAACATATCCGACTTCTATACACACTTTTAAGTACCGAATTATCTTTCTTCTAAGATCCCTACTCGCTTGGTTAGACTGGGACCGTTCGCAGGAGCACCGCTGTGAGATGGAGCAGGGTCTTGATCAGCTCTGCTGCTTACTGACCCTGGCGCATTCCATCAACTGTGAGTCACTGACCGTACCCATCTCAGTTGCTGGACAGCATCTCGACTCCCTGTGTTAATTCGAACTTTGAACTCTAAACTCTTCATCTCATTGCTATCCTTTATATTTGCGTTAGCTCGACGTCTACACTTTATTCTAAAAATAACGGTAAATTGAAGTAGGTCGTGGGTCACATCAAGCTGTTTCGTCTATCCGTATCATATAGTCACTAAAATTATATTCCAGTAGGCCCAACAAGGCATGGAGGGGACTTTTACTTTTTTTTGCCCTTCTCCTCAAAAAACATTGTCCACGAGAGCTTTTACTTCTATCAAACCCTTACGACAAGAGTGAGAATTGCAGTAGAGATTTTACAATCCGATCTGTGTAAGGATAAGGCAGGATAGCAGGGACAATTATATTGCAAGGGAGTATGCATGTAGAGTTTTACGTTGGCATTAGAAAAAAAAATACAGTGGTGGTTGTCAGACAGTGAAAGTGAACTAGTAATGTTTTGTATTTGAGGGAAAGTAACTAGCAAGAGTTTTGATTTAGAGGACACCAGAGACAGACCAAAAACAACCTGACGAAGAACATTGGAGGGATGCTCAGTGGAGAACTGATTGAGTAAAGGGAGTTAACTTGGAACAATCTGCGAATGGTGCACACTGATTGAGTAAGGGAGTTAACTTGGAACAATCTGCGAATGGTGCACACTGATTGAGTAAGGGAGTTAACTTGGAACAATCTGCGAATGGTGCACACTGATTGAGTAAAGGGGGTTAACTTGGAACAATCTGCGAATGGTGCACACTGATTGAGTAAAGGGAGTTAACTTGGAACAATCTGCGAATGGTGCACACTGATTGAGTAAAGGGGGTTAACTTGGAACAATCTGCGAATGGTGCACACTGATTGAGTAAAGGGAGTTAACTTGGAACAATCTGCGAATGGTGCACACTGATTGAGTAAAGGGGGTTAACTTGGAACAATCTGCGAAAGGTGCACACTGATTGAGTAAGGGAGTTAACTTGGAACAATCTGCGAACGGTGCACACTGATTGAATAAGGGAGTTAACTTGGAACATTCTGCGCACTGACCGAGCAAGGTGAAAGTATCTTATTGTTGCCCAGTTTTGTCACGTGATACATTAATCAATGTTTGTACTCTCGGTTGAGTTCAGGGACAAGCAAAAACAACAGGAAATGCGTTGACAGTGAGTGAACGTGACCGTTTCCAACATCAGTCAGTACACCGCCTGGCTACAAGATTCTTGTTACATTAAATTAAATACTGATATAGCGATAACGCTTGTGAACTAGTCTCTCATGTTCTGTATATATGAGACCGTGCGTCTGGTCTACCGAAACAAGTTCCCAATAATTTTGTAGTATTTTATCGGTCCCGAGAAACTTATTTTATAATTTTAAAAAAATACTGGAATTGTCGTCAGTTGACGTTAACTTTTTATGGTCGTTAACAACGACACTTGTCAGCATCATCATGGGCCACACTGTTTTTCTTAGGTGATCAAGTCCATCCACAATTATCTGTCAACAGAGCATCTTATAGACTAAGTTGTAACCAAGTATTCCAACTTTCTTCTTCCCATATGTCCGAATAAATGTCGATTGTTTCTTTCTGGTGTTTATGTTGACCTCTTTGAGAATTTCCTCGTTGATCTTTTTAACTATCCAGAAAACTGTCAACATTCTTCTGATAAACAACAACGATAATACAACAGTAATAACATATGAGGAGTCAATGGCTTGATACATCAAAATATGTTTCTCTTTGTGGGTTGAGGTGATAGACTTTTGGTAAGTAAAAACAAGGAGCTAGAGTTAGATTGACATTCACGATAGCTAACCTTCCACATGGAAGGTTAGCTATCGTGAATGCCAATCATTGGCTGTCGTCTCCACATGGAAGGTTAGCTATCGTGAATGCCAATCATTGGCTGATGTATCCACATGGAAGGTCAGCTATCGTGAATACCAATCATTGGCTGTCGTCTCCACATCAAAGGTTGGCTATCGTGAATGTCAATCATTAACTGTCGTCTCCACATGGAAGGTTAGCTATCGTGAATGTCAATCATTGACTGTCGTCTCCACATGGAAGGTTAGCTATCGTGAATACCAATCATTGGCTGTTGTCTCCACATCAAAGGTCAGCTATCGTGAATGCCAATCATTGGCTGATGTATCCACATGGAAGGTCAGCTATCGTGAATGCCAATCATTGGCTGTCGTCTCCACATCAAAGGTTGGCTATCGTGAATACCAATCATTGGCTGTCGTCTCCACATGGAAGGTTAGCTATCGTGAATACCAATCATTGGCTGTCGTCTCCACATGGAAGGTCAGTTATCGTGAATGTCAATCATTGGCTGTCGTCTCCACATCAAAGGTTGGCTATCGTGAATACCAATCATTGGCTGTCGTCTCCACATCAAAGGTTAGCTATCGTGAATGTCAATCATTGGCTGTCGTCTCCATATCAAAGTTTAGCTATCGTGAATACCAATCATTGGCTGTCGTCTCCACATCAAAGGTTGGCTATCGTGAATGTCAATCATTGGCTGTCGTCTCCACATCAAAGGTTAGCTATCGTGAATGTCAATCATTGGCTGTCGTCTCCACATCAAAGGTTAGCTATCGTGAATGTCAATCATTGGCTGTCGTCTCCACATCAAAGGTTGGCTATCGTGAATGTCAATCATTGAGTGTCGTCTCCACATCAAAGGTTGGCTATCGTGAATACCAATCATTCGCTGTCGTCTCCACATGAAAGGTTGGCTATTGTGAATGCCAATCATTCGCTGTCGTCTCCACATCAAAGGTTAGCTATCGTGAATGCCAATCATTGGCTGTCGCCTCCACATCAAAGGTCAGCTATCATGAACACCAATCATTGGCTGTTGTCTCCACATGGAAGGTTAGCCACCATGGAGTGCCATTTTACTGTGTTCTTCTCGTGATGATGCACGTTGTCATATGTTCACCTGTCCACCTGTTGATGTTATCTGTCCAATTTAGTCTTGGTTTGCCTCTGCTTCGTCTTTCTTGTACCCTCCCTTCTAAGATAACTTTTAGTATGGTATTATGCCTCTTCACATGTTCAAAACATTCCAGTTATCTTTTGCGACTTCATGTTAAATAGTTCCTTCTCATTTTCAGCTGATTCAGAACTTCCTTGCTTGCCTTCTTTTTCTCCAACTCATTGTTCTCCATTTTGATTTAGATCCACATTTCAAAGGCTTCAATTCTTTGTTCTGTTTTCTTATTTAATGTCCCTGTTTCTACACTACACAGGAAAGTTGAGTAAATATAGCTTTTTGCAATTCACAGTTTTAGTTCTAATATTGTTATTGTTGTTCTAATCTTATTTGCTTTGATGTAAGTATATTTTTCATGTTGTTAAAATGACTTTTTGCCATTCCTATTCTTTTGAAGAAACAAAGACCCTAATTAGAAACATTTAGCAAGTTCACGTGGGCTGTAAACACGCAAATAGTGACACTTAATGTTAGTTTTAAATTATCAAACAATGAAGTAAACACAGCCAACGTTCTGGACGTGCCATCTTGTTTCATCCATTGTTCCGCCCATTGTTCCGTGAACTCTAGCACAGGGGCGATAATTAATCTGTTCTGTTGTTTCCCCTTTGGAGAAACTGAGTAGCCGGTGCTGGAGTAAAGGGTATCCGTCACGCCAGTGGTTTATGGAGACTATGATGTTGGTGACCACATTTTGGCGGACCGTCGGCATTTTGATGAATAATTGTGTCAGCATCACTCCAAATCGCCCATTTTCTCCATAGTCAATGTATTTGATCTAAGCGAATCTCTAATGTTTCGGGTGAGGGAGCACTCTTATTCAAGAATGGAGGAACATTTGAAATAGTGGATAATTAGGGGGACAGAAGGGGAGGCTATTAGGGGTACAAAAGGTCAAAAGGTGAAGGTGAGAGATAGCCGTAAACATGTAGTAACTCATTGTCCACGTGAAATGACATGATTAGGTGAGCGTCTCGAAAAACACGAGGTTTGAAAACGAGACAAAGATTCAGTTAGAGAATTTTAGTTGGTTGAAATAGTCATTCGAGAGATGTGCGAGAAGCTGTGCGGACGGACTTGTCACGTTTGACAACCCGGTACCGAGGGCATTATGTTAGTAGGGAAAAGGAACAGAATGTTAGAAATTAGATTTCAATGTAGGAATGACAGTAAGTAAAAGAAACGTGTGATAGAGATAGAAGAAATTTTCATAGACTTAGGAAACTGTGCTAGAAATAGTTGTGATTTAATTCAATAAGGTGTGTGTAGAGTAGGGGAGTTAATTAGAGTTTAGTAGCACAACGAGGACAGTAATAGGAACTCGGTAGAGTTCATATTGTGCTCAGAGAACTAAGAACGAGTGTGTTCTTACTAGTATTGGCTGAATGTAAGCCGTATAAGGGATTTCTGAGGCTGAATGTAAGCCGTATCAGGAATTTATGAGGAACTGGGTATGTTCCATATTCTATGTAGAGACGGTAGAGAGCAGGATTGTTCTTACTGGTCTTAGGCTGAATGTAAGCCGCATAGAGAGATTATTTTGATGAAGTTAGTCGATTCAAAGTTGTGTGACAATATTGAATATAGAGACGTTAGAGAGCAAACGTTGTTCTAACCATTAGCAGGCTGTGTGTCAGTCATAGAGACAGTTGATGAATCCAATAGATTCGACATTGTGTGTCAATGTTGAATATAGAGACGTTAGAGAGCAGACATTGTTCTAACCATTAGCAGGCTGTGTGTCAGCCATAAAGAGACAGTTGATGAATCCAATAAATTCGACATTGTGTGTCAATGTGAAATATAGCGATCTTAGAGAACAGGAATTGTTCTGACCATAAGCGGGCTGAATGTAAGCCACAGAGAATATTGTTTTGATGAACGCAGTAGGTTCAATGAGTTGTGCAATTAGTGTGGAGTATAGGGTGGCGCTGGGCCACTAATAAATTAACTAATTAGACATAAGGCGTGTTTCCCAGAGGAGACACACAAGCCAGTGAGTAGATGTGAATTCTGTACTTGAATAAGTGTAGGACGTATGAGTGAATGACAATAAATGTATTTGTCATACCATGCCATCGTGGGAAGTGCAGTAAAATAAAGCAACGTATGTTTTGTTTACGAGTGTCACTTCAGTCATTCTTGTTGTCACGTCCATCGTTATAGAGTTGCTGTATTCTGTCCCCGTGATGAACGGATGGGGGTGTCGCAGGCCATAAATAACACAACGCGAAGTACAAACGTAAATGATTACGGGCCAACGTGATGGGAAAACAAAGGAATCCTGTCCATCCAGTCCAGTAGAACACCAGGCCGGGCTCAGATCTTTACGAGCCTTGCCACTATTGCAGAGCAAACATCAGGTTGGGCTCAGATCTATACGAGCCTTACCTTTGTCAGACGCAATCGGTCTGAACACAGTCACAGAGCAGGGGAGCTTTGTTCGAGCTGAAGGGCGCAATCGGTCCTAACGTGTGGGCTCATATGTCTCAGAGTTCACAGAGTTCTTTCCCGATCAAGTAAACGTGAGGCGATCTTTCGGCGGCTGAGCAAGTGCCGTCGAGAGTTATCAGTGATCGAGGTTCAGTATCTCTATCAAGGTTCAGTATCTGATCAACGCCTCGCTCGCCTCAAAGAAAGCCCTCCCCTTTACACATTAACTAGCAAGTTAATAGGAAGTGACGGCTATACTGATCTAGTGAAGAAAAATAACAAAAGCCTGTGGTATATAATCAACGATCATTTTAGCATAATATTAACGATTATTTCTTATTTCTTGTGTGCGCCATTTTTCGTTGCGTCACACCTCGAACGCAGTGTCTAGGGAATTTAGTTTTAGTGCATGTACTCTTTTTCTGAAACCATCGGGCATTTTTAGTTGTAGTATGGCCAACACTATGTCGTAATTTTTACCCAGAAAAAAAACATGTCCGATGCCTATTTAAGTCTGGATGAACCTAGAATCCGATGGACTGGACGCATGTACTTGACCTCTCGTCACAGACTAATCCAATATCAACTGTTCTGCCACCTCTCGTCACAGACTAATCCATCATCAACTGTTCTGCCACCTTTCGCCACAGACTAATCCACCATCAACTGTTCTGCCACCTCTCGTCAGAGACTAATCCACCATCAACTGTTCTGCCACCTCTCGTCACAGACTAATCCAACATCAACTGATCTGCCACCTCTTGTCGGAGACTAATCCACCATCAACTGTTCTGCCACCTCTCGTCACAGACTAATCCACAATCAACTGTTCTGCCACCTTTTGTCGGAGACTAATCCACTATCAGCTGATCTGCCACCTCTCGTCACAGACTAATCCACCATCAACTGTTCTGCCACCTTTTGTCGGAGACTAATCCACTATCAACTGATCTGTCACCTCTCGGCACAGACTAATCCACTATCAACTGTTCTGCCACCTCTCGTCACAGACTAATCCATCATCAACTGTTCTGCCACCTCTCGTCAGAGACTAATCCACCATCAACTGTTCTGCCTCCTCTCGTCACAGACTAATCCAACAACTGATCTGCCACCTCTCGTCGCAGACTAATCCACCATCAACTGATCTGCCACCTCTCGTCACAGACTAATCCACTAGTCACTGATCTGCCACCTCTCGTCACAGACTAATCCACTAGTCACTGATCTACCACCTCTCGTCGCAGACTAATCCACTATCAACTGATCTACCACCTCTCGTCGCAGACTAATCCACTATCAACTGATCTACCACCTCTCGTCGCAGACTAATCCACTATCAACTGATCTGCCACCTCTTGTCGGAGACTAATCCACTATCAACTGATCTGCCACCTATTGTCGGAGACTAATCCACTATCAACTGATCTGCCACCTATTGTCGCAGACTAATCCACTATCAACTGATCTACCACCTCTCGTCGCAGACTAATCCACTATCAACTGATCTGCCCGAGCGCACGTTTGATGTACATTCAAATTAATGAATCGACATGAGTCGTCACTGATGCCCTAATGTCAGGAAAGTAGTGGCACTGTAAAAGTCGTGAGAGGAGAAATGGCGACTTTGTTACCGGGACTTTGCCAGAAGTAGCACCTCGTTGTTGCTGTTTATCGCACAGAAGCCATCATTGTATTTCACCAATTGTTTACACACGTTTCGCTTCCTTCCATTTTAATCTTCAACTGACAAGTTTCTTCTTTTGCTGCTGACGTCACCAGACGAGTTCTCGGTATACCCTTCCCGGAGAAAGTGTTTAGGTGTGTTGTGGTTATGTGTGCGTGTTTGTGTGTGTGTGTATGTGTGATTCACATAAAATGACGTCTACACCTTTCTCTTCACTGGGTCTGTCTTAAGAACAACATTAATGAGTCCAGAATTGTCTTTCCTCTCGATCCCAATTCGCTTGACCCGTCCACTGAATTTACCCAATGCTTGACCCATCCGCTGAATTTACCCAATGCTTGACCCATCCGCTGAATTTACCCAATACAAGCTTGACCCACAACTCGCTTGAACCATCCGCTAAATTTACCCAATACCAGCTTGACCCACAACTCGCTTGGTTTCCAACTCTCTTCGCTCGTACCACTGTTTGCTTCCAACTCTCTTGGCTCCTAACTGTCTTGGCTCCCAACTCACTTGACTACAAATCATTTGGCTCCCAACTCACTTGGCTCCCAACTCACTTGGCTCCTAACTCACTTGGCTCCCAACTGTCTTGGCTACAAATCACCTGGCTCCCAGCTCACTTGGCTCCGAACTCACTTGGCTCCGAACTCACTTAGTTCCAAACTCACTTGACTCCCAACTCGCTTGGCTCCCAACTCTCTCGGGTCCTAATTCACCTATCCCGAATGTTTATTTGTTACTATGGAAAAAAGTAGGGCTGGGAGCCTACTGAACACCTTATCTGGCACAGGTAAGCAACTATAAGCAACGGATCGCTTTAAGCCCTGGTTCTAACGGAAGTCGTCATCCCAACTGGCAAGCTCATGCCCAGCTAATTCTTGGCACCGAGCTTCAACTGGACGAAGATTCTGGTTTTTTGTTTTTCAGAGATGGCCGTTCGTTTATCAAGGCCCTTTTAGACGGGCTGTCGCGTTGAAGGTTATTTAGGTGGGGAGATATTAGTGGACAACACAACTAATAGGAGATAGCACAGTACAACTAATAGGGGATAGCATAGTACAACTAATAGGAGACAGCATAGTACAACTAATAGGAGATAGCACAGTACAACTAATAGGAGATAGCACAGCACAACCAATAGGAGATAGCACAGTACAACTAATAGGAGATAGCACAGTACAACTAATAGGAGACAGCATTGCACAACTAATAGGAGATAGCACAGTACAACTAATAGGAGACAGCATTGCACAACTAATAGGAGATAGCACAGTAAAACTAATAGGAGACAGCATTGCACAACTAATAGGAGATAGCACAGTACAACTAATAGGAGATAGCACAGTACAACTAATAGGAGACAGCATTGCACAACTAATAGGAGACAGCACAATACAACTAATAAGAAACAGCACAACCCAAATAATAAGAGACAACACATCATAACTATTTCTAGAAGCTCTCTGATACCATAACGATTCCAGTGTATCCCGTCTTCTCTGGGTGGTCGCAATGTCTATATTTTATTCTTACTGTAAACTTCACCGCGAATGTTTTCAACAATTTACATTTCAAATGGTTTTTTATGAAATCAAGAAGGTGAAGATTACTTGGCTATTATAACAGAGGATTACAAGCCGAAACAAGTCATGAGGACAGTGATCAAACAGTTGGAAATGTAATCGACATGGTTCCCTTGACTTCAGTAACAACATTAGCTGGACCCACTAACCAGATGATAATGGTGATGGCGTGTTTATATCCGCCTGTAAACCTGGTTGGGTTAACCAGATGATGTTGGCTGGAAGCAGAAGATTAAACATTTAAAACTGTCAAGTTTCCAGCACGACATATGCATGCTTCTTTGATGGATACAACACTCCTACAACAAATAAAAGATTGGGGTTACAGATCCCTTAACTGTGGCACCTGCACATGGACATCCATAATCTTATTTAGATCTGTCCAAAGTACAACACTAAGCGATATAAAACGTGTCCACCACACGCTGTCTTAGTTCACCATGGGTTACGGTGCTACGGTCTTGATGGTCGACCCGCTCACAACAAGGAGAGAAATCAATGAAGAAAAAAGATGGAATTGGAGTCATAGTGAGATGTCAAGACCTGCCTCAATTGTCAAGTACTCAATTTCATCTCCTGTTTTATGCTACAAAATACCGAATGGCAAAGTCATGATCTTTACAACGACTGCTGACTTCATCGAAGTCGTTAATGGGGAAATGGGAGTAGGAACAAGTGAAAAAAAAAAAAACGCTCTTGTGTTCTGGTTATTTAACATGGGGCTTTGATCTAGGAAATGAAGGCGGAGATAAAGAGAGTGAGAAAGAGAGGTGATAGATAGAGAGAGAGAGAGGGTGGGAGAGAGGTAGTTAAAATCTTTACAACTAAACAAAATTACTAACCTCGATCAAATATACTTACTTATATATTAATGTATTCAACGTGCATGTATTGTTAAAGATGTTAAGATATGTGTGTGTTGTGTCAGTTCCGAATAAACAATTTATAGTTATTAATTGTATATTTACTAATTACATATTTACTAATTGTATATTTACTAATTGTATATTTAGTTTTGTGCTTCATTCAGTTTGAGTGTACGTGGGCTGCTTTATTTCTGGTTTGAATTATATCGTCGGCGACTTCATCATCAGATAAGTCAATTCAAAATCTGGGCTCAAAGTCGCCTAGTCAGTGTTGCTTCATGAGTTAGATAGTAGTTCTAGTATTCACGCATTGTGAGTTAGATAGTAGTTCTAGTATTCACGCATTGTGAGTTAGATAGTAGTTCTAGTATTCACGCATTGTGAGTTAGATAGTAGTTCTAGTATTCACGCATTGTGAGTTAGATAGTAGTTGTCGTATTCACGCATTGTGAGTTAGATAGTGGTTGAAGTATTCACGCATTGTGAGTTAGATAGTAGTTGTAGTATTCACACATTGTGAGTTAGCCAGTAGTTGTAGTAGTAGTATTCATTATTTATGAGTTTTAAACACTAGTTGTATTCATAGTTTGTGCGGTGGACCAGTAATATACAGTAATTAGAAACACATTTCTTCAGACAAGAACGGTAGAACTATTATAACTTGGTTGATATGAGCTGTTACGCCAAGAAGTGATCCACTACACAACACTACGACCATATACGGCATGTGTCTGCTTTGCTAAGTTGAACTTGTCCACCTGGTTGTGATCAAAGTTTAATTGTCAACATAATTGACCGCGTACTATTATGAGTTTTGTGTCACCGTGGCTGAGTAATTAGAGCGCTCGCTGCCTTATCACAAGCGTTTGAGTTCAATTCCCGGAAGTGGCGGAATTTTGTTGCTATTGAACCACAAGGCTGGGGTTGATCTAAATTCTCAAAATGGATACAGAGATTTTTATTTAAATTAAAGGCGGCCTGGCGTGATACCGACCACATTACCCAAAAATATACCGTAAATAAAACGTAACCCCGTCACGCTAAGTGGCGTATGGTGTCAGCGATCATAATTTGTATAGACCATCGACACATAATTTTCGGGATAATGTGGTCGGTATTACGCCTGTGCCTCTTTACTTTCCCAGAAAAAAAAATACGGTACGCATTTAAGTACAGGTGAACCCGGAAGCCGTCGATCAGGATCGAACCCGACCTCTTGTCCTTTGTAGTCCAGTTCCCTAACCACTGAGCTATCGCGGCTCCCTAAAACAAAAGAACTGCTCTGGTCATGAAAAATATCTTCACTAAAACCAATTTCCAGATACATTTGGCAAATGACACAAACAAAGCGTGGGGATGTTCATTAAGAGTCATAACATAATTGAAGTGATTGTGTTGTTTTGTTAATGATATGTGGGATTGTGTTTGTTGTGAGTTGTGTTCGCCTTAAATGTATTGAGCTCTGGGACACTAGAAGCATTAGTGTGCACATACTTCTTCATCTGATGAAACTGTCTGAGCACATGTGTGCTTGTCGCTGAGTGGGTTTTCCCGAAAACAAACCAATACTTGTGACGTCACGAGCTACGAGAGCTTATTGTACATGACCTCATTGTACCTAGAACTGCCCTGCTCGCAATGCTGAAACGTCACAAATGTTGGTCGATCTCTTCCACACCCCCCCCCCCCCCATTTTATTTTGCCCTCAGCGGACAGACGGTTCGCCAGGATGCAGTAAAGTCAATATTTAATCTGTGAACAAATGCATTCCATTTCCTGTCCTTGACCGTGGACCGACCCACTAGTTAATGACCCACATTCCAAGGCAACTACAGCCATATATCATCGTTTTAAGGGCGGATGATGAACATCCGTCCTAGAACGCGGAAGAGGAAACGGCCTACAAGTCAATGAATACCTACTAGGAATACAATAAAATACGTCTATATTGCCGGTACCGGGAGCCGCTATAGCTCAGTGGTTAGTGAACTGGACTATAAAGGACAAGAGGGTTCGATCCCAACCGACGGCTTCCGGTTCACCCAGCATTTAATGGGTACCTGATTTTTTTGTTCTGGGAAAGTAAAGGGCGTAATACCGACCACATTACCCCAAAAATCATGTGCCGAAGTTCTGTAAAATGTATGGTCACTAACACCATATTCCCTATACGCCGCTTGGTATGGCGGGGGTACTTTACTTTACTATATTTCCGGTACCAGGTCATTTTCAGCACGAAACTGCAAGTTTTGCTATATACTGTTATCTCTCAGCTAAATATAGAACATATTTAATGTCGTCTTTCATTCTTTCCTCTGTCGACGACCACGGCACTGCGACGTGCTGAAAACTTGAATTTAAAAAAAATTAATGAAGCAAGCCCACTCTGAGTTATCTCCCCCCCCCCCCCCTTTTCATACCTAAGTAATCTTGTTCGGTGGTTGAGTAGCTAGTGCAATCGCTTCCTAGTCAGAAGGGTCCGGTTTTATCTCCCAGAAGTGGCGACCTTTTCTTTCACAGAGAAGGATTCGAGCTTTGCTCAACCTCCAAAAATGAGAACTTTAGATTTTGCTGGAAATAAAGGCGGCCTGACGTGATGCCGACCACAACACTTACAAATTTACTGTTGCTCATAGAAAAATGTGGTAACTGATGCTATATTCTCCCCAGAAGGATCCTATTATGTAACAGAGTCATTAAATGTTGTGGGGTTTTTTATTAAGAAAAAGAAATACGTAGCAAAAATAAGGTTGGGTTTCTATCTAATGTAAAACAGACGAGAATGATCTCCAAGATGGGATTAGTGTGAGATTCTTTCAGCTTTACCAAAATGAGAAAAAACTGAGAGAGTAGAAAACATCTTTCATTCAATTTATAACGAGAAAATTAATGCATTTATAATTTAGTGAATGTGAGGCGTATTCAGCCACTATTTTCCTGACGTTACCGAACTTAACCAGACATTTCTGCTACACGGAATATAACTAAAGCAGGCATGGCAGCTATAATTATGATGTGGATGTTTCTTCACACACGAGGCCTATGATGCAGCATTTATGAGACGCAGATAATGGAAGCCAGACCACAGACACATCTTCTATAGATTTGGGAAAGTGGAATGTTGATGTTTTTGGTAGAGGTATAGGCAACCTTCGGTAAAACAACACAGTAAGAGTCTCAGAGAATTATTGACGATTATTTATGTATGGACACTTCTCACAGCTATGGCTATGGTTATGGTTATGGTTAACCATAACCATATCTGCGAGAAGTGTCCATGCATAAATAATCGTCGTCTATGAAAGTATGACGGTCAATGCTTTATTTTGCTTGCTGCCACATTCCCTAAGAAAGTAAACAAGAAGATCAATTTGTTTTGCTTTATCTAGCGAAGTGTGGTGCAAAAATGTCTCAGCGAAATGTGGTGCAAAAATGTCTCAGCGAAATGTGGTGCAAAAATGTCTCAGCGAAATGTAGTGCAAAAATGAATCAACAAAGTGTGGTCCAAAAATGTTTCAACGAAGTGTGGTCCAAAAATGTTTCAACGAAGTGTGGTGCAAAAATGAATCAACAAAGTGTGGTCCAAAAATATTTCAGCGAAGTGTGGTGCAAAAATGAATCAACAAAGTGTGGTCCAAAAATATTTCAGCGAAGTGTGGTGCAAAAATGAATCAACAAAGTGTGGACCAAAGATGTTTCAGCGAAGTGTGGTGCAAAAATGAATCAACAAAGTGTGATCCAAAAAAATATCTCAGTGAAGTATGACGCAAAAATGAATCAGTGATTTTTGTGGTGAAATGGCAAGTTTCTTCAACAACAAGACGTTGCACCAGCATTCAAATATTAGAATATCTCTGAGATAAAATCAGAACCTCTCTGAGATTAAAAAAAAAAAAAAACTGTAAGATTATCAAAGGTGATAGCCTTAGTGAGTATCATTGATAGAGTATAGTCCAGTTTAGTCATTGATAGAGTATAGTCCAGTTTAGTCATTGATAGAGTATAGTCCAGTTTAGTCATTGATAGAGTATAGTCCAGTTTAGTCATTGATAGAGTATAAAAGCCACGGAGATGTTTACCGTGGAACGCGATGGATTAGAAAGAAAATCTTGAACATAGAAGAAAGACTTTTGAGGATTGAATGGGGGAGGCAGGGGATGGTCAGAATTGACAACATAATGTAAAAGGATGCCATTATAAAGTAGAACAAGACAGAAGGTGAAACAATAAAGGGAGGGCGGAGAACCCTAAGCGTTGAGCTCTTCAAATCCCCTGTCTGGACTTATCTATAGATCAAACTATATTTAGACATAATTATATAGTATTTCCGTGTCTATAAGAAGGTCTATAGATCTTTCCTTGTCTAGAGACAATTCTATAGATTTTCCCTATATCATCATCATCATCAAGTACCATGCCTGCTGGCGTTTGTGATCATGTCTCTCCACAACTCTCGATCTCAACAGTTATCATTTATGTTGTTGGCCTTCTGCCAAGCCATTCTCTTAAGTTGTCTGGTATCTTTTCTCTTTGCTTCCCTCTATCTCTTCGTCCCTCAATTTTCCCGGCTGTCACAATATATTCAAGCTGTTCCCTTCTCATTACATGGCCAAAAAATGATGATTGTTTCTTCCTGTTATTGGAGATTTAATCTATTATTTTAACCACTTTCAAACCGTTTTCATTACTATTCTTATCTGTCCCTTGTATTGGAGACTGACTCTTTTTCTGACCTCTTTCAGAAGTTTTCGTTACTCTACTTAGCTATCGATGGCACTCACAACATTCCCTAGATAGAGACTGTGAATAGACAGACCAGCCGCCGCTACACGATTAGACCAACGTCGTCAAACGTGAACCCTCTACTTTCCTTCACGGTAGAATGATCAGCAGACGGAACACGAGCTGATATGAAAAGACTTCCGCTGACCATTAAGGTTTGCCGTGAGTCAGCTCTGACGGTCTGTCCCGTGATCTATGAAACCTGCCATGCTACAGTTAGCTTAGTTGATGTTGCACTATAAAGTTAATGGTTCTCTTGAAATCAGACCTGTCTGCTCTACCATTAAACAAAAATATAGGGACACAGAATTGGAGATAGGAAAAAAAAGATAAAATTATATCTATAGTCCGTTCAGAAATTGTTGCCTAAACTCAAAATCAATTTTCTCGAAAACTATTGTGTGGATTGTTGTGAAATTTTGCTTGCAGTCTTATTTTATTTCACGGACTTAATACATTTTCTATTAATAAAGTGATCTAGTGTAGAATTTTGCTTATATAGCGCATGTAAAAAAAAACATACTCGAAATTTTAAGGACAGACAATTAAAGGTTTTACAGTCAATCCCCTCCAATAATTGACACACTTTCAAATTTTAAATTAAAAAAGCAACTACGTAGTCTCAAAGTGCACGGAGGTAGAGACCGTATTAGCCTTACCATAATAATTTAGAGTCAATGACCGTGACATTGTAATGTGTGAAACATAGTACTGTAAAATATAATGTTTCTTGCACACTATTTGTTTTTGTTCACAATTTATATGAGAAATACTCATATTTGCGAAATCCACTTTGCGTTTGGGCTTAATATTTACACATTCTTAAGGTCCAGGAAAATCTAAGACTGCATGCCAAAAATGACGACATTAGGCTAAATATTTTCTGAGAAAATTGATGGGCATAAATTTGTGAACGGATTCTAGTTGCTAAACATATAGAGAGACAAGACTTAGGTCAATGTTTGTCTCATCTTTATATAGATTTATATTCTTGATACCATTTTATGTTTATTTTTCATCTTTTCTACAGCTCTCCCCTCGGCCCGGCACAATATTTTATATCTGTGCTAAAAGTCTATCTCTCTCTCTTTCTCTCTTTCTTTCTCTCTGGAGATGGGGAGGCAACTGGATTTCCTGTGACTAAAGCCCAACTCTCGGTCACGATCTATTAAAGAGCGACAACCCTTTGGTTAGCACTTAAAGCCTGGAGCCTTGCAAAAGTTCAGTGAAGAGTGTTTGTGTTGTCCTTTACTAGCATAAGGCTGAGCCGTACACTGTACTCGTTTTCTTATATGTCCAAGTCATCTCTCTCTCTCTTTCTCTTTCTCTCTTTCTCTCTCTCTCTCTCTCTCTCTCTCTCTTCTTCACCTGGTCATTAAAAGAACTCTTCATCGTCCGATCTTAAAAGGACGTTAAGTGGGCGTAGATGTGTTGTTAGGGAGGAGCCAGTAGTGTGTTGTTAGGGAGGAGCCAGTAGTGTGTTGTTAGGGAGGAGCCAGTAGTGTGTTGTTAGGGAGGAGCCAGTAGTGTGTTGTTAGGGAGGAGCCAGTAGTGTGTTGTTAGGGAGGAGCCAGTAGTGTGTTGTTAGGGAGGAGCCAGTAGTGTGTTGTTAGGGAGGAGCCAGTAGTGTGTTGTTAGGGAGGAGCCAATAGTGTGTTGTTAGCGAGGAGCCAGTAGTGTGTTGTTAGGGAGGAGCCAGTAGTGTGTTGTTAGGGAGGAGCCAGTAGTGTGCTGTAGGGAGGAGCCAGTAGTGTATTGTTAGGGAGGAGTCAGTAGTGTGTTGTTATGGAGGAGCCAGTAGTGTGTTGTTAGGGAGGAGCCAGTAGTGTGTTGTTAGGGAGGAGCCAGTAGTGTATTGTTAGGGATGAGCCAGTCAGTCAGTAGTGTGTTGTAGGGAAGTGCCAGTTGTATGCTATAGGGAGGAGTCAGTAGTGTGCTGTAGGGAGGAGCCAGTAGTGTGTTGTATGGAGGGGCCAGTAGTGTGTTGTTAGGGAGGGGCCATTAGTGTGTTGTAGGGGAGGGCCAGCAGTGTGCTGTAGGTAGGAGTCAGTAGTGTAGTGTATGGAGGGGCCAGTATTGGGCTGTAACGTACATTCCTACAAGATAAAGATATGGTTACTGCTTTACAGTAAAGGAACACAACAACAAACTGACGTTTCGGCCTACACGCGGCCTTCTTCAGAAAATGATAACAACAACAACAACAAAAGATAACAAACTATTTATAGCTCTGGTGATGAGTCTAGCTAACTAGAACACAGAACAATGGATGACATTAGACAAACATACAGTAGCAGCGGTAACAAATCAGTAGGGAACAGGCAAATAATTACAGTGCTGCGGTAAAGCTGGTAGCAACGATCTAGTATTGTGTTGTTGTTTGCAGTATAACTGTGATATTTGCACCTTTCAGCCTAACATATCCGACTTCAACATATTTTTAAGTGCCGGATTGCCTTCCCTCTCGACCCCTACTCGCTTGGTCAAACTAGAGTGTTGGTCTGATGTCATGGACACCACGAAGAGGTGGATTAGGGAAATACTTCTAATTCACCGATCCTGGCGGAAACAATCAGCTATGATTCGCAGACAGATTTCAGCCTTGTAGTTGGACTCCCACCCAGACCATCTATCTGTTGTTTCCTAATATTACCCAGCACTGGTTTTACCCAAAATCGTTTCCTTAATTAAATCTTCATTTTTGATTATGCCTCTTCTTGTCGATTATAGAAAAAGACAAATAAAGCGGAAAATCCCAGATATAATGAGGAAGATAATGATAGATAAATGTATTCATATAGCACTGCAATTTTGTATGTGCTCGAGGGCAGATTTTTCGCAATACAATATATCGACAGATGTCATTAGCATTTCAGATTTATAGATGGCGATGATAATGGTCTGATGCCACTGGGTCAACGATAGCTGTTAATTCATTAACCCAAGTTGATGACGTGGCAGAATTTTTTTTTCTTTACCGCGGCTTCTGCTGGGGAAAGTGAATTTGTTTTCCCGCCATAGAGACGCTAACGTACACGGTCTTTTATTTCAACAAGCCCCATACATATGGGAAATACACACGCCCCATACATATGGGAAATGCACACGCCCCATACATATGGGAAATGCACACGCCCCATTTGTTGCCAGGACACGCTATTGTAGGAGGTAATGAACGCGCTGACAGACTTGTAGTTTGGCTGATGTTGAGTGCGGAAGATGAATGGACCGCGGCGACGTTCTGAATGCCCTCATACTGCTTGACTAAAATAAAATGACACTGAATCCGCATCCATGAACAAACTTTGCGAATATCATGTCAAGGTGGGAGATTCCAGACGAGAGTGCTACGCAAAAATCCAATGAAGACTTTAAATAAACACAACAACAATGTCGTTAGTCGCTACATGTTGAAGAATTTTCGTCGGAAGATCAGAACACTAAGGACGGAGACAAATAATAATAAATGAATATTATTATGAAGAGAAACTTCCGAGGCGGTAGATCGGCGAATCAATTCAGGGGAAGAAGTATAAACTCAGAAAAAAAAAATCCCAAATAATCAACAAAAGAGAACGCAACGAAGAACAATAGACGTCCGAAGCTGGATGTGCAATGAGAATGACATGTAAACTAAACTAAACTAAACTAAACTAAACTAAACTAAACTAAACTAAACTAAACTAAACTAAACTAAACTAAACTAAACTAAACTAAACTAAACTAAACTAAACTAAACTAAACTAAACTAAACTAAACTAAACTAAACTAAACTAAACTAAACTAAACTAAACTAAACTAGACCAGACCAGACCAGACGACTAGACTAGACTAGACGACTAGATTACACTACACTGCACTACACTACACTACACTACACTACACTACACTACACTACACTACACTACACTACACTACACTACACTACACTACACTACTACTACACTACACTACACTACACTACACTACACTACACTATCTGTCTCTATCTATTGTCCTTTCGAGCCTAAGACGGCACATAAGGGAGAATTACAATCTCAAAAACAGAAACCTTGCGTGCCAAAATGGCACATATAGCAGAGATCACTGCTTCTAAAATCTGTGGCTCTTTTCCATAACAATCTTTTTACAATGACAGCTTATCAAGCCATCGATCTATCTCCTTAGTCGCCTCTTACGACATGCCTATACTATACAAAAAATGACTGGTATTTGTGTGAACAAACAGTATTGGTCCTACTAGACTGACTATATGGAGGCTTCGCTGTGTTTATGTCCTGTTTTATTGTGTACATCGACGGCCAACTCTAATTATAGAGTTAGGACTCCAATTTGTGAGGACTAAAGAAATTACCATTTTTACCGTTTGACCCCCCTTCTCTCCTCCTTCGTTCCTCATGTTTCTTTGTGATCTTCAACAACACCCTTGTTAGGGAGACCAGTGCTTCTACTTTTGCTCTGCATAATCGGATCCCAAAATGGAATAAGGCGATCAGTGAAAAGAATGTGGGACTAGCCGATTCTAGTGGCAACATGATCAACGATGACCGCCGTAAGTGACACGCCTGGACTGAACGAGCCTTTGTCTCCCGAGATTAGTTGAACTCGCCCGAGTTTCGGTTATCCTCTTAAATCCTCGGGTACCGGATCTCAATTCTGGACGAGTTTTTTTGCCCCGCTGTGTCACTCCCGGAAGTTTCATTGCCCTTTTCTGCCCTCGCTGTCGCCACTTGCCTCTTGAGAACGCTACTTAGACACTGGCCGCCTCCCACTGTTGACATGAAACACATTTGCTTTTAATTAAGTCTCGCATGCATATAACTATGCAGGTCTGCTCATTCAGCTATCACAACTCTAATTATATCTTATATTTTCTCTCTCCTTCTCTCATTTTAGATGTTTTTCTCGCTCTATTTTTGTCTGTCACATAAATACTTAGTCTTTCTTTTTCATTCTCTATCAAACACACACACACACACAGGGTTATCACTGTTCTCTTTATTTCTTTCTTTCTTTCTCTCTTTCTTTCTTCTTTGTTTGCTTGTTTATTTCTTGGTTTCTTAGTTTCTTTCTTTATTTTCATCTTTAATACCACGAATATCGTTCATTATTTAATTGTTCCCACCATTTCCTCATATTTATCTTATTTTGTCTCTAGTTTACCGTTCCTCTTTCAATCTATTTCCTTTCTTTTTTTGCCTCCCCCCTCCCCTTCTATTTTACTATATTTCCCTACATTACTCTATTTCTTTATACTCCCGATGCAATTCGTCATTTTTTTAAAATTTCTAAATTTGTTATATTGATTTATAAATAATTGCCTCCAAATTTGAGCAAATCACCGCCACCATCTTGAAAACAAAGTAGCCGCTGACATGTATTACTGAAGCGTATGAAGACCTCGCTCAAATTAAAAGATGAACAATTTTACTGGAAGCAGCGAAAAACATAATCTCCCATAGTACATTACTTTGCTATCGCCATAGTACGCTATCGCCACGCCCATCAGTCGAATGTTCAGCTGCCATGTCTAAAAATGGACAATAACTCTATATACCATAACACGTTTAAAGCGTAGGGGTTTCCCTTACTATAACATGTTATATCGTAGATGAGTAACGTATTAAACTTGATCACAATAAGCTGCAGTATTTGGGAGTTCTAGACCAGTGCTCTGTCTTGCTATTACTACATTTCTATATCAGCGAGAAAAAGCTATGAGTAGCGTCATATTTCTTGGAACAAAGTCAGACTGTACCCCACTCTCATTTATCACTCTCACACCTGAACACACATATCAGACTGTACCCAGCTCTCACTCTCATTTATCACTCTCACACTTGAACACACATATCAGACTGTACCCAACTCTCATTTATCACTCTCACACCTGGATACAAATGTCAGACTGTACCCCACTCTCATTTATCACTCTCACACCTGGACACAAATGTCAGACTGTACCCCACTCTCATTTATCACTCTCACACCTGGGCACAAATATCAGACTGTACACCACTCTCATTTATCACTCTCACAACTGGACACTCATATCAGACTGTACCCCACTCTCATTTATCACTATCCCTGTTCGACACAAATATCAGACTGTACCTCTCATGTATCACTCTCCCTGCTGGATACAGACATCAGACTGTACCCCACTCTCATTTATCACTCTCCCTGTTCGACACAAATATCAGACTGTACCTCTCATGTATCACTCTCCCTGCTGGATACAGACATCAGACTGTGCCCCACTCTCATTTATCACTCTCCCTGTTGGACACAGATATGAGACTGTACTCCACTCTCATTTATCACTCTCCCTCCTGAACACAAATATCAGACTGTGCCTCTCATTTATCAATTTCCCTGCTGGGCACAGACATCAGACTGTACCCCACTCTCATTTGTCACTCTCCCTCCTGAACACAAATATCAGACTGTACCTCTCATTTATCACTCTCCCTGCTGGACACAGACATCAGACTGTGCCCCACTCTCATTTATCACTCTCCCTATTGGACAGAGACATCAGACTGTGCCACACTCTCATTTATCACTCTCCCTGCTAGACACAGCCATCAGACTGTGCCCCACTCTCATTTATCACTCTTCCTGCTGGACACAGACATCAGACTGTACCCCACTTTCATTTATCACTCACCCTGCTGGACACAATAATGAGACTGTACCCCACTTTCATTTATCACTCACCCTGCTGGACACAATAATGAGACTGTACCCCACTTTCATTTATCACTCACCCTGCTGGACACAATAATGAGACTGTACCCCACTTTCATTTATCACTCTTCCTGCTGGACACAGACTGTACCCCACTTTCATTTATCACTCACCCTGCTGGACACAATAATGAGACTGTACCCCACTCTCCAGCTCAACATTCTACCAGTGGGTGCCCGACACTGCTAACATTTAGCGGTTTCATTTTTACGACTTTGCCAGCGGGTTGTTCCGGTCTACGCAGACAACGGAAACCAATAGAACAGATTGTGCGCTTCCTGGTTGCGTCATTAATGTAGGAGGCGCCGTTTTCACTTCTGTTAAGATAGTCCAGACCTGGTTGTATCAGGACACCCGCTATTTGCGCGTGGGGCGCACAGTGTAAACGATCACCAGACTGTTGTGTTATGTGGTGAATCTTTCGGCTCTTCACTCTTTTTGTGTCTTTACCGTGCCCTTTAAATGATATACATTGCAGAGAGAGAGAGAGAGAGAGAGAGAGAGAGAGAGAGAGAGAGAGAGAGATCAAGTTAGCTTGAAAATTGGATTGTCGCTAAGGGAAATTGTAATTATCATCATCAAGTACCATGCCTGCTGGCGTAGGTGATCATGCCTCTGCACGTCTTTCGATCTCGACAGTTATTTATCATTTCTGTTGTTGACCTGCCAAGCCATTCTCTTAAGGCTGTTTTTGTATCTTTTCTCGTTGCTTTCCTCAATCTCTTCGTCCCTCCATTTTCCCAGTTGTCATTCCAGATATTCCCTTCTCATTGCATGGCCAAAAAATGATTATTTTTTTTCTTCCCTTCCTAACATTGGAGACCATAATTAGTGTTTCTGTTATTGTTACAGCTCCCCCCCCCTGTTATCTCATGTTAGTTAGGTGTCAAGTCACATGACTGCGGGTGATCAGAAAAAGATCAGAGACTCATAGTTGACTGTTTGTATTAGGATCAGCAATTAAATGCTGTTCAAGAACATACTACTTTATCTGCGTGCGCTGACTCTGGTATTAGACCAATGATTGACTGATGTTGAGTGCGGATGAGCAATGGACTGCGCGGACATTGTGAATGCCCCCAGGAAAGCTGGACGGGGAATAAATGGCTCAAATAAATTATTCAGAATCTAGAATTATGTACAGACTGCACAAATAGCATGTCAAGGTGGAACATTACATCCATGAGAGCTAGCAGGAAAACCAAGACGTCTTGTCAACCAGCAAAATACCAGAAACGTTAGTCGCTACACGTTATATATTACGGGGGGGGGGATCTAAACACCAATGGATTTGTCTGATGTGCAAGGAGAATAACATCTCGACTAAACTAAACTAAACTAAACTAAACTAAACTAAACTAAACTAAACTAAACTAAACTAAACTAAACTAAACCAAAAAGTCTTAAACGGTCTAGTCAAACAATCAAGGAATCAAGAGGGATAGCAAGCCGGTGTTAAAAAATATCATGCTGCTGTGTTGACTTGCACATGTCTTGATCCCTGGTGTTTCACATGAAAATACATAATTGAGCTCACTGTATAGATATTGTTCTTGAGTTATAATGATGATTTGTTATAAATTGTTTCTAACAATTTATTTATTTGATTTTCTCTTTTGATTTGTGTTTTGCTACAAAGGCGTAGAGACACCAGCTTGTTGCAAACTACAACACAATGCAAATACGTCCACTTTAAACCCTTTAAAAGGTGGACTGCAGAAAAGTAAAGCTCTGGCTAAGCTGAAGGCTACAGCGGCTCTCTATATATCTGCTACAAACATTATCCTCAAGAATTAGGGAACCACAAGGAAGCCCTCAGTTTATATTTACCAAAGTCAACAGATGGGACTGACGTCAAACTCTGACCTATCTCCCTATGAGGGCAGGTCACGTGAGGCTGTTATCAGTGACCATTGACCGGTGCGTTCGGGAGTTCGTGTCCAACGCTACTCGCTCTAATCACTTCTCAAGAAAGGAATGGGAGAATGAGAGAAGGATCTCGGGAGACGGAAACCTATCTAGCGCTTCCCTAGGGAGCTTCTTCGTCGCTGCTTCCATTTCTATTTTCTATTTTTTTTTCGTTGATAAATGTGGATCTAAAAACGTCATTTCTTTCTTTCTTTTGTTTGTTTGTTTGTTTGTTTCTTTCTTTCTTTCTATTCCTTTTCTACTCTCTTTATTAAATTATTTCATTGTTTACCACAAATATTGTTCATTATTCTTTAATGTTCCCCACCATTTCCTTATATCCATCTTATTTTGTATCAATTTTAGCTTTCATGTTTCAATCTACTTCCGTTCTTTCTTTTGTCTCTCTCTCTTACTCGCTCTCGCACTCTCTCCTATTTTACTATATTTTCCTAGATTACTCTATAACTTTCTTTCTTTTGCTCCCCCCTTTCTCATTCTTTCTCTCTCTCTCTCTCTCCCTCATTCTCTCTCTCCCTCTCTCTCGTTCTCTTAGGAAGAAACGCTTTCTTAAAAAAATACACTTCAAAGATAAAACAAAAATCGTCGTTTCTATATACATTTGCCTGCACAGTTTCTAGCCTACAGTAAGGAAACAAAGAAGAAAGAGTACACTGTTGCACCGTCAAGTACTGTCTGCTGCCATATGTGCTGATGTTTCTCCAGAGCTTGCTATTACAATTTTTCTTGCATTCAATAATTCTTTATTTACATTTTGCTTGAAAGTGCGTGCAGTAGTCAGCGATTTAATGTTGCTGAATCTTATCAGTCAAATCCATCAATGAATTGGATTCATAATCCAGTCTTGAAGTCTTTATTTTCTTCCTCTTCTTCTACCTTTCAGCTCCCTGTGGAGCATAGGTCTTCAACAAACACTTTCCAAACTGTTCTGTTTCTTGCCTTTCTTTTGAGATCATTTCATGTCTTCCCCATCATCTTCATCTCTGCTTCCATCTGTCTTCTTCACAAATTCCTTGGTCTTCCTCTTTGTCTTTTTCCCTGGGGATTCCAAAAAATGGCCTGTTGTGTAATACTCTCAGTTGGCTTCCGCAGTGTGTGTCCTATCCAGCGCAATCGTCTTCGCTGTATCTCTTAATCCACTGGTATTTGACTGGTACATTTATATAATACGACTGACTTAAATTGGAGTTTAAAATTCTTATTTTAGTATTTAACCTAATTTTATTTGTCTTCCATATGTTTCCCAGTGCAACAAATGGTCCTCTTGTTTTTGATATCCTTATTTTGGCTTGAGGAAGAAACCTAGAATGTCTACCATTACGCGATAGGATCGCCTCATGTGATTCGCTGACCGAAGTTATTCCATACTATGACAAAGATTGCCTGCTTGCGTTCACCAGATGACTAAAGGAATACACCTTCTGGTTGTTCGCCTTTAAAAGGACGTTAAGTTGGCGTGTCTGCGTTGTGTTGTGGTTTGCAGTATATCTGTGATATTTGCGCCTTTCGGTCCTACACATCCGACTTCAGCACGACAATTTTTAGTACCGGGTTGTCTTCCCTCTCCGATCCCTACTCGCTTTGCCAGGCTAGATAGGTTAGTCTGTTACTGGAGGCACCACCAAGAGGTGAAGCAGGGTCTGGATGGTTCTGGTTCCCCGATCCTGGCGCAAGCCATCAGCTGTGGGTCGCTGACAACTTCCTCCTCTGCTGCTCTGAGGCGCACCTTCGCCTACACTATGATATTATATATTCTTCCTTCCTTCCTTCGCCTTCCAGCGTTGATGGAGGTGTATAGTCTGTGATCGTTTGCTTTTCTTTCTCTTGACTTCTCCTGCTGTTATGTTTCCTAGTCTGTCTAACATTCCATCAATTAATCTTTTTTCGTGGTCGACTCTTGGGTCTGGTGTTCTCGCAACATTTTTTAAAGGCTCGTTGTGTTGCGTTTTGATCTTTCAGTCTTATTACATGGTCAAACCATTATGTCTGTTGTTTCTTTGTGTATTCAATGGTTGAAACCACTCCTAGCTTTCATTTTTAATCAGTTTTTCATTTCTGATCTTATATGTAAGGCTGTTCTGTCATGCTATACAAATTGTCAGATCTGGCATTAGTAGCACAACGTTCGGATGATGATTGTACTGTAGAGTGCCCGTTTTGACTTTAGTGATATTTCCTTCTTGGGCATCAGTTGTGACAGTTATTCAATAATTTAAAAAAAATCGGTGTTGCATCTTGAGTCTATTTCTACTGTTTGTGAATTGTCGTTTGTCACTAGACTTTTTATCCCATGTATATCACATGTTTTATAATTATATATATATATTATTATTAACAGTGGCACAATAATTTCTTCTTTAACTGATTGCAAATCATTATTCGTTACATTGCACTTTATGCCCTATTTTCGTCTGTTCTGCCTGTGTAAAGCCCAACTGGTTAAACATAATTTTTTATATATCTTTCGTTTCCTCCTCAAATCTAGATCGCTTTTTAAAAATATTTACGAGTCTTCCAGGGAATTACAGCTGACGTGACTGTATGTATTTGTATTATTTATTAGCGTATATACGGTAAAAGCGTAGTTAGATTTCAAAGCTCGCTTCAATTACTTGTGCTGAGGTTCGTAATTGTCAAATAACTCACTGAGTTCAGGTATAGGTTTTCAACCTTTTTGACCGCATCGCTGTTTGTCCTAGCCACAGCTTAGATGATGGGAGAGTAACAGCCAGGAATGGATGTTTAAGTTTCACTCATAATGTGTTTTCAAGACAGGGAAACGAAAATAATTGCGATTTGGACAAGGTTAAGAGCTGGATAAGGTTGTGAGTGAGCTTAAATATAGCGTAGATAAGATGTTGAGTGTGTTAAATATAGAGTAGAGTTGGATAAGATATGAGTGAGTTGGATAAAGAGTAGAATTGGATAATGTATGTGAGTGAGTTAAATATAGAGTTGGATAAGATGTTGAGTGAGCTTAAATATAGAGTAGAATTGGATAAGATAGTGAGTGAGTTAAATCTAGTGTAGAATTAGATAAGATAGTGAAAGGGGTAAATAAAGTGTAGAGTTGGATACGATAGTGAGTGAGTTAAATACAGAGTAGTGTTGGATAAGATAGTGAGTGAGTTAAATACAGAGTACAGTGGGATAAGATAATGAGTGAGTTAAATACAGAGTACAGTGGGATAAGATAGTGAGTGAGTTAAATACAGAGTACAGTGGGATAAGATAGTGAGTGAGTTAAATACAGAGTACAATGGGATAAGATAGTGGGTGAGGTAGTTAAAGTGTAGAGTTATAAAGAAACAAATAAGTTCGATAGAGTAGCGAGTGAATTTGACGGAGAACAGTATAAAGAGAATCATAGCTGGTAGATGAACAAACACATAAGATGTAACTGAAGTGTAGACAGTCATGTTGTGGTCATATTCATTGTGATATAGGATTAATTAAATTGAAATTCAAGGTAGTTGTGGCTGAGTGGTTAGTTCGCTTCCATCTCATCAGAATGGTTCAGGTTTAATTCCCGGAAATGGTGAATATTTTTTTTTCTAAACCAATGCAGTTACTGAATTCAATCAAGCCCTGGAAATTAATGGCATTGATTTTTTCTGGAAAATGTGGGCGGTCTGGCGTTAGACCGACCTCGTCACATATTTAAAAAATGGTTAGAATTATATTCCCCATATACCTCCAACACTATGCTCAGATGGTGTCAGTATATGTTGTCGTTCAAATTTGTACGGTTTTACAGATTATAGGAGTAGTTCACAGACACAATCAATCGACTTTAGCAACTATCACAATACTAGCTAATTCATAGAAAATATTCACATAACTAGCATCTGTCATCGCACTACATAAATCATTAAAAATCTTCACATAACTAGCATCTGTCATCGCACTAGATAATTCATAAAAAATCTTCACATAACTAGCATCTGTCATCGCACTAGATAATTCATAAAAAAATCTTCACATAACTAGCATCTGTCATCGCACTAGATAATTCATAAAAAATCTTCACATAACTAGCATCTGTCATCACACTGGATAGTTCATAAAAAATCTTCACATAACTAGCATCTGTCATCGCACTAGATAATTCCAAGAAAATCTTCACATAACTAGTATCGGTCATCGCACTAGATAATTCCAAGAAAACCTTCACATAACTAGTATCGGTCATCGCACTAGATAATTCCAAGAAAATCTTCACATAACTAGTATCGGTCATCGCACTAGATAATTCCAAGAAAATCTTCACATAACTAGTATCGGTCATCGCACTAGATAATTCCAAGAAAACCTTCACATAACTAGTATCGGTCATCGCACTAGATAATTCCAAGAAAACCTTCACATAACTAGTATCGGTCATCGCACTAGATAATTCCAAGAAAATCTTCACATAACTAGTATCGGTCATCGCACTAGATAATTCCAAGAAAACCTTCACATAACTAGTATCGGTCATCGCACTAGATAATTCATTTAAAATCTTCACATAACTAGTATCGGTCATCGCACTAGATAATTCCAAGAAAACCTTCACATAACTAGCATCTGTCATCGCACTAGATAATTCCAAGAAAACCTTCACATAACTAGTATCGGTCATCGCACTAGATAATTCATTTAAAATCTTCACATAACTAGCATCTGTCATCGCACTAGATAATTCCAAGAAAACCTTCACATAACTAGCATCTGTCATCGCACTAGATAATTCCAAGAAAACTTTCACATAACTAACATTTCACATCGCACTAGATAATTCCAAGAAAACCTTCACATAACTAGCATCTGTCATCGCACTAGATAATTCCAAGAAAACCTTCACATAACTAGTATCGGTCATCGCACTAGATAATTCCAAGAAAACCTTCACATAACTAACATTTCACATCGCACTAGATAATTCCAAGAAAACCTTCACATAACTAACATTTCACATCGCACTAGATAATTCAAAAAAAAAAATCTCTTTTAAGAAAACTTCATATAACTAGCATTTGAAAAACACAATCAAACAATTTGAGAATTCTTTTTTCAGGCTAAGCAACGATAAAATCACTGTTATATTCTCGTATGTTACGAACCGATAATCTTAGGCTAATCCCATTAATACTTGAACTCCGCATTCAGCCCACAGGCCAGTCTACGCGATAAATCCTATCAGATAGTAAAGCCCTTGAGAGGACTGTACTCAAATAGAGCGGCTCAATGGCTTTTGTTGTTGCTGATGTATTCAACGGTCAATCTAATCATGAAGCGGACACTGTCTTACGAGACAAGTGTGAGCTTCCACTTCGACATATTATGTGCAATTAAAATATTCATTGTCATCAATAATGAAGCAGAAAAATGAGCAGACATATTCATAAAAATACAAGGCCTCCATTTTCACCCTGGCTGATAGTTACCAGAAACAGAACAGAGATTTGAAGCCTTTGAAATGCGGATATATAAAAGAATTTTTAGAATTGGATGGAAGGAAAAGAAAACAAACGATGAAATCTTAAAACAACTAAAAATGAAAATAGAACTACTAAACACAACTCAAACAAGACAAATGCGATTTTTGGGACATGTTAAAAGATACAACAACCTACTAAAAGTAATCCTGGAGGGGAAAATATAAGGTAAAAGAGGCAGATGCAGACCAAGACTAACATGGACGAGTAACATTAAAAGATAGACAAATTAGCCTATGACAACCTGCACCATCAAAGCAAGAGACAGAGCAGAATGGCGCTCCATGGTAGCCAACCTTCGTTGCGGAGAAGGCACTCGATGACAATGATGAGATTCATAGAAAAAGAGATTACACAACGAAAGAAAAGAAAAAATAACATTTCTCAGCGTTGCAAAATCCAGCCAACTATCACTGACGGTGGCTGCTAGTCATAATTGAAGGTGAGCGGGTGGCCGATTAGATAACATGTCGCGCTCTTAACTAGGACAACGCGGGTTTTAATCTTGGTAGAGTCAAACGTTTTTTTCTCTCCTCGGCGGTGAAATAAAACCTCAGACCCTAACACTTGGCGGCGACTGCTCGGTCTTTATTCTCCAGTCGCTATTTTGTTCCCCATACAGACACACCCTCCCCCTACAGTAATGGAATCTTGCCGTAAAGAGAATGTATCCAAAATTGAGGAACGAATAAGCCAAAGATTGCGTGCTAACGAGACCTGTCGGTTGTCCGTCAGTTCTTTCTGTGTCTTTACGTCGAGGGTAGGACCAGCACTTTGTAATGGTTACAGTGAAACTCAAACTAAGAGAAACAGACTAATTCATCAACAGTACCACTAGATATAACAGTTTTAGTTCAAAAATATGCTAAAGATACTTATACAATACAAGTAAAGAACACATATCAGAAGCTGCTGAAAGAAGAGATTAAGCAGTACAGAAGAGAAAATCGCGATGAAAAAGTTACAACCAAATGGCAATGTATAAAGAAAAGCATACAATAAACTTGCGACATCTTACCCCCCCCCCCCCCCCAAATGGAAAAGAACAAAAATAAAAAATTGATAACTGATGAAATCTTGGTTAAAAAAAATAGAAGAAAGAAAACAAGCGGAGAAAACTACCAAATATAACAAAATAGATAATGAAATACCCAAAACGTGCAAAAAGGCAAAAGAAGACTGTCTCAGCCAAAGATGTCTAGAAATCAAGACGAAGGAAAATAAACATGAAGAGGGATGCACACAGAAATAAAGAGAAAGACTAATAACAATTTTAAAAAGCCATAGAAAGTGGATGTATTGCCAACAAAAATGGAAAAATGCTAAAAGACAATAAAGATATAATCAGTAGATGGCAGGGACATATAACATAATTATTTTATGACTAAAGGGACAAGAAACCAATTATAAAATGTACATCAGGCTATCAAATCTTAAAATCTGAGGTGGAAAAAAAGCTATACAAACAATGAAAAAGGAAAAGATGTAGGACCTGACAGTATACAGATAGAGATGATAAAGGCACTAGAAGATTTTGGGATTGCAGTGATCACAGACATATGCAACGACACATACCAAATGAACTAAAAACATAAACTTTCATTGCATTGCCTAAAAAGAATGGTGCAGTTGAATGCAGTGACTTTAGAACAATAAACCTAATGAGCCATGTTACAAAAAACTTGTTAAAAGTTATAGAAGGAAGGATTTAGGAAAAAAAATTAATATGGAATTAGAAGAACAACAATTTCGACTTAGGTAAGGTTGTGGGACTAAAAAAGCCATATTCTGCACGAGGACGTTAATCGAAAAGTACACAGAAGTAAAAAAAAAATAAAACTGCCTTATAGACTAGCAAAGGTTTTGACAGAATACACCATAAACAATTTATAGACTGCAAAAAAGATATACATCTAGAATGACACAGACATACGACTAATATGTAGTTTATACTTTGAGCAGATAGAAATAATACAATATAACAAAGAGAACTCAACACCCATTGATATAAAAAGAGGAGTAAGACAAGGATGCATCCTATCACCAAGCTTGTGCAAATTTATACACTGAGCAAATCTTTAAAACATCACAGAGATGCCAGGCCTAAACATTAATGAGAAGATAATCAATAACCTAAGATATACTGATGACACTGTACTACTAGCAGATAATCCTAAAGATCTACAACAATTACTTAATGAAATACACAAAAGAAGCAAAAAATATGGATTAAATATGTGTATCATAAAGACTAAAACTGATCATAAACAAAGATAACACTCACAAATCACAAGTAGATATCAAGTTGAAGGAACAGACCCGGAGACAATTGAAAGCTACAACTACCTGGGACATACTATAACCAGTGATGGAAAATGTACAACTGAAATAAACAATAGAATAGGTATGTCAAAAAGTAACTTTAATGCCTTGAAAAGTATACTAACGTCAAAACAAATAACACCAGGGCTAAAACTAAGAATAGCAAAATGTTACATCTTCTCAACACTGCTGAATGGTGCAGAAACATTGTCATTAGACATGAAAATAGAACAGAAAATTGAAGCCTTTTATATATATATATATATAAGAATAAGAAGAATTGGATGGAAAGAAAAGAAAACAAAGAAGTCTTAAAACAACTAAAAATTAAAAAGAGTATTATTAAAACAATTCAAACAAGAGAAATGAGATTTTTGGGACATGTTAAAAGGCACAGTAGCCTACTAAAAGTAATCTTGGAATGGAAAATACAAGATAAAAGAGGCAGACCAAGGCTAACGAGGACGAGTAACATAAAAAAAAAATGATTGACAAGTCTGCCTATGACAACCTGCACCATCAAAGCAATAGACAGGGCGGAATGGCGCTCCATGGTAGCCAACCTTCGATGCGGAGACGGCACTCAATGATGATGAGTAATGGAGAGGCGTTGTGTTTTTTTTTTGGGGGGGGGGGGTGGCGGGCGGAATGTGATTGCACAGAATGGTTGGGAGTGAAAGAAATAATGGGAGGACTAGCAAAGAAATCACTCAGCACAAGTGTCAAGAACCGCCACCGATTAACTGCACCGCTTTACCCCACAGAACTCCCATCCTCTACCTCATCCAAATAAACACGACGTTCATATTCTGCAGTTTGCTTGACAACTGTTATTTCCAGTTTGTTGTTTCATGTTTCTTGTCTCAAGTGTTGGTGAGAAAGTTGTGTCAATTTTATCCACCAAATGTTGTTTTGTTTTCTTATCTTCGTGCTTCTGACTATTTTCAGCTTCTTATAATTGTCATGTTTACTGATAAAATATAACTTGAACCGTATTTTCATTTGTTTGCTTTCAATAAACTTGCTTCTTGTTTAATGATCAATCACCTTCACGTTTGCTAATTCTACTGGTATATTATTTCTATTAACATCGCTTTAAGTCTCACTATCAATGTGAAGGAGAAATTAAACAAAAAATAGAAAAAATGTTCTGGTTAAAACTTGAGGTGATTGATGGACGACACAAAGATGGACAACACAAACTTGACGTGATTGATGGGCGACACAAAGATGGACAACACAAACTTGACGTGATTGATGGGCGACACAAAGATGGACAACACAAACTAGACGTGATTGATGGGCGACACAAAGATGGACAACACAAACTTGACGTGATTGATGGGCGACACAAAGATGGACAACACAAACTTGACGTGATTGATGGGCGACACAAAGATGGACAACACAAACTTGACGTGATTGATGGGCGACACAAAGATGGACAACACAAACTTGACGTGATTGATGGGCGACACAAAGATGGACAACACAAACTAGACGTGATTGATGGGCGACACAAAGATGGACAACACAAACTTGACGTGATTGATGGACGACACAAAGATGGACAACACAAACTTGACGTGATTGATGGGCGACACAAAGATGGACAACACAAACTTGACGTGATTGATGGGCGACACAAAGATGGACAACACAAACTTGACGTGATTGATGGGCGACACAAAGATGGACAACACAAACTTGACGTGATTGATGGACGACACAAAGATGGACAACACAAACTAGACGTGATTGATGGCGACACAAAGATGGACAACACAAACTTGACGTGATTGATGGACGACACAAAGATGGACAACACAAACTTGACGTGATTAATGGACGACACAAAGATGGACAACACAAACTTGACGTGATTGATGGGCGACACAAAGATGGACAACACAAACTAGACGTGATTGATGGACGACACAAAGATGGACAACACAAACTTGACGTGATTGATGGACGACACAAACTTGACGTGATTGATGGACAACACAAACTTGACGTGATTGATGGACGCACAAAAATGGACAACACAAACTTGACGTGATTGATGGACGACACAAAGATGGACAACACAAACTTGACGTGATTGATGGACAACACAAACTTGACGTGATTGATGGACGACTCAAACTTGACGTGATTGATGGACGACACAAAGATGGACAACACAAACTAGACGTGATTGATGGACGACACAAAGATGGACAACACAAACTTGACGTGATTGATGGACGACACAAACTTGACGTGATTGATGGACAACACAAACTTGACGTGATTGATGGACGACACAAACTTGACGTGATTGATGGACGACACAAAGATGGACAACACAAACTAGACGTGATTGATGGACGACACAAAGATTGACAACATAAACTTGACGTGATTGATGGACGACACAAACTTGACGTGATTGATGGACGACACAATCTAGACGTGATTGATGGACGACACAAAGATGGACAACACAAAGATGGACAATACAAAGATGGACAACACAAACTTGACGTGATTGATGGACGACACAAACTTGACGTGATTGATGGACGACACAAACTTGACGTGATTGATGGACGACACAAACTTGACGTGATTGATGGACGACACAAAGATGGACAACACAAACTTGACGTGATTGATGGACGACACAAACTTGACGTGATTGATGGACGACACAAATCTGAACGATGTTTCAGCTCAACAGGCCTTCAGCAGGAACAAACCAACAACACAGACACAGATATGTCAGTAAATAAAACTTGTCCTTCATAGGTAACTAATGATGAAGCCTCAACAACAAAATAACTTAAAACTAGTACGAGAAACAAGAAAAAAAAATATCTTCCCTGTGGCGAGAGAGAGAGAGAGAGAGAGAGTGAAAGAGAGTGAGAGAGAGAATGAAAAAGAGAGTGAGTGAAAGAGAGAGAGTGAAAGCGAGAGTGAGTGAAAGAGAGAGAGTAAAAGAGAGTGAGAGAGAGTAAGTGAGAGTGAGTGAAAGAGAGAGAGTGACAGAGAGAGTTAGGAGAGAGTGAGAGAGCGTGAGTAAGAGAGAGCGAGAGAGGGAGTGAGAGAGTGAGAGAGTGAGAGAGAGTGAAAGAGAGAGAGTGAGTGAGAGAGAGAGCGAGAGATTGAGAGAAAGTGAGTGAGAGAGAGTGAGAGAAAGAGAGTGAGAGAGTGAGTGAGAGAATGTAAGAGAGAGAGAGCGAGAGATTGAGAGAAAGTGAGTGAGAGAGAGTGAGTGAGAAAGAGATTCAGAGAGAGAATGTGTTACAAAATGAATATGTACTTAGTTCAATTTTCGCCATGAGTACACATTTTCCGGTTGTTTTGGTGAATATGTTACAGAAGTGATGATCAA
Source organism: Megaustenia siamemsis (assembly GCA_032433765.1). Taxonomy (NCBI): domain Eukaryota; kingdom Metazoa; phylum Mollusca; class Gastropoda; order Stylommatophora; family Ariophantidae; genus Megaustenia; species Megaustenia siamemsis. The sequence continues at coordinate 75,407,856 of JAVIAB010000050.1, forward strand.
TTTTAATTCCAATATTAATGTTAAAGTTACCTCCCCTGCCTTCAATGACGTATTACGATATTGTGTTAGTGACCATTTATTTCCATGACCACGGCACATTTTTTAGGTAATGTGGTCGTTATAACGCCAAGCCGCCTTTGCTTCCAAGACAAATCGCAGGTACCCATTTTTAGAAGTTGGGAGGTGAACCTCGGAGAGGTAATCAGTCTCAGGTAGAAATAAATCGGTACTTCTGGTAATCGAACTCGGCCCTACTCATAACAAAATGCAATATTGTGATGCTATATATATAGATGTAAAGTTAAAGTGACATGTACGATTTTCTGGCTGTCATTATTTTTCCCTGATCGCCTTCCAGGTTACATGAATCAGGTATGAACGTTCATGCTTAGAATTCGAAGCTGTTTTTCATTTTTTTTTATCTTTTCCAGGCTTTGTAAATTTGTTTTTTTTTTTTTAAAGTATAATTTAAAATGTAATCAAGGGAGAGAATCGCCAGAATGATTCATTGAGCGTGCTTTATCTTTGTTGAGAGACTGGTGTGCTTTCGTTTCAGTTATCTTCGAGTGTTTTCTTTGTTCCTTTCGTTTAAGAAAATGTGTGCGTTATATATACAGCTCCCTATAGCTTGTGTCTGTTCTGTGATAGAAAGATTCCTCGACATAATCACGTCCAATTTAGACATGCATCTCAATCGTCAATGTTTTCTTCCCCCTCTCTGTTGCACTTCGCACAGCCAAACCGCAAAAACAAAAAAAAATCAGAAGAAAACACATTTTAATGATCACGTGATTGCCATATTCCCACAGAAATATTCAGGGAGAGAGTTCGAGAATTTGCACTCCTCGTTTTCTTATTAGCTCGAAACATGAAGACAAAATATATTCATATGCCGACTATTACAGGCTGTTAGTGTAGTCTGATAATATATTTACTTGGGACGTTAAAGGAGCTTCCAGGCATAGAACGCAGCAGGAGGTCGACGCCTGGGATTGATGATTCAAGTGGGCCTTCCCCACTTAGAGTGTCAAGAAAGTAAAGGGTCGAAACAATTGATTGCGGAGTTCTTCTGATGATCAGATTGCATTCTCTTGTCAGGCGATGTCTAAAGATCTTCAGATTATTGTTTTCTTCTTCTTCTTAATCATGTGAGCTCCGGTCGGAGCATAGGGTACTACTCACAAGAAATCAAATCTGGTCTGGAGCAAGCATGGACAACTCTCGCCAGGACGTGCCAGCCTTTTTCATTTCATCATGATTAGTTTGTTGCCATGTCCACAATGGTCAGTCTCTTTTTCGTTTACCTGGTGATGTCCATGTTAATGCTGGGTGCGTATACCCGGTTCGTTCCATTCGTAGAACGTGGCCTAGCCATTTCCAGCGTCTTCTTTTCACTTACTGATTCATGTTGTTAATGGGCACTTCTGATGATCAGATTGCCTCCTGTTACAAAGTGATGCATAAAGATCTTCATATCATTGTAAAAGGTGGAAATTGTTTCAGTAACAGTCTGCAGTAAAGGTGATGAAGTGGCTAGTGCTTCCTGGTTTTCATTATTTTACTTCTACACATTTCACCCTGTTACCTCTTTCTTGGGACGGATCAACTGAGGAGTCCGTACACAATAAACCCTGCATATTTGTTAGACACGACCGAAAGCTTAAGTTTCTTCACACCAAATGTATTTCACATAATTGTATTATTTTATCATCTGAATATATAATGTGTCAACAAATATTGTCACCAGTGGGACGGAATATTATTTGCGATTTCTTTCGTGACAAATTTCCTTAGAACCAGTTTCAATTTGTTTATTACATCAATCACTCATTGAAATAAACCAACTCGCGTGCTCCTCGTTCTATCTTAGGACTTCTGCTTACAAAAGAATCCAATAAAATAGACCAAACTGAATTTGAAAACCACCTCTCTTTGGAATTAATAATAATACTTCCGTTATTATTTCCTCCAAGACGTATTGATTCGGGAAACATGAAAATGAGGACAGACAGGACAAGAAATCGACTGAAAATAAAAACAATAAAAAAAAATAAATCAACTAGATATTTGACATTATATATATATATATATATATATATATATATATATACACACACACACACACATATACACTTCCACCTTCACTCCTTACTCATTCAGATGACAGTGCATTATAGTAATTTGCGCGAATAGAAGTAATATATTTCTAAACAAAAATTACCATTATTTTTATTTCTTCGCGCGCTATGTAATGCGTTCTCACTCTTTAGGGCTTTATATAATCAGATACATGTTTTTTTTAGGGATGAAATTTAGTCTTTATTTCCAGCTATTGAAATATAATTTTTATTGGCACATTGAGGAAATTGAGTTCAGTTTTATTGACCGTTTCCACTTTGACAGCTTAGAATTATAGCTGACAAAAACCTGAAGCATTTAATCCCAAGGTTTTGCCTGAACTCAGCGGCCGGTAAGAGAGTGTGGGAGTCGCGTTGCTTTAATTAGATGGCTTTTATGGTGACATCACATATGTTCTCTATTTATTAATTGGGCAGCGTCCTTTCATTTGGACAGTTGGCTACCACAGAACGTCATTTTATCTTTTCTTTTGATTTGATGAAGCATGTTGTTACATGTTCACCTGTCCAGCTTTTGATGCTCTCAGTCCATAGCCAGCGACTGCCTCGACTACCTGGTATATTCCCTTCAAAGATGGTTTTCAGAAGGGAAGTGTGTCTCATCACATGGACCAACAATTTTCTGTTTTCTTCTTTTTGATTATGTATTTTTATTATTTCTTTTTTTTATCTGATTCAGAACTTCACTGTTTGTCTTCTTTTCCTCCCAGCCAATTCTCTCAATTGTCTGTTTTAATGCAGAGTATCAAATCAAGGATTCATCGAAAGTGCACGCGCTATGTACAAATCTAAGGTGACCAGGCCTCTCGATTTTTCCGGGACAGTCCCGATTTTTTTACTATTTTTTCAACCTTTGTCCCTGATTTGTTACTGTTCCGACTTTGGCCGATTTTTTAGCTTTTGTCCCGGATTTGTTAAAATATATTGGGGACACAAAAGTTTACCAATTTTGTAAATATGGTAAAAGTCTCTTCGACTTAAAAATATACATTTATCCGTTGTTGTGTAGAAAATGTTTAAACAGTTAAATAGGCTGTTAATTTTGCGAAACATCATCATCATCAAGTACCGGGCCTGCTGGTGTAGGTGATCATATCTCACCACAACTTTAGATCTCGGCAGCTATTTATCATTTCTGTTGTTAACCTTCTGCGAAGCCATTCTCTTAAGCTGTCTGTTATTTTTTCTATTTGCTTCCCTCTATTCATTCGTCACTCAATTTTTCCAGTTGTTACAATATATTCCAGTTGTTCTCTTCTCATTACATGGCCAAAAAATGATGATTGTTTCTTCCTAATGTTGGAAATTAGCTCTCGTTTTGCTTTGACCTCTTTCAGAACATCTTCATTACTCTTCTTAGCTGTCCATGGTACTCTCAATATTCTTCTGTAAAACAATATTTCTACAGACTCCAGTGATTTTCTTGTCTGTTGTCCTATTGTCCATGATTCGCATCCATATGTTAAGACTCGCTCTACGTAACATTTAAGAACTCTTTATCTAGTTTTTATTGTCAAAAATGGATTGCATAGTATCTTCCTCATTTTTTGGAAAGCTGCTTTTGCCTGAGCCATTCTGCATCTCACGTCTTTTGTACATCTTCCGTCTGAGGTTAACAAATTTCCCAAATATTTAAATTCATTTACCTGTTTTAATATTGTTCCATTTGTCTTTATTTTGCACTGAGGTGATGTCTTTTTCTTTGTTGTTATCATTACCTCTATCTTTTTGCTATTAAGACTGAGTACTTTATTTTTGCTTTCTTTCACTATAATGTCCAACATTTCTTGTAACTCATTTTCACTCTTAGCGATTAAGACTGTATCATCAGCACACCTTAGATTATTTATGTTATGACCTCCAATTGTTATCCCAGGCATGCCCCTTATGGATCTTAAAATAATCTTACTATAAATATTAAACAAATCTGGTGACAGCACACAACATTGTCTAACACCCTGTTTTATTTGTTGAAACATTCCCAATTGGTTTCCAGTTCTTTTGACCGCTGTTTGTTGCCAGTACATGTTCTTTATTATTCTTAGATCTTTGCTGTCTATGTTTATGCTTTCTAAAATTTTGATTATTTCTTGGTGCTTTACTTTGTCGAATGCCTTGGTGTAATCTATGAAACATAGGTATAGATCTGTTTTCACCTCTACGGCTCTTTCTACTAAAGATCTTATGATATAAACGACATTGCTTGTTCCTTTATCTCTAACAAAACCACACTGTTCATGGCTAATTTCTGGACTGATTTTGTTTCGCACTCTTCGCATGATGATTCTTAGTAATATCTTAGTCATATGGCTCATAAGGCTTTTTGTGCAATGATCATCGCATTCAATCGCACCCGATTTCTTTGGTAGGGCTATGCATATTGATTTGAGCAGGTCATCTGGTATATATCCACTGTTGTAGATATCATTCAATATTTTTGTTATTATTTCTATTCCAAAATCACCCATGGCTTCAATCTCTTCTTTAGTTATATTATTTGGTCCAGGAGCTTTGCCTGCTTTCATATTGCGCAAGACATCTTCCACTTCTTCTCTGGGTATTTCTGGTCCTTCTGCATTATCCTTAATATTTACTTCCGAAACTGTGGCGAAACCGTAACAGTAAAATGCGCTCCACGTTTGAAATCTTGTTCACTAAAACTGAAATACTGATAAGAAAAGTACAGCAACTCTGCTGCACCTCCCATTTAAGTGAGTATACCTGAATGTTTTTATTTATCTCCTGATAACGTTTTGTAAGCCTATATTGATAGGTGTTTTAATTAGTTTTAAAATATATGTATTATTCACTTGAAAAAGACGGAAGAAATTTAATTTTATTGATGGACAATTTTTAATCAAATTAATCCGTCCCGGATTAAGGTTTCAAAAATATGGTCACCTTAAAAAAAATCAGTTTTCTAGATATGAACAAGCCTCTTCAAAAATAGCCTCCAAAAGTGAGTGGTGTTCTCGCGAGATGTAAACAGCAGAAACCATAAACTGTCTACAATCGACATTGCTGAAACCAGTTACCTTGTGAGTGATGAGGTGAACCATATGGTTAAGATAGCAAACCCTGATGTGATATCTCGATAGGACCATATGGCTACGATAGCAAACCCTGATGTGATATCTCGATAGGACCATATGGCTACGATTGCAAACCCTGATGTGATATCTCGATAGGACCATATGGCTACGATTGCAAACCCTGATGTGATATCTCGATAGGACTGACTGCATAAAGCGTGAATATGTACTGTTTCCCTCTGTTCATCCTATAGAAAGACCACATATACAAGGTGGCGAATCCAGTGACAACGTAAACAAGACAGGCAAATCCAGCAACCACGTAAACAAGACAGGCAAATCCTGCAACCACGTAAACAAGACAGACAGATTCACTGATTAAAGAAGAATGAAAAGACTTTCTACTCGCAGACACTCATCCACAAAAAAATATTCTCGAAGAAGCAGGTCACTAATGGACACCAAACTCTCAGAAACGTTATAACGGCGGTAAAGTTTGAGGTAACCTATAAAATATGCCCCTACCCCCACATAATTTTAGAACCCTTCTACCTGTGTTTTGGCCCTCTCATTAACTGGTCAACTACACCGGGTATCCTGTGCGGACTAGCCAGCGTTCGTTTTGCTCCTGGTCTCAGCACATTACGCAGGGGCGACATTTTTACTTTGATTTTTCATTCTAGTTCTAGATTATTTTGTTTTAGATGTTTCATTATTAGTTAGATATGCAGTGTTATTTATATATACGTACATAAACTACATGTACACGTGTACAGGAGTCCCATACTGCTGAACACATACTCTAAGATTGCACTATAGGAACATATTTATATAGAACTTTGCAGCAGGACGTATATCTCATCACAACAAGTGAGTAACCTACCCCGGGCCTCACGGCCCCATCGAGTAAATGCTTGGGCAATTTCGACCCGGAAATAATTGTCCTGGCCGCTACCAGAGACAGAGCTCCCCACCCTTTCCCCTGTTTAATACGCCACTGCTGCAGTGTTCTATGTAATCAATAATCTTATATTGCAGTGAATCATTAACAACAAACAATATTAGCAATCATCTGTTTAGCTTCCATGTGAGCTTTATGAGAAGGCAAATGTTAACAACAGTACAGAGGACATTTGAATTAATTCAGTTGTGTTAAACAAGATGTTTATAAAGGAAAGAATATTAAGGGAACAATTTTAATTTTGAAAATTAACAATTATATGCGATATAGGTGGCCGGGGGGGGGGGGGGGGTGGGGGGGGGTGGAGGGGGCAGGGGAGACCAAGACATCCATTCAGAAACTGAGCTGAGGTGCGGTCAGCGAAAAACTGCTGACTGTCTACGTCAGGGCTCGCGAACATCAGAGCTGACCAAGACCTTGCTCCATATCCTAGCAGTGTTCCCGGAAACTCAGTCTGGGCAAGGGAGTAGAGATTGAAGAGGGACGGCAACTCGATTATTAAAAATGCAATACTGAAGTCGGATGTGTTGGGCCGAAAGGCGCTAAAATAAACCGCGACATAACGCATTTACGCCCACTTAACGTCCTTTTAAGGACGGGTGACGAAGAGGATTAGAAGCCATTAACAGTGATAGGGTGAATGGCAGAGAGAAAGAAGGCATATGCAATAGTAGACTTCGTTCACAGACAGGATAAGAAAGTCGCAGAAACAATGTGACAACGAGGTGAAAGAGAAGGTGTAAGAAGCAGTGACGATCATCACTGAGTGCCGTCTCCGCATCAAAGGTTGGCTACCATGGAGCGCCATTCCACTCTGTCTCAAGCTTTGATGGTGCAGGTTGTCATAGGCTTACTTGTCCATCTTTTGATGTTACTCCTCCATGTAAGTCTTGGTCTGCCCCTGCCTTTTTTACCTTGTTCCAATGTTACTTTTAGTAGGCTGTTGTGTCTTTAGCTTGCCCCAAAAATTTCATTTGTATTATTTGAATTATGTTTAGTTGTTCTCTTTTCATTTTTAACTCTTTAAAGACTTCATCATTTGTTTTCTTTTCTTTCCATCCAATTATTCCTATTCTTCTATAAATCCACACTTCAAAGGCTTCAATTTTCTGTTCTGTTTTCTTGTCTAATGTACATGTTTCTGCAAAATACAGGAATGTTGAGAAGATATAACATATTGATATTCTTAATTTTAGCCCTGATGTTATTTGTTTTGATGATAGTATATTTTTCATGACATTAAAATTACTTTTTGCCTTTCCTATTCTTTTGTTTAAGTTTTCCATTTCCCATTTCCCATCACTGGTTATAGTAAGCCCAAGGTAGTTGTAGCTCTGAACTGTCTCCAAATGTACAGTCATCCCTCGCTACTCGCTACTTCGCGGTTCATTTATCGCGGCCTCAGTACATCGCGGATTGTTCAAAAATTCAAAATTGAGGAATTATGGCGCGAAAGTTGCCCGCACGCCAGCAGAAGGCATGGAGTGCCCACACTACTGCAGCGACCTCAGCTCTATCCGAAGCTGCCCGCGACGATCCAGCGCCCCTAGCACCTGACGATGAGGCGTCATCTGAGGAGCAGTAAAGCTCTCATTAACCTGTGCAGTAAATCATCCTCATCTTCTTCACCTCCACCGTACTGCACAGGTGTTTCATCGACATTTATAAAGATCAAGCGAAGAGAAGCTATTGTCAGAGGTGAGTTACGGGCCTTGTTATAATAGAAAAGTTGTTATAAGAATAAAAGAGTTCTAAAAACATATTTACAGTATGTACACTTTAGTTACGTCTACGTATGTTACACACACACACGTATCATATTTATATCATTTACACATTATTTTATGTCTGTTATTTATACTCTTAATATTTTACTTACATGTTTGAAATTATTCTTTAATGTTCTAATGATAACATATGCACTTATATGGTTTCATATACACTTATTGATATTATACATACACACAAAATGTACGTATGTTAAAAATGAGAGGGTGACACTACTTCGGTTTTTCACTTATCGCGGCCGGTTCTGGTCCCTATTAACCGCGATAACTGAGGGATTACCGTATTCCTTCAACTTTGGTACCACTTGCAGGTTTTGAGCATTCTCTTTAAGATAATAGCAGAGATAGACAGAAAGAGAGCAACTGAAATCATCGTTAGTAATATGTTGAAAATATAAGATGATCACTAAACACTAAACGAAACACTAAAACGACAGATGGTTATGAAAGCAGCATTCCGTTGAAGGTACTAACAACCCGAGCCATGTGATTTTCTTCTTATACCCGATACTTGAGTTGCTATTTGCGTCAAGTCACAATCAGATTTTTTGCTTGGCTCAGGAACAACGTGATGTGTTCCAGGCCTTGTTGCTTGTAATTCCTTATCCCGTACAGAAGTCTCTCGACGGTTTTATCATTAAGGGACATTGTAGAACCACTTCTAACATGTAGCGTCTCTACAATCCTATGGAACTATCATTTCAACAATCACCCAGATACGCTGTATACGTTTAACATGCCGTGTTCTCTCCCCTTCAAGGGGTTATCTTACCATCTTCCTGATTCTCTCCCCTACGTTTGATATCGGTTTTCACGATCGCTACCTATCGGTCTTTTATTAGCATGAACGTCTAACAGCTAACATTAGATCCAGTCGGCCGATAGAGCCGATTGGTCGTGAGTTTATTTATTTTTTTTTCCAGGTGCTTTTTTTTATTTTTGGAAGGATGGAGAGAAGGGGTGGCAGATAAATGTACACGAGCTTGGTGTAAACCTCAGGTTGAAGGATGCAAAAGGGTGGGGAAGGGGGGGGATTTCAAATACACAAACATGACTTCTACACAGGGCTTTGCTTTCCTTCAGCGCTTAATTTCCAGTGTTCCATTTTCGACACAGAGACGAGAATCTGAGTTTGTGTCATTTGCGTTGTTTTCTACTTGTTCTTTTCTTTTTCCATTTCTTTTTTTTTTTTTAAAGAAAATGGATGAGGGAGTGGGGTCAAGTTTTGAGTTGGTAGATCCTTGTGTAGTTCATATACCTCCTGGGCTTTCAATTTGTGGAGTGGCATACAATCTGAAGTGAAATCGTGGGACTTGGAGAAATGTAGTACAAAAATAGGAGAGCTAGAAATTGTGAAGAAGAAGTCTGCAAACATAATTTATATAAATCTGTTTTCGTGGAGCATAAGTCTGCCAACATAATTCATATAAATCTGTTTTCGTGGAGCATAAGTCTGCCAACATAATTTATATAAATATGTTTTCGTGGAGCATAAGTCTGCCAACATAATTTATATAAATCTGTTTTCGTGGAGCATAAGTCTACCAACATAATAAGTCTGATTCGTGAAGTCGACGGTTAGTTCTCTTTCTCACTGTGATTTCGGAGTATCCTCGTACATCATTAATGGACGTAATTCCGTCTGTGTTTGTTACACTGCAAGATGCGGTCTATCCGTCTGCGTTTGTTACACTGCAAGATACGGTCTATTTGCCCTCCATTTAGCATATTCGATTGCAGCCTACATTATTTGGTTTCGGGTTTGCCTTCCTTTCCCCGTCAGTTGCTGTCCGTTTCATAGATTGGTTAGTCTGTTTCCAGCCCTAACACAAGGTATGTAGAGATGATCTTTGCTAGGTCTTCTTATTCCTCTAAACTCCGTCGGAGCATATGGCACCCACATGAGATCTCTACCCACTCGGGTCTGAAACAAGCCAGGACAACTTTCGCCAGGACCTGCCAGCCTCTTTCATTTCTCGTCTTTCATTTCTCATCTTTCATTTCTCGTCTTTCATTTCTCATCTTTCATTTCTCGTCTTTCATTTCTCGTATTTCATTTCTCATCTTTCATTTCTCGTCTTTCATTTCTCGTCTTTCATTTCTCGTCTTTCATTTCTCGTCTTTCATTTCTGGTCTTTCATTTCTCGTCTTTCATTTCTCGTCTTTCATTTCTCGTCTTTCATTTCTCGCCTTCTTAGCATTCATCCGTTAGGTGGGCGTTGAAACGTTGTGTCGCTAGTTCACGGCATAGCTGCGTCATCTGCATCTTTCGGCCCGGCACATCCGTCTTCGGCATGGGTTGGTAGATTTGCTTAACAATATTTTCCCGGACATCCACCATTTTGTTCAGCTCATTTCGGCTTTAACTGCCACGGGTTCTTTAACGTGCGCGAGTGCACACGTTACCTCCTGTTTTTCGCCGTTCTCCGAGAGGGCTAAACATCGAATCTCACTACCCAGAGATCGGTAAAGACACGAAATAACCATTGGTTCAATTTTGAACAATTTTCACCTTCTGTGGTAGAAATCAAATGCAGGACCTGTCTGTCCTGAGACCGATGCCTTACCGCTGGATCACCCAGTCCTTCTCTTTCATTTCACCATGTATGGTTCGTCGCCATGCCCCAAATGGTCTACCTCTTCTTCGTTTACCAAGTGGTGTCCTTGTTAATGTCAGGTGGTGTCCAAGTTAATGTCAGGTGGTGTCCATGTTAATGCCAGATGGTGTACATGTTAATGGCAGGTGATGGCCATGTTAATGCCAGGTTGTGTCCATGTTAATGCTAAATGCGGATGCCCGGTTCGTTCCATTCGTAGAAGGTGGCCTAGCCATTCCCATTGTCTTCTTTCACTTCTTGGTTGATGTTGTTAATGCCTGATAGTCTGGTGACTTCTTCGTTCGTAATGTGTTGATCCCAACGGATGTTTAGAATATTCTCAAGACAGCGATCTTCAAATCCTCTAGGTCGGCTTCTTTGTTGTTGGTCCATTCTCTTCATCTTCTTCTACCTTCCAGCTCCATGTGGAGTATAGGACTTCAACACAACTTTCCTGGCCATTGTGTTTCTTGTCATTCCTTTAAGATCATTCCATGTCTTCCCCGTCATATCTTCATCTCTTTTTCCATCTGTCTTCTCCAAGAATAATTTGGTCCTCCTATTTATCTTTTTCCTTGAGGATTCCAAAAAAGAGTCTGTTATTCTCTTCATCAGATATAGTATATTTATTATTGCATCACGTTTTGCTAGGTATCGCTTACTACATCCGGGGCATGCGTTATTTGGTGTGTTGGACCTAATAAGAATTTTGTTTGCAGCTGAAGGCGCGAGCGCCCGAGGAAATGATCGACGGTAAAAGTAGGACTGGAGTTCTAAGTGAGCGTCTCGTTCACCAAATTATCGGTCCTGGATGTTTGCAGCTTCACAAGTCATCCAGTTTCAAATGGGTCGCCTACATCATGCATTTGTGGGTGGGACGGGAGCATGCGATATTGACGAGGCGCAGATTACATGTTCCCAAAGAGGCAAAGGCGCCTCACAGCAGTAAATCACAGCTCTACACAACACAGTGTGGCTACACCCGCTCAACGACCTTCTAAGGATTGATGTCTAAGAGGAGAATCAACTTCTTGAGCAGTTATCGGGTGAACAACAGAAATCAAGAAAGCAAGAACGAAAAAAAGAAAAATAAATAAATGAAGAAAGAAAGAAAGAAAGAAAGAAAGAAAGAAAGAAGAAAGAAAGAAAGAAAGAAAGAAGAAAGAAGAAAGAAAGAAAGAAAGAACATGATCCCAATGTTTGTTGTTTGGTAAAAAGAAAAATTGTGACGCTTACACATGTCCCGTCTACGTCACATTCAAGACGTGACGAAGTTCTGTTTTCATCTTTACAAGTAAAAAAAAAAAAACAACATAATTTTTATACAAATCTGACATTCTGGTGAAAATGAATTCGTCATGATCAGCAAGCCAAAAAAAAAAAAAAAAAAAAAAAAAACAAACAAACAAACAAATAAGACAAAACATCAGTTCATTGTGGTGTGTTATTCCCGCTTTCAAATCTGTTTATTTACTTTGTTACATGGTTACCAATGACCAGGTTTTCGCAGCGTCTTTTGAATAATTGAGATTTTCCTCAAATTTCTTTACAGTACTTTACAAAAGATCGATTTAAGAACACCCTCAAGATATTTTACCGCTGAAATGATTACGTTAAAACTAGATATGTTAACGCTGAAATGATTACGTTAAAACGTTAAAACTATTTTTGAGCCGTAAAAGGGTATGGGAAGAAATGAACTGCTGCCATTAAAAAAGCACTCGTGTGGAGAATAGAATGTTGGCTGAAAAGATTTAAGCCTGAAATATTCCGGAGAATGTTTTTGAGTATTAGGAAAGTGAACTATTTTCGAGCAGTAACGAGGCGTGGAAGAGTGTTGAAGATTATACTGGAGGAATGAGAGATTAGAGCGGTTTATTATTCGCAGGATTAACGTGAGTTGTAACGAGCTAGATAAACACGTGAACAAACCTCCACTGTCGGATACTCCACTGTGTTCAAGTGTGCTAAATGATCAAACTGATGAACATGCAGTACAGGACTGCGAAGTATTTCACTATAGTCCGTTCAGAAATTCATAACCACACTTGAATTAGCTTTACGTGATAACCGTTTGTTATTTTGCTTTCAACTTTTGCATGTAATCTTATAATATTGATGTCGTTATAGAAATATTTTTTGCTCTGAGAAATTTGATCTAGTTTAAAAGTTTTCTTCTTTAGGCTATATTAAATTCACCCTGTTCGAATTTGACACAATTTTAGGATATATACATTAATTTGGTGCGGTCGTTCACGTAAAATAGTTTGGCTATTGCAGAAACACTAAGTTCAGGAAAATCCCGTGCACAAAACTGAATTGTTATTGAACGACATGACGCACCACGGCCTGGGCATTAATTACCGAAGGGAAGGCGTATCTTTATTAATTTTGTGAAGACTCAGTAGACAATTTGTTGACTTTAAATACCAACATTTATATCTAAATTACAATGAGTTTGAAATGCAAATTTATAACTATGCAAAAGGTTACTGTTTTACTATATCAGCACTTCCTTAGGGAATTCAAGATGGGACAAAGTGCCTACTGCATCAAATACAAAAGTGCAAATTAGGACATGGCTTGCGAATGAAAATGTCAAATTTGACGACACTTATTTAAAAAAGAATTGTTACAACTTGTGAAGAATACGAATAAGAAAAAGGTGTACCATGTTGACAAAATCATTGAGAAATACGGCCACACTAATTGTAACCAATTGAATTCATGTTTGCAAATACACATAACGAACAACACCCACAATTAAGCACTATGTAGATACGCTTCTATAGTCCGTTCAGATTCGTTGCCTAGACATTAATTAATTTTTTTTCAAAAACTTATTGTTCATTTGCATTGATCTTTTGAAGTTAGGTTTAGAATACTAATGTCGCTATAAAAATATTTTTTTATCAAAGAAATGTGATCCAGTTTCAAAGATGCCTTATTTAACCTATATTAAAAAAAAGTTAATCGATATTATAAACACCGGCGGGATTATGTAGATGCTTACATCTCACAGCTGATTCTTTAACATATAGGCATGACCTTCACGGCTGAATGCGCACCGTCCTAAAATAGTTATGTTTCCACTATAAATTTTTATAAAGAAATGTTACATATGAAATTTCCGTTTAGCACAAAATGACATTTTAGCCGAAACCGGAAATTATGTGACGTCAAAATCACGGCCGTAGACTCGAGTTCGAGTCATAATTCAGAGGCAAATCTCAATATTTACAGAAAGGAGGCGGCACTATCCATATTATCTTCTGCAAGTCTATGTGAGAATGAATATAAAGGCAAAATATTTACTGAGCATAACATTGCTATAAAGATTTATCAATACTTCTGCAGAGAGCGTAAAAAGGGACATCTTTATTGTTCTTTATCAAACCCTGAGAAGAGAACAATGCATATTTTAGGTTTGTGTAAACGTTCATTTGATCGAATAGTTAAAGGAAGCGGATATTTATTGCCAACAAATGCAAGAAAGCAAGGAAGGAAAGAAACGTTAGACAGTTTTGATAAGGACCTAGTAAAAAGAGAAATCTGTCGAATGTTTGATATAAACGAAGAAGTGACACTTAGAAAGTTGAAGCTTTGGCTGAAACTAACAACGACATTGAAATATCAAAAACTTCATTATGGAAAATATTAAGAAGTGCAGGCTTCACCTTTAGAAAGTATGCTGGTGGAAAAAAAAACATTATTTGTGAGAAGCCACATCTAGTAGCTCTTAGAAGCAAGTATTTACGTGAAGTGAAGGAAATGCGCGAAAATGATTATGATATTGTTTATTTAGATGAAACTTGGATCAACGCTCATCATACAAATGAAAAGGAATGGCAGTTAGCAGATGGAAGTATTAAAAGATCAGTACCAAGCAGTAAAGGGCAACGTTTGATAGTTGCACATGCAGGTAGCAGACATAATGGGTTGTTGCAGAATGCTCATCTCGTTTTCATTTCAAAATCCATAGACAATAGAGACTACCACTCCGAAATGAATGGGCACATATTTAAAGACTGGATCGAGAAAAGTATCCTTCCAATATTAGATCGACCTTCTTGTCTGATAATGGACAATGCTTCATACCATAACGTAGTTAACGTAGAAGATAGAATCCCAACATCATCAAGTACAAAAGATGCAATCAAAACGTGGCTCATAAAAGAACACATACAAGTTAACGACAGCTACTTGAAACCCGAATTGCTTAGCCTTGTAAAACAGACACAACGTACAAAGATATTTAAAATAGACAAGTTAATTCAAGAACATGGCCATAGATGTTTGAGACTACCTCCATATCATGCACACTTAAATCCTATAGAACTAGTTTGGGCAAAAGTTAAAGGACACGTAGCATATACAAATAAAACTTTCAAATTATGCGATGTTGAGACACTTACAAATCAGGCTCTATCAAATATAAATAAAGACTACTGGGTAAAATGTGAGGATCATGTGTTACGACAAGAAGAGGAATATTGGAAAAAGGATGGTTTGTTGTTTTGTTCAGCCGAAAGCAGTAATCGACCTATTTGACTCGTCTGATTCTGAATGATCATTACTCTGATTAAGTCTACAGATAAATAGTTTGATTTGCAAAATTTCCTAGTTGATTTGTTAAACAGTTTATTGTTCAAGACCACCCAAGCAATCAAAAATATGTTATAAGCAAACCAACAACCATTACTTTGAATGGAAGCCTGCTTGAGTCAGTACAGAAGTTCAGCTATCTTGGATCCACTATTACAGCCACACTTTCCTTAGATGAGGAACTAAATGTACGTATTTGAAAGGCAGCGACAACATTTGGGAAACTCACACCAAGAGCATGGAACTATATCAAATTGACTCTACGAACAAAAGTTCTATATATAATTTAAAATTTGTATACTTGCCACCCAGTAAAATTTTATGGACACGCCTATGGGTCATCGTTGCACTAGATTACTGTAAAACATTTGATTAGGGTCAAAATAATAGTTACATGGGCAAAGATCAAAGGAATTCGCCGCTTTAAGAAAACCGTTATAGCTAGACATCGAGTAACACATATGTTCTCGTGACATGGACATTTTAACACCGTATGCCAAAAATCATGTGAAATCATCAAGAACTTTTTGAATTATAAATCATAACATCTCGGCAAACGATTCTGAACGGACTATAGCAACGAAGGATTGTAGTCGTTGAGATGACTCACTATTACATATGTAAGTAGCTGAAGAGGAACTCCAAAGACTCACCACAACAGATGTAGGGAGCTAAAGAGGAACTCCAAATACTCATCACAACAGATGTAGGTAGCTAAAGAGGAACTCCAAATACTCACCACAACAGATGTAGGCAGCTAAAGAGGAACTCCAAATACTCACCACAACAGATGTAGGGAGCTAAAGAGGAACTCCAAATACTCACCACACAGATGTAGGCAGCTAAAGATGAACTCCAAATACTCACCACAACAGATGTAGGCAGCTAAAGAGGAACTCCAAATACTCACCACAACAGATGTAGGCAGCTAAAGACGAACTCCAAATACTCACCGCAACAGATGTAGGCAGCTAACGACGAACTCCAAATACTCACCACAACAGCTGTAGGCAGCTAAAGAGGAACTCCAAATACTCACCACAACAGATGTAGGTAGCTAAAGAGGAACTCCAAAGAATCACCCCTGCATATGTAGGGAGCTAAAGAGGGACTCCAAAGACTCATCACCACAAATGTATGCAGCTAAAGAAGAACGACTAAGACTCATCACCACAGATGTATGCAGCTAAAGAAGAACGACTAAGACTCATCACCACAAATGTATGCAGCTAAAGAAGAACGACTAAGACTCATCACCACAAATGTATGCAGCTAAAGAAGAACGACTAAGACTCATCACCACAGATGTATGTAGCAAAAAACGAACAACGCACAACAATGACACATGTTAAAGCACTTGTCTGACGGTGTGATGTGAACATAAGAGGAAGAATTAGAGGAATATTTGAATCCAATAACGAAATAGATGAATGGAGCAACATTTTACAATGACAAATGTTACCAAGACAATATATAAAAATAATGAATATTTCATTTTTCATTCGAATTCTTCTTTACTTTGTCAGACTTATAAAAAAAGTACTTATATACTGCTAATACGGAGCTGCGATAGCTCAGTGGTTAGTGAACTGGACTACAAAGGACAAGAGGTAAGGTTCGATCCCAAACGACGGGTTCCTGTTTACCCAGCCTTTAATGGGTACCCGATTTTTTTCTGGGAAAGTAAAGCGGCACGGGCGTAATACTGACCACATTACCCCAAAAAGCATGTACCTAAGGTCTGTAAAATTTATGGTCACTAACACCATATTCCCTATACACCACTTGCCGTGACGAGGCTACTTTACTTTACTATATACTGCTATACCACCACTACTACAGTCTTCACAACTACTGCTGCTGCTATTACTGCTGTAATTACAATTACTGCTGCTACAGTTGCTTTTGCTACTGCTACTCCCACTTCTACTACTAATAATGATCTGTTGCTACTGCTACTCCCACTTCTACTACTAATAATGATCTGTTGCTACTGCTACTCCCACTTCTACTACTAATAATGATCTGTTGCTACTGCTACTCCCACTTCTACTACTACTAATGATCTGTTGCTATTGCACCTCCCACTTCTACTGCTACTAATGATCTGTTGCTACTTCTACTCCCACTTCTACTACTATTAATGATCTGTTGCTACTGCTAATCCCACTTCTACTACTACTAATGATCTGTTGCTACTGCTACTCCCACTTCTACTACTACAAATGATCTATTGCTACTGCTACTCCCACTTCTACTACTACTAATGATCTATTGCTACTGCTACTCACACTTCTACTACTACTAATGATCTATTGCTACTGCTACTCCCACTTCTACTACTACTAATGATCTGTTGCTACTGCTACTCCCACTTCTACTACTACTAATGATCTGTTGCTACTGCTACTCCCACTTCTACTAGTGCCGCTGCTGCTACCAAGATTACAACTATTACTGATGCTGTCCCTGCTGCTACAACTTCGCATTGATACGTACTAGTACTCTTATATTTATTGATTTCTTTTTTTTTTTTAATTAATAGCAATGGTAAAAAAAAAAGAAGCAAAATAGATAGAACCAAACAAGAACAGACAGTAGATAAAATGACAAACTATCTAAAATCACGAAATAAATAGGTATGTCGCTAATCAAAAAAGAACATCTCAAATAAGCAAATAGCTGTAGTTTCACTAAACGTATATGGTACAAGTGGGTCGGTAAACTTCACCAAATTAAACTTAAACCGGTGAACGAATCACGTGGGTTTCTAAACACTTTTCATCCGCCTGTTCAACATGCTACCTTCGTGAGTGTGTGGATTTCCTGCTTATGCTATTTTTTTGCTGTTAAGTGACATGAGATGAGTGTTCCTACCCTCGCACGCCAGCTCGGAAAATGAGTGGCTATGTAAATACGCTTGTTCACTAAATGATATGCAAGAAGAAACTCGAGAGCTCCTTGATAAATGAGCAAAGGAGGTGTCAGGACGTTCCCTGTGTTTGTCTTCCATGATAAGTGTTCGGGAACTGAATTAATCAGATCTTTTCTTCTGGTTGACCTAGACGTGCCCTATCATAATAACACAAGGAATCTAAATCTGTGAGTTTCAAGTAAAGTGCTCTCCAAGGAAGAGTTTTATCAATGCTGTCATGATCAATAATTTATAATTATATACAATAACAATATTGGTCGTTGTTCTCGATGCAAGCAGTCAGCTATGAGTCGCTAACCTATTCCGCTCAAGAGTTGTAGGGCAGCGTGTCTCCCCCCCCCCACTCCAACTACAATATACCAGCTATATAACCTGCCCACTCCCTTTTCTCTCCATTAGTTACTACAATATGCCAGCAATATAACATGCACACCTCTCCATTAATTACTACAATATGCCAGCAATATAACATGCACCCATCTCCATTAATTACTACAATATGCAAGCAATACAACATGTACCCTCTCCATTAGTTACTACAATATGCCAGCAATATAACATGCACACCTCTCCATTAATTACTACAATATGCCAGCAATACAACATGTACCCCTCTCCATTAGTTACTACAATATGCCAGCAATATAGCATGCACCCCTCTCCATTAATTACTACAATATGCCAGCAATACAACATGTACCCCTCTCCATTAGTTACTACAATATGCCAGCAATATAACATGCACCCCTCTCCATTAATTACTACAATATGCCAGCAATACAACATGTACCCCTCTCCATTAGTTACTACAATATGCCAGCAATATAACATGCACACCTCTCCATTAATTACTACAATATGACAGCAATACAACATGTACCCCTCTCCATTAGTTACTACAATATGCCAGCAATATAACATGCACCCCTCTCCATTAGTTACAACAATATGCCAGCAATATAACATGCACCCCTCTCCATTAATTTCTACAATATACCAGCAATATAACATGCACCCCTCTCCATTAACTACTACAATATACCAGCAATATAACATGCACCCCTCTCCATTAGTTACTACAATATGCCAGCAATATAACATGCACCTCTCTCCATTAACTACTACAATATACCAGCAATATAACATGCACCCCTCCCCATTAGTTACTACAATATGCCAGCAATATAACATGCACCCCTCTCCATTAGTTACTACAATATACCAGCAATATAACATGCACCCCTCTCCATTAGGTACTACAATATACCAGCAATATAACATGCACCCTCTCCATTAGGTACTACAATATACCAGCAATATAACATGCACCCCTCTCCATTAGTTACTACAATATACCAGCATATAACATGCACCCCTCTCCATTATTTACTACAATATACCAGCAATGTAACATGCACCCCTTCCATTAGTTATTACAATATGCCAGCAATATAATATGCACCCCTCTCCATTAGTTACTACAATATGCCAGCAATATAACATGCACCCCTCTCCATTAGTTACTACAATATGCCAGCAATATAACATGCACCCCTCTCCATTAATTACTACAATATGCCAGCAATATAACATGCACCCCTCCCCATTAGTTACTACAATATGCCAGCAATATAACATGCACCCCTCTCCATTAGTTACTACAATATGCCAGCAATATAACATGCACTCCTCTCCATTAGTTTCTACAATATACCAGCAATATAACATGCACCCCTCTCCATTAGTTACTACAATATGCCAGCAATATAACATGCAACCCTCTCCATTAGTTACTACAATATGCCAGCAATATAACATGCACCCCTCTCCATTAGTTACTACAATATACCAGCAATATAACATGCACCCTCTCATTAGTTACTACAATATACCAGCAATATAACATGCACCCCTCTCCATTAGTTACTACAATATGCCAGCAATATAACATGCACCCCTCTCCATTAGTTACTACAATATACCAGCAATATAACATGCACCCCTCTCCATTAGTTACTACAATATGCCAGCAATATAACAGAGAGATGGCGTATTAAAAATTCCTACATAAACATCATCATCATGTTCTACGCTCAACACCTCCATTTTTCTCCACTTCTGTTTGTGTTATTCCCGTGAACACGTCATCTGTCGTGCCTTATTTCAAACTGGCGTTAGGGAGAGAGTAATATCTTTCCTGTAAATTTGATTTCTTACACATGCAGAAACACATGTTAGTTCTGACAGCCAATCAACCAAAGAGATAGAAAGCTTGCAATAATCCTGGTAGGAAGATCTGTTAGTCTAATGAGATTATTTCCTTAAGAGAAGCAACTTTGACTGCAAGCAGCTGCTGTCATGCTTGATGATAACGAGCAAAGTAAGGCTAAGAAATCAATCCCGAACAAATGTGTTATAACATCAGACTACTTGGGTATGATGGTAATCCTTCTTCACACAGAGCTTGTAGTGTTTTTCACCACCCATCAATATTCTGTGCGAGATGTTCGATCTATCAAATGAGTATATGCCTGCCAACTTTGCTTCTCTTATAAATGTTGTTTTTTCAGTCTCTCTCTCTCTCTCTCTCTCTCTCTCTCTCTTCCCCCCCCCCAATCTAGATCTTCATCTTTTTCTGTATCCTGATGTTTCCCATAGAGGAGAATGTTTTGGAATTCTCTTGTTGTCTCTTCTGAGTTCATGTTCAACATATGTCCATCTTCTTTTCCTAATTGTAGATGAGATCGTTGGTTTCATGACCATTTCTCTTATCTCATGACGTATAGGGAATATGGTGTGAGTGAAATTATTTTTATACAACTTAGGCACATGATTTTTGTGGTAATGTGGTCGGTATTACGCCAGTGCCGCCTCACTTTCCCAGAAAAAAATTCGGTACCCATTTAAGGCTGGGTGAACCCGGAAGCCGTCGATCAGGATCTAACCCGACCTCTTGTCCTTTGTAGTCCAGTTCACTAACCACTGAGCTATCGCGGTTCAATCGTATCTCTATATTTGTATTGAATTCATTCAATTTTACACAGAGTATTCTTCTAATGCATTTTTCCTGGGCTGTTTGGAAAGAAACATAGCGTAATGGTTTATGTGTACGAAATCTTATTACCTTTAGTAGGAGCACACTGGAACACTGCTGAAGCGCAAAATAGTTTTCTTTCTCTCCATTTATTGTTTCTATGGCAGTTTCTTCTAAGTTATGTATATAGTTTCAAAACACGACTTTTCCTAACACAGATTTTGTTCAATATCTAGACCCAGTTCTTCCTGACACAGATCTTATACATTATCTAGACACAGTTCTTTCTCACACAGATCTTGTACATTATCTAGACACAGTTCTTTCTCACACAGATATTGTTCATTATCTAGACACAGCTCATTCTGACGCAGATCTTGTACATTATCTAGACACAGCTCATTCTGACACAGATCTTGTTCATTATCTAGACACAGTTCTTTCTCACACAGATATTGTTCATTATCTAGACACAGCTCATTCTGACGCAGATCTTGTACATTATCTAGACACAGCTCATTCTGACGCAGATCTTGTTCATTATCTAGACACAACTCTACCTGATACAGATTTTGTTCATTGTCAAGACACAGTTCTTTCTAAAACAGATCTTGTTGATTATCAAAACAAAGCTATCATGCTCCATTCACTTCTTAGACACTATCCACAGAATATTCACTGAAATCGGTTAAGTGCGCAAAGTTCCGAACATCGCTGTAGATATTGCTCTAGAAGGGTCCGATAGTTAAACGGCGAATCAGCAAACTTGTGACTGTGACTCATAACTAATTACTTCTGCTAGTGTCAGTGATCTAAAACTGGTAAAGATCCTATACTCTCTTCCAGTATTGATCAGGAAACAGGTTGATTAGTCTGAGCAAATACGCCAGGATCGTAATAGTCAGCAAAGTAAACCAGGTGCTCAAAAATATACTGAAGTCGGATGCACTGAGGTGAAAGATGCAAATATCGTAACTTGCTGTAAACAACGACAAAACGCATCTTATGCCCACTTTGCACACATCAGAACAAAGGAAACAATTCTGCACTTGTCAAAACGAACGTAGAAAAAAAGAAGAAAATGAAAGAATAAGCAGAAGAAAAGGTGGGGAAAAAAAGAATTAAAGAAGAATAAAAAACAAGAAGTGATAAAAGTCAATATACGATTTCCCTGTATCTCTAAAGAAAGCATAAAAATAGTACACTGGGAAATTAATCAAACATGACTGACACAGGCACTAATAATTTGACCATCCAGATATGAATGCAAACATGACAATTCTCCATTACATTCACTCATTCCTACTATTTCTCTCGCATATTTAATCCGTGTAAAGATAACCCCCAAAAGCAGGGGATAAATTATGATTTTCTACTGTTTACTTTGTAATTCTGTTTGCTGTGTTGCTAATCGTTCTGTCGATACACCGTGTAAAAAAAGAAAAAAATGTCATCTTTGTTGACTAATCAATAATTTCATTTCCTTTTTTTGCTTGTTCGTGAGATGTTGCATTGAGCGCTGGGTATTGATTGTTTGGCGATTCCAATTTGTTGTATAAATACAATATGCACTCGCACCACTCTTGTTTCTTTCTGTAGTTTATGCTTCATATATTCTGCTTCATTTCTTTCACAGGCGCCTCGTGCTCTTCTTCTAAAATCTTCACTTTCTTCTTCTTCTCGTCTTTTCTTCCTTCTAATTTTGCTAATCCCTTCTTCTTTTCGTCGTTCTCATTTTTCTGAACCTCCTTAATTTCTTCTTTTCACCATTCTGTTATTTTTTCACTCTTTCTCCTCCTTATCCTCCCCATCTTCCCTCTTATTGTCTTATAATGCTCCTATTTCTCCTCCTTATCCTCCCCATCTTCCCTCTTATTGTCTTATAATGCTCCTATTTCTCCTCTTAACCCTTCTGCTCCTTCTCTTCATCTTGCTCATTATTTTTACCTTCTTCCTCTCCTCTTTCTTATTGTCTTTCTGATACTCATCTTTCTTCTCCTGATCTTACGAATCCTCATCCGCCTCATTCCCTTCCTCCTCATGTTTCTCCTCCTCATGTTTCTCCTCCTCATGTTTCTCCTCCTCATGTTTCTCCTCCTCATGTTTCTCCTCCTCATGTTTCTCCTCCTCATGTTTCTCCTCCTCATGTTTCTCCTCCTTATGTTTCTCCTCCTCACGTTTCTCCTCCTCACGTTTCTCCTCCTCACGTTTATCCTCCTCATGTTTCTCCTCCTCACGTTTCTCCTCCTCATGTTTCTCCTCCTCACGTTTCTCCTCCTCACGTTTCTCCTCCTCATGTTTCTCCTCCTCACGTTTCTCCTCCTCACGTTTCTCCTCCTCATGTTTCTCCTCCTCACGTTTCTCCTCCTCACGTTTCTCCTCCTCACGTTTCTCCTCCTCATGTTTCTCCTCCTCATGTTTCTCCTCCTCACGTTTCTCCTCCTCATGTTTCTCCTCCTCATGTTTCTCCTCCTCACGTTTCTCCTCCTCATGTTTCTCCTCCTCATGTTTCTCCTCCTCATGTTTCTCCTCCTCATGTTTCTCCTCCTCATGTTTATCCTCCTCATGTTTCTCCTCCTCACGTTTCTCCTCCTCACGTTTCTCCTCCTCATGTTTCTCCTCCTCATGTTTCTCCTCCTCACGTTTCTCCTCCTCATGTTTCTCCTCCTCATTCTCCTCTTTTGTCTTCTTATTGTCTTTCTAGTGCTGCTTCACGTCCTCATCCTTATCTTTATCCTTCTCTTTATTATACAACTTATATTTCTTATTCTTGTCTTCCTTGCTCCCCTCTGCCTCCTTATCTTCGTTTTCTCAGTTCACCCTGATTACAACAATTTGTTCCATTATGTTTCGTTTGATAATAACATTGCAATATTTGTTCATGTCGGGAGCAAGAGGTGGGGTGTAATGTACACTCCTACAAGGTATGGCAACAGCTCTTGCTCCTTGCTACCAGCTTTACCGCAGCACTGCAATTATTTGACTGTTCCGTTTTTCTCAGTCAAACATATTCTCTATTTCAACTGCAATATTTCCTCTTATCAGTCAAACATATTCTCTATTTCAACTGCAATATTTCCTCTTATCAGTCAGGCATTTTCTCTATTTCAACTGCAATATTTCCTCTTATCAGTCAAACATATCCTTTATTTCAACTGCAATATTTCCTCTTATCAGTCAAACATATTCTCTATTTCAACTGCAATATTTCCTCTTATCAGTCAAACATATTCTCTATTTCAACTGCAATATTTCCTCTTATCAGTCAGGCATATTTTCTGTCTTAACTGCACACTTTTACAACAGAAGCTACATTTTCCCTCCATTTCCACTCGCTTGGTCAGCCGAGTTGCATGTCTCATTGTCGCTGAGATGGGATATGATTCTGGTCAGCAATAATCCAAAGACTGCTATCATCTAATTCGCTTCAGTAAATATGTTATCGGCATAACGTGTCATTAAGTCTCGGAAATATTTCTTCCATAATGCGCTGCTTTAGCGTTCCAGTACTTTGAGATCCCTCTTAAATGAAAAAAAAAAACATGAATGCTAATTGCTGAATATATTTTTCGTTACATCCGGGTACTGTTGAATAATTCATTACATTTCAGCTCTCCATTACTACAGAAAAATAAAGCTAAACAGGTGAAATTAATTAGCACAAGGTCACATTGCATCTCTCTCTCTCTCTCTCTCTCTCTCTCTCTTCTGTGTGTGGCGTGCAATCGTGCGTGTGTGTATCACATATTGGTAATACTTCTTTTTTTTTCTGTCGTTCATCCGGTGACTACTAAAGGAATTGATACTCCTCTTCGTCATCCGTCCTTGAAAGGACGTCATGTGGGCGAACATCCGTTGTGATGAGGTTTGCTGTGGAACTTTAATACCTGCGCCTTTCGACCCAGGACATCCGACTTCATCACGCTATTTTTGAGCTTCCCTCTTCTATCCAACTCGCTTGGTCAGACTAGACTAGTTTGTCTGTTTGTTGAGCTTCCCTCTTCTATCCCAACTCGCTGGTCAGACTAGACTAGTTTGTCTGTTTGTTGAGCTTCCCTCTTCTATCCCAACTCGCTTTGTCAGACTAGACTAGTTTGTCTGTTTGTTGAGGCACCGAGAGGAGGTGGAGTAGGGTCTGAATGATTCTGGTGCAAGCCATCAGCTCTGAGTCAAAGACAACTTCCAACTCTGTTGCTGTCAGGCGACTTGTCTCCACTGTGATATTAATATTCTTACATTTCTGCGAAATGTGGGCTATAAAGTCATCATCATCATCAGATCCTGTCATTTCGCCAGTATTTCGGGCTCTCGTGACACAGTCTTCACAATTTTCTCCAACATTTAAACCAGGAGCTGTAGTCGGAGATATGACGGGGGTTAATCCACTCAATTCGTTAATGTTTTCTCACCGTTTTCTCTGTCTGTCGTGTCCTCCTTTCCCTGGTACTGAGCCCTGCACAATGAGGCCATAAATGTAGGTTACCACACACAAAAATATGTGGAAATGAGTTGTACCCGTAAGATCCTAGGCTTCTAAGACAGAGATCACATGACCAACGAGAAAGTTCTTAAAATTATCACTGTATACATTGACCAAAACGAGAAGCTTCTTAAACTGGTAAAGCATTGTAAATAATTTTGTACAAACACGTTAGAAATGATATGTGCTGCTGCGCACAGAAAACACCAGCCTCAGTAATCAGTTTAGAAACGAAAAATGAATGAGAAAGCTGGGGAAAAAATGTTATCTTTTGAAATAAATAAGGAAACATCAAATAAGATGAATTTGTCACGTGATATGAATGACAGACATAATGCAAGACAACAAGTCGTCAACAAACACTTCAAGAATACTAGCTCCTAGGGCCGACCAAAAAAAAGGATTGGTAGAGCATTAGAGACATAAGAGATATAAGGAAACATAACAGCAGAGAGGCCAATAGAATAGCGAAAGACCGGAAGCTTCCCAACGGCGCTGAAAGGCAGATACAGAAGAAAAAGCGCGTCATAAGATGTAACGGCTTATCGAAAACAGTATAGGAAGAATAGAAGTTTGAAGGTAAAGAGGGAGACAAACAAGTAAGCCTATCGATTAGTGATTGCAACAGGAAACGTATTCGATGTAGCCCAGAAACTGGGACATAAGAATGGAGAGACATGCGAGCAACTGGTACCGTTAGCGCGCTAAAATCGCCAAGGTGAGCTTATGTTTAGGCTAGATGTATGTGTGTGTGTATATATATAGATAAAGATAGAGAGAGAGAGAGAGAGAGAGAGAGAGAGAGAGCAGAAGAAAAAGCACAAATAAAGAGCCCGATTGACATAAATTTCCAGATTCTACCATTGAGATTGTCGTAGATGATGGAAAAGTTCTGTCATTCTTGAAATATTTGCTTTGGTCCTACTCTACTTAAGTCATTTCCATGATGACACTTTCAGAACGTGCGCAGGTTATCTGTCATTCGTGTGTTTATTTCTGCCATAGTTCTTTTATATGAACCTTACACTCATTCCCTTTAACGTATTAGTCCTGTTTGGACATGTTTTCTTAAATGTTATGTAGAGCCAGTCTTAACATATAGATGTGAATCATGGACATTTGGACAACAGACAAGAAAATCACGGGAAGCTGTAGAAATGTGGTTTTACAGAATAATGTTGAGAATACCATGGGCAGTTAAGAAGAGTAATGAAAACGTTCTGAAAGAGGTCGAAGCAAAAAGAGAGCTAATATCCAATATTAGGAAAAACTAATCATAATTTTTTTTTGGTTGCTATATTATGAGAAGGGAACGGCTGGAACATATTGTAACAACTGGAAAAATCGAGGGACGAAGAGATAGAAGGAAGCAAAGAGAAAAGATGCCAGACAGCTTAAGAGAATGGCTTGGCAGAAGGTCAACAACAAAAATGATAAATAACTTTCAAGATTGAAAGTTGTGGAGAGACATGATCACCTACTCAAGCAGACCCGGTACTTGATTTATATTATATAGTCCCTACCATTAGGGCACGTGAAAGAGGGAAATAGAGCTCTTTGACGGGCAAGTTTCGTTGCATAGACGGCACAAGTTGTGATATAGAAAAGAAACCAAGCAAAATACAATAATTACACTTTGAGAATCCGGTCCATCAATCGTCGATTTGTACAAACATGACATTTGGACAAGAGCATTTCCAAGGTGATAAAGAAATAGTGGATCATATGAAATAAACTAGAAGAGCTTGTCCACACTTTTAGGGGCTTCGTACAACAACACTGGCCAACCCGGCAGTAATTGAATTATTGATCCATGTGTTGTCGGAATTGACGCTGTCTGGCCAGGTCGTTTACACGTCTTTGGCCCAAAATTGGAATGCCTAGGTTGAAGCCTGGTCATGATGGGTTGTAAGAAACAGTTATGAAACACCCGCAGGAAGTACCGTTCAAATGCTACAGGAAACACCCGCAGCAAGTACCGTTCAAATGCTACTGGAAACACCCGCAGGAAGTACCGTTGAAATACTACATGAAACTTCCGACAAGGTATGAGGAGTCCTTTATAAAGTGATGAAGTCAAACTAATTCTTTTGTTTCTAAATAGTGAAGGACAGTCTGCCACAGTATATGGAACTCGCGGGTGTGGCATTAAGTCACAGACCATCATGATTCCAATAAAGAATATCTGCAGCTGTGTCCGAATGATAGAACCAACTTTCTGAGCAGTCAAAAGGAGTTCACATTTGCTGAATACTTTGTTGAACTAACCCAAAACACACTCTTATTCTGGGAGAATAGTGCACACTCTCAAATAAGAATATGAAAGACGAGCTGGGAGAATAACGCGCACACTCTCAAATAATGAATACGAAAGGATTGCTGGAAGAATAGCTCACACTCTCAAATAATGAATATGAAAGACGAGCTGGGAGAATAACGCGCACACTCTCAAAAAATGAATATGAAAGGATTGCTGGAAGAATAGCTCACACTCTCAAATAATGAATATGAAAGACGAGCTGGGAGAATAGCTCACACTCTCAAATAATGAATATGAAAGACGAGCTGGGAGAATAGCTCACACTCTCAAATAATGAATATGAAAGACGAGCTGGGAGAATAGCTCACACTCTCAAATAATGAATATGAAAGACGGGTTAGATTTGATTCAGATCGAAACAATGGAGAGCACATTCTCAACACACCAATATCTTCGAGAAAAACTGACAAAACCAGGAAACCTGACGTCACTGAACTATTTGTGGGTTTTTCCTTTTTCCGCTTGTCCTCCTTCTCTACTACCACGTGATCGAGCTGTTGGCTTTTGCACTAGTTTATTTGTTTAAAAAATATTCGGTAACATGGGCATCCTACTTTATGGGTAGCTATGAGAAACACATGGGGTAAGAGAGGAACTCACTGGTAACAAACATGTCTAACAAGATCCAAATAAAAGGTTCAAGTGCTGAAATGGTGAGTGCAGGCGTGGGAGAACGATATGCAACCTGTTTGGGGGCTATCTCATGCTTTTAAATTCTTTTATTTCCAGAAGGAACTATGACACAGGCCTTAGAAGATGACGAGATTACTGCCGGTATATGATCCTGAATATATATCAATTTGTGACGGTAGATGGGGCGGAAGAATCAGAAATGATCAGCGGCTCAGAATGCGAAAATAGCAAAGTGTGTATAGTCCGTTCAGATTCGTTTGCCGAGATGTTATGATTTATAATTCAAAAAGTTCTTGATGATTTCACATGATTTTTGGCATACGGTGTTAAAATGTCCATGTCACGAGAACATATGTGTTACTCGATGTCTAGCTATAACGGTTTTCTTAAAGCGGCGAATTCCTTTGATCTTTGCCCATGTAACTATTATTTTGACCCTAATCAAAATGTTTTACAGTAATCTAGTGCAACGATGACCCATAGGCGTGTCCATAAAATTTTACTTGGTGGCAAGTATACAAATTTTAAATTATATATAGAACTTTTGTTCGTAGAGTCAATTTGATATAGTTCCATGCTCTTGGTGTGAGTTTCCCAAATGTTGTCGCTGCCTTTCAAATACGTACATTTAGTTCCTCGTCTAAGGAAAGTGTGGCTGTAATAGTGGATCCAAGATAGCTGAACTTCTGTACTGACTCAAGCAGGCTTCCATTCAAAGTAATGGTTGTTGGTTTGCTTATAACATATTTTTGATTGCTTGGGTGGTCTTGAACAATAAACTGTTTAACAAATCAACTAGGAAATTTTGCAAATCAAACTATTTATCTGTAGACTTAATCAGAGTAATGATCATTCAGAATCAGACGAGTCAAATAGGTCGATTACTGCTTTCGGCTGAACAAACAACAAACCATCCTTTTTCCAATATTCCTCTTCTTGTCGTAACACATGATCCTCACATTTTACCCAGTAGTCTTTATTTATATTTGATAGAGCCTGATTTGTAAGTGTCTCAACATCGCATAATTTGAAAGTTTTATTTGTATATGCTACGTGTCCTTTAACTTTTTCCCAAACTAGTTCTATAGGATTTAAGTGTGCATGATATGGAGGTAGTCTCAAACATCTATGGCCATGTTCTTGAATTAACTTGTCTATTTTAAATATCTTTGTACGTTGTGTCTGTTTTACAAGGCTAAGCAATTCGGGTTTCAAGTAGCTGTCGTTAACTTGTATGTGTTCTTTTATGAGCCACGTTTTGATTGCATCTTTTGTACTTGATGATGTTGGGATTCTATCTTCTACGTTAACTACGTTATGGTATGAAGCATTGTCCATTATCAGACAAGAAGGTCGATCTAATATTGGAAGGATACTTTTCTCGATCCAGTCTTTAAATATGTGCCCATTCATTTCGGAGTGGTAGTCTCTATTGTCTATGGATTTTGAAATGAAAACGAGATGAGCATTCTGCAACAACCCATTATGTCTGCTACCTGCATGTGCAACTATCAAACGTTGCCCTTTACTGCTTGGTACTGATCTTTTAATACTTCCATCTGCTAACTGCCATTCCTTTTCATTTGTATGATGAGCGTTGATCCAAGTTTCATCTAAATAAACAATATCATAATCATTTTCGCGCATTTCCTTCACTTCACGTAAATACTTGCTTCTAAGAGCTACTAGATGTGGCTTCTCACAAATAATGTTTTTCCTACCAGCATACTTTCTAAAGGTGAAGCCTGCACTTCTTAATATTTTCCATAATGAAGTTTTTGATATTTCAATGTCGTTGTTAGTTTTCAGCCAAAGCTTCAACTTTCTAAGTGTCACTTCTTCGTTTATATCAAACATTCGACAGATTTCTCTTTTTACTAGGTCCTTATCAAAACTGTCTAACGTTTCTTTCCTTCCTTGCTTTCTTGCATTTGTTGGCAATAAATATCCGCTTCCTTTAACTATTCGATCAAATGAACGTTTACACAAACCTAAAATATGCATTGTTCTCTTCTCAGGGTTTGATAAAGAACAATAAAGATGTCCCTTTTTACGCTCTCTGCAGAAGTATTGATAAATCTTTATAGCAATGTTATGCTCAGTAAAATATTTTGCCTTTATATTCATTCTCACATAGACTTGCAGAAGATAATATGGATAGTGCCGCCTCCTTTCTGTAAATATTGAGATTTGCCTCTGAATTATGGCTCGAACTCGAGTCTACGGCCGTGATTTTGACGTCACATAATTTCCGGTTTCGGCTAAAATGTCATTTTGTGCTAAACGGGAAATTTCATATGTAACATTTCTTTATAAAAATTTATAGTGGAAACATAACTATTTTAGGACGGTGCGCATTCAGCCGTGAAGGTCATGCCTATATGTTAAAGAATCAGCTGTGAGATGTAAGCATCTACATAATCCCGCCGGTGTTTATAATATCGATTAACTTTTTTAAATATAGGTTAAATAAGGCATCTTTGAAACTGGATCACGTTTCTTTGATAAAAAAATATTTTTATAGCGACATTAGTATTCTAAACCTAACTTCAAAAGATCAATGCAAATGAACAATAAGTTTTTGAAACAAATAAATTAATGTCTAGGCAAACGAATGTGAAGGGACTATATTACACAAGAGGTATGTTCAGCGTTCGAAAGACAAATATGGCTGAACACCGTGATAGAGATTGGAGCCTCATCGCGTACTTTTCCAAAGAAAGCACTTGGGATGAAGTAATATTAGAAAGGAAAATATAATGTAAAAGAGGCAGAGGCAGACCAAGACTGAACATGGACGAGTAACATTAAAACAAATAAGATGGACATGTCAGCCTATGACAACTTATCAAAGCAAGAGGCGGAGCGGAATGGCGCTCCATGGTAGCCAAACTTCGAATCGGAGACGGCACTCAATGATGATGGTTTGAAGTAGAACAATTAGCAACTTTAGATTTGCATATGATATCATTGAGATTGCTGGGAGAAGCACAGCAGGTCTAAGAGAACAAAACATCTTGAGTATTCGGAACAGAGATCAATACAGAACAGAAACAAATGGAACTAATGGCTAATAATGGAAGCTTGGAAACAGATATCAGAATGAATGGGCAACTCCTAGAGACAGTCAATGAATCTAGTACCTGGGTTCGATTGTGTCTAATCAGAGTTCCAAATCTGAGATGTTAACGATCAATGAACAGAGTTGCTCTGGTCAACAAATCTGGAATCTCTCGTTGGAATGCGGGAACACGCCGTTCAGACCTAACTGTACTCTTTATTACCTCCTACCTGAATAGATTGTCAAATATCGAGTAATATGACACAAAGAAAAAGATAACAGGGTTAGCAATGGAATATATTTATCAACGTGAAACATGATCTGATATCTAAACAAATAGCACCAAATCTAAAACTATGTTTAATGATATGCATAATCAATACTCCTATATGAATCTGAAACATGAACCACGAATAGGGCAACACTGAAAGAATATCGAAGACGTAAAAATATGGATTTACAGATGACATGAAGAACTGGTTCTATGAAACAAATAATTAAGTTCTGAAGCGCTGACAATAAAGAAAGAATTGGTTATTGGTTATGGAAGGCCTCGGTATCACAGCAAACGAATTAAAATCCATAATTGCTCAACCGCCCGTGCCAGTGGAATCATCCGAATTACTAACTCATCTCCCAAACAAAGAAAGGTAACTGTAGTCCCCATCGTAGCAGTCTCAGCACACGCCAAAAGATATAAGGCGAAACCGCGCAGAAAGTGAACACAGCCAACTGTTCCCTGTCATACGATATCATCATTCATCGTAAACAAGCGGGATATCGAAGCAGGATCAAAACGGATGAGACACATTGCTCACGGTGTGCACAGAGCGCTTAACTCAGTAGCTCCTGCAACAAGCCGGACTTGGAATATGAGGAAAATGCAAGAAGGAACACTTTTCAGACATAGCCTTCAATGGTT
Source organism: Megaustenia siamemsis (assembly GCA_032433765.1). Lineage (NCBI taxonomy): Eukaryota > Metazoa > Mollusca > Gastropoda > Stylommatophora > Ariophantidae > Megaustenia > Megaustenia siamemsis. Next base: position 75,440,361 of record JAVIAB010000050.1, read on the forward strand.
CCTGCCGCCTATCCACCATATACCATGGGAGTTCACGTCCTCCCGAAAATGATGATCGTCATAGCACTTGATGATGTTAGGCCATCATTGATGACTCCAATTCCAAACATATAGACACACAGTGGTGGTAAGTTATCATTTCCAATCCAACAGAAGCCACATGACCTGTAGTTAGTAAAACCACAGAGAGAATATGATTTTGTGACCTTCACTGATTCACTCTTAGATGTGAATGTGTAGTTTACACAAGAGGAGAAGTTTTCAACTACAGTGATCCCATTTAAGGCAATTCTGGGATAGCAAGGCAAGTCTCCTTTATAGCAGCAGAACTTGATGTTCTCCGCTCCCTTCTTGTAGCTGCCGCCACACGATTCTGATGTCTCATTAACTTGGACATCATTCAAGAACAATGTCAGATTAACATGCCATAGATATGGCTCTGCTGATGAAATGCTTGAATTATTGAATGTCATCTCAGGAAGAAATATGAGATACTTTGAACATATGAACAGACATACAAATTTTGAAATTATAAAAATATTTGAAATCATCTTGAATTAAAAGCACAGTGGAAAAGAAACAAAGGCAAAAACAAATTCACGTGTACCAAGAATATGAAGCACTGGACTGGAGAATAGCTTTTTGCTACAGAGTTGGTGCACGTGTTTAAGCGTTCTCCTCGCTCTAATCTCATGTGGTTCTTCGGGTGGGAGAGGAGAAAGGGAGGATATCAGAAGATCACCTATGGATTCGTCAGGTGTGCATATATGATTGTCCGGAAAAGATAACCTTTAGCGTACCATCAAGGCAAGAGGCAGAGAAGGGCGTTCCATGCTAGCCACTTACGTTATGCTGACGTTTTCTCTATTGCCATGTATGTTTACGAAACAAGGGCAGAATTAAATTGGCTACTGTGTTTTTTAACACACCGCACAAATATCTATTGTCTTGTTTGAATTGTATTTAGTAGTTCTCTTTTCATTTTTAGTTGCTTTATGACTTCATCATTCATTTTTCTTCTCTTAACATCAAATTCTTTCTAATCTTTTATAAATCCACATACCATTCATTGGCTTTAATTTTCTGTTCTGTTTTCTCATCTAATGTCTATGTTTCTGCGCCATACAGGAATGTTGAGAAAATATAACATTTTTCTTTTCTTAATTGTAGCCGTGATGCTATTTGCCTTGATTTTAGTATATTTTTTATGTCATTAACATTGAGTTAGCCGATATCCATGCTTTCATGAAAGACCCACTAGGTACTGAGCTCACCCTAAAAGGTGCCACAACACGTGTACTCTATAAGTTGCTGGTTACACATTTCTAATCCATACTTTATACACCACTACCCTCCTACTCGTTCCCAGCTTGATATCTACTTCTTCATGTCTCATACCTGAATTTCCACGAATATCCACGTTTCTCTGTAAAAACGAGAACAAACTGACCTCGGTATTTGAAACAGCAGTGCAGTAACTACTAAAATTATTTCTTAGTCCAAATTAATACATTTAAATACATTAACTCTGCAAAGCTCCAGGTTCCAACAATATAGCGCTCGAAGAGTTAGATGCATTAGGAGAGCTGGTGCAAGTCATAACAAAACTACTTGTGACATATATGTCACTGGACACATACCCGAAGATCTACTAAAATCTATCTTTGTAGCCATACCGAAGAAGTCAGGCGCCACTGATTGTGAAGACCATCGCACTATTAGTCTCACGAGCCATATGACTAAAATATTACTAAGAATCATCATGAGACGTGTAAGGAACAAAATAAAACCAGAAATAAGTGAGGAACAATGTGGATGTGTGGAAGGAAAGGGCACTAATAATGCAATGTACATCATGGGAACATTGAGTGAAAGAGTTTTAGAGGTAAAGAAAGATCTATATATGTGCTTTATAGACTACACAAAAGCATTTGACAAAGTAAAGCATGTGGAAATAATCAATATACTGGAGAAATTAAACATTGATGGCAAGGATCTGCGAATCATTAAAAAAAAATCATGTACTGGCAGCCATAATAATTAACAATAAATCGGACAGTTCCAATATATAAAACAAGGAGTCAGACAAGGCTGTGTCCTGTCGCCGGATTTGTTTTTACTTTACAGCGAGCATATTGTGAGATCAATAGTAGACAAAAAAAGAACTGAAGTCAACGGTCACAACATAAATAATTTGCGATATGCGGATGACACAGTCTTTTATTAACAGAGACAGAGAATGAACTACAAGAAATAATAGACAGTAAACGAAAGCAAGAAGAAAGGTCTCTGTCTGAATAGTTAGAAAATAAAAAGTAATGATCATATCGAAGACACAATCATCATCATCATGCAGCATACAAATAAACAGGACAAATCTAAAACAAGTGCAACGCGTCAAATACCAACCGGTATGGCCCATGATGATGATGAATGCTGAAAACATCCAAGTGAACAAAAATATTCATTTTAAAATGATTTCTTTACACACACAGCAGAGAAAAACATTATAGAAAGCTGTTTTCTAAAATATGAACTAATATCAGCAGAATGGCCCTGTTTATCATCATGTGTCATACAGTTGGCATGTCCTTCTACAGTTCTCTGTGCATAGTGCACAGTGTATCGTATCAATTATATTGACTGTTTACCGAGTCACGACACCAAGCTATTTGTCGTCCGCGATCTCTCTTTCCTTCTATTTTGCCAGTTGTTTTTGCCTTCTAATAATATATTTTAAAAAAAAATTATAATTGAAAGTGCTGTTCTTTGTCAACAAATTTAACAAAAAATTGTTAGAACTTTTATGAAGCCACTGAAAATGTCTGGGGGAAAAAACCGCAACATTATGTATACACATATCTTCTACTTGAAGGAAACGTTAACTGCTAGTTCCTTAAAATAAGCTGTAGGGGGAGTACTCAACAAGTAGGTGAAGCAATGACAGTCTACAACAGAAGGTGTGGACTTAACAGAAGGGAGGCAACATCCAGGAAACGAGGATGAGGCGAGAGATGGAAAACTCTAAAACAACATGTGAGATTTTAGCGACGGACTGACACATGACAAATAAACCTATGCTAGTGTGCAGTAAATGTCCTGTGCTAGCACCCATATAACAGGATGGGAGAAATAATAAACGAGAAGCTAGCAAATATGGAGTCGATTGACAAACCATTGAAATGAAGATTTCTCAAGCTTTTCCAGATAGATTTTTTCTTGGAGGTTTTTGCTTCTTCTTGTGAGCTGATCTCATACATTTGTGGATATAGGGTACTGGATACAAGGTGGTCTCTGACATTTGTGGATATAGGGTACTTGATAGAAGGTGATCTCCGACATTTGTGGATATAGGGTACTTGATACAAGGTTGTCTCTGACATTTGTGGATAGAGGGTACTGGATACAAGGTGGTCTCTGACATTTGTGGATATAGGGTACTGGATACAAGGTGATCTCCGACATTTGTGGATATAGGGTACTTGATACAAGGTTGTCTCTGACATTTGTGGATATAGGGTACTTGATACAAGGTTGTCTCTGACATTTGTGGATATAGGATACTGGATACAAGGTGGTCTCTGACATTTGTGGATATAGGGTACTTGATAGAAGGTGGTCTCAGATATTTGTGGATATAGGGTACTTGATAGAAGGTGGTCTCAGATATTTGTGGATATAGGGTACTTAATACAAGGCGGTCTCTGCGGATGTAGGATACTTGATACAACGTGGTCTTTGACATTTGTGGATATAGGGTACTTGATACAATGTGGTCTCATGCATTTGTGGATCGTGTGTACTTTATATATTATTATATGACGCAAGATGGCGAACGTAGAGCACATGCAATTAAGGTCGGTTGACACTCAGAGCTGATGTGGAGTACTTCACACACAGAACTTACACTGAGTACTTCGTACTCAGGATAGAATATGACATTTAGTATAGTGGGAGATAAAGTACATGACATTTTGTGCTGAGGTGTCAAAATCACGTAACCATTCGATAGAGCTCGGTTTACAGATTCCAGAACATGTCCTACAAACACGTGATCTGTAGAGAGACGTAGTCACATCTGTTTGTCTCTGATACATTAGTTTTTCTCCACATTTGTATATCCCCAGAAAATATATAAAATGCAAATGCATTTTCTTATACATGTACATAAGTAAAAAGTAAAGTACCTCCGTCACGCCAAGTGGCGTATAGGGAATATGGTGTTAGTAACCATAACTTTTACAGACCTTCGGCACATGATTTTTGGGTAATGTGGTCGGTATTACGCCCATGCCGCTTTACTTTCCCAGAAAAAAATCCGGTACACATTAAAGGCTTTATTGAACCGGAAGCCATTGGTTGGGATCGAACACGACCTCTTGTTCTTTGTAGTCCAGTTCACTAACCACTGAGCTATTGCGACTCCCTCATAAGTAAAGGTGATTAGAAGAAGCTGTATCTTAAAATTAACAATCTTGTGTGGTTAGAAATGGATAAAGTGCACCAGCCAAACACTTACATTTATCAATCTTTGATCTTTCATTTGTGGTTAGAAATGGATAAAGTGCACCAGCCAAACACTTACATTTATCAATCTTTGATCTTTCATTTGTGGTTAGAAATGGATAAAGTGCACCAGCCAAACACTTACATTTATCCATCTTTGATCTTTCATTTGTGGTTAGAAATGGATAAAGTGCACCAGCCAAACACTTACATTTATCAATCTTTGATCTTTCATTTGTGGTTAGAAATGGATAAAGTGCACCACCCAAACACTTACATTTATCAATCTTTGATCTTTCATTTGTGGTTAGAAATGGATAAAGTGCACCACCCAAACATTTACATTTATCAATCTTTGATCTTTCATTTGTGGTTAGAAATGGATAAAGTGCACCACCCAAACACTTACATTTATCAATCTTTGATCTTTCATTTGTGGTTAGAAATGGATAAAGTGCACCACCCAAACACTTACATTTATCAATCTTTGATCTTTCATTTGTGGTTAGAAATGGATAAAGTGCACCAGCCAAACACTTACATTTATCAATCTTTGATCTTTCATTTGTGGTTAGATAATACCATCGTCATCATCGAGTGCCGTCTTCGCATCGAAGTTTGGCTACAGTGGAGCACCATTCCGATCTCTGTCTCTTGCTTTGATGGTGCAGGTTGTCATAGGTTGACATGACTATCTCTTAATGTTATTCGTCCATGTTAGTCTTGCTCTGTCTCTGCCTCTTTTACCATGTTTTTTCCCCCTTCTTTTAAGGGTACTTTTAGTAGGCTACTGTATCTTCTAACATGGCCCTAAAATCGCATGTGTCTTGTTTGAAATAAATTTAGTAGTTATCTTTTCATTTTTAGTTGTGTTGAGACTTACACATTTGTTTTATTTTCTTTCCACCCAATTATTTATATTCTTCTACAAATCCACATTTCAAAGGCTTCAATTGTCTGTTCTGTTTATTTGACTAATGTCCATGTTTCTGCTCCATACAGGAATATAGAGAAAATATAACGTTTTGCTATTCTTAGTCTGTGTCTGTTGTTTTTTTTTTGTCGTGATTGTAGTATACTTTTCATGGCATTAAAATTACTTTTTGCCATTCCTATTCTTTTTTTTATTTTAGTTTTACATTTTCCATCACTGGTTATAGTATGTCCAAGGTAGTTGTAGCTCTGAACTGTTTTCAGGTCTATTCCTTGCTTGCTTGCATTCGCCGATGACTAAAGTATTCTAGAGTATTCGTAGACTGTATAATTCCTCTTCGTCATCCGTCCTTAAAAGGACGTTAAGTGGACGTGTCTGCGTTGTGTTGTGGTTTGCAGTATAAACTGTTATATTTGAGCCTTTCGGCCCAACACATCCGACTTTAGCACGGGACTATTCCTTCAACTTTGACATCCACTTGTAGGTTTTGTATAATTATCTTTGTTTATGATCATAACAAAATCATTAATTAAAATCATAATATATCATTCATATGTAAATACTTACTTTAGCTACACAAAAATGTGACGTTTTGGGTATCACACATTGAGACACTTCCATGAAATATCACTTTTCACAATGAGTGAACTCAGGACATCTACATCCAAAAATGTTGGAAACATTTCCAACATTAGAACTAAAATGTCACATTTAGATTGTAGAAAGTAACTGTGTAATAACGAAACTCTGGCCCCACGTAAAACAACTGGCAGATAAATGACAGGGGACCTTTAATGCCCTTCTACAGAAGTCCTGACTCGTGGATACATCTCTCTCTCTCTCTCTCTTCTCTCTCTCTCTCTCTATCTATCTATCTCCATCTCTCTCTCATCTTTGAAACTAAAATAGAAACTGAGCACAGAAGGAAAAGAAGAAACGATAAATGAAGAAGGAGATAAACAACATCATCACTCAAACTTCAATCAGGCTTGTGAAAGATACATTGAGAAAACAAGCGCAACCAGATATGAGAAACCATGGATATTCATAAATCACTAGGGCCCACTTAATATTCGTGTCAATGGTACCAAGCTTTATGCAGGTTCCAGAGTTCAAATACCCGGAGATCATATTCTCAGATGCGCTGGTAGAATCACTAGTGGAATTGAAAATATGCCAGAAACGAATGCGCTGGAATACCATTTATTATCATAACTCGACCAAACACGGAAATATAACAATGGCAATAACGCAGCGAATGAAAAATAACTGGTGTCTATCATTTCTCTGTTATGAATGGCAAGCCCATGAAAGTAGCATAACAGCGTCAAATATGTTTTGTTGAGAATATAAACTGTGATATCACTAGATAAGATAGAATGTGAAATATTGAGAATATGTTGAATTCACATCCCCCATCAAACATAAAGAGGCAGAAAATACAGCGGGACCAGCCATGTAATGAGAAGGGAACTTACCCAGCTACCACATCCCCCATCAAACATAAAGAACCAGAAAATACAGCGGGACCAGCCATGTAATGAGAAGGGAACTTACCCAGCTACCACTACACGCCTACACCTGACGCCCGATCAGCTGCAGGGCTCCATGCTCGAGGAAGACGAAAGTCGGCCGGATAGATATTACAGAAACCCTGCAGCGGCAAGGGCTAACAACAATTACCATTACGAAACACGTGACTTTCAATAGAAAAAACACAGCTACCTCTCTGTACTGTGTAGATGTTATATAAGTATGTATGTATGGCCTTTGATATATAGCCAAACAGTTGGTAGCAAGCAATCATTTTAAATCAGTAATGTAAAGTACCCCGTCACGCCAAGTGGTGTATAGGGAATATGGTGTTAGTGACCATAAATTGTACAGACCATCAGCACATGATTTTTGGGGTAATGTGGTCGGTATTACGCCCGTACCGATTTCTCTCTCTCTCTCTTTCTCTCTCTCTCTTCTACCTTTCAGCTCCCAGTGGAGCATAGGTCTTCAACAAACACTTTCCAAGTCGTTATGTTCCTTGCTATTCTTTTAAGATCATTTCATGTCTTCCCCATCATCTTCATCTATGATTCTATCTGTCTTCTCCAAAAATTATTTGGTCTTCCTCTTTGTCTTTTCCCCTGGGAATTCCAAAAAGGGCATGTTGTGTAATACTCTCAGTTGGCTTCCGCAATGTGTGTCCTTTCCAGAGCCATCGTCTTCGCTGTATCTCTTTATCCACTGGTAATTATTTGACTGGTACATTTCCATAATTCTATGTTAGTGAATTTGTCCTGCCATTTCCATCCTTTTATTCTGCGTAAGCATCCATTAATGAAAGTCTGAATCTTCATTATTGTCATTTTTGTTGTTCTCCATGTTTCACAGCCATATAATAGGACTGACTTAACACTGGAGTTGAAAATTTTTATTTTTTTTATTAAACCTAATTTCTTTGGACTTCCATATGTTTCCCAGTGCAACAAAAGCTCCTCTTGCTTTTGATATCCTTATTTTTGTATCATTTTCTGCTCCTCCCTCTTTATCTATATTACTGCCCAGATATATGTAAGATTGTACGTCTAGTCGAGGTATTTCTCCTAATTTTATTTGGTTATTGCCAACTGCATTAATTCTCCTAATTTTGGTCTATTCATTTTCTGTTTTTATTTCAAATGCTTCTGTAATCTGTCTTCATGCACCACACTACATTTCGTTCCTTCATACATTATTTTTATCAGGTTAATAAACTTTATGGGGATTCCGTAATGACTCAGTAACTTCCAAAGCATCCTTCTGTCTAAACTATCAAATGCCTTTTCGTAATCTATGAATCCAATATAAAGTCGGGACTGTAGTTCTAAGCTTTGTTAAAATATTATACGTAAAGTAATTATTTCATCAACACATGATCTGTTCTTCCTAAAACCTGCTTGTTCATCTCTCAAATGTTTCTCTATTGTCTCTTTTAGTCTCTCCGGAATGATTCTTCTTAGTATTTTTCAAGGCACTGACAGCACCACAATTCCCCTATAGTTTATGCACTCCTGTAAGCTTTCTTTCTTTGGTAGTTTGATCATATAACCTTCCTTCCAGTCTTTAGGTATTTCTTCACCTTCCCATATTTAACCCAGTTGATTATGTAACATATGGGTAAAAGTATCTGCTTTGATATCTGTCTTTTCTGTGATTCTCTTGATAACATTAAAGCTACCCCTTCATTAGGTTGTGCTCCAGGTTTCTGGTGTTCTGATGATAAAACCATCTCTCTTGTGTTTAGTTATATCATTTCTGCTCCTATCTTGTTTTGGACATTCCCATAATATATATTTTGTAGTTTACCATTCTGTTGCTACTTGTGCAGCTTTTCCTTGTTCATTTAGGTTACGTGCATTCCAGGTACCAATTCTGGAAAATGTCCAGGTAGACAAAAGTTGAGTCGGCGACCCGGACTCCTTGAAGCTTTCATCGGATTGCGTCATACGTCTCTTAGACAGAGAGCCCTTATATTTCCTGGATGGCAGATTTACTTTTTTTTTCTTTGATTGGCCTATGTTTGTGAAGTTTTTGCGGCTCTTTTTTAGCAGTACAGGATATCCAGTCCAATGCCCAACACTACCTAGTCGCCTCTGACGAACATGCCTGGTAGGAAACAGGGCTACAATTCTTTACTCCCCTTTGTGGCCCGGACAGAACTAGGGCGAAACCATATCTCACCTGCCTCTAATATTCACTGTGTTGTCTTGCTTATCGTTCATGACTCGCTTCCTTATGGTAGAACAGGTTCGATGTAGCTAGCACTTTAGGACGCTTTTTCTAACATTAATTGACAATTATTTGATACATAATGTGTTTTTAATTCCATGAAATTCTGTCTTTGCTTGTCCTATTCTGCTTCTAATTTGTGCAGTGCATCTGTCATCTGATGTTATTATTGATACCATATATTTGAGTCAACACACTCGTCTCACGACGCTTCCATTTCATTTTACTCTACATTCGTGTCTGTTTTGTTTCATATCGTAGTATATTTTGTATCACGTTAAGTTTACTGGACAAAGTATCACATCAGAGATAATACAAATAAGGTATTTCTGAGCGTGGGATCCTCAGCTGACCCTATAGAGTAGATACAATGGAGAAAAAAAATAAATAAATTGAAAAAAAAAATAGTATGGTAAAAGCTTTACATGATTAGTAGACGACACAGATTTGAGCGACGTTTCGGCTCAATAGGCCTTCAGCAGGAACAAACAAACAACACGCACACACAGATATGTAAGTAAATAAAATAGAGTAGATACAGACATTTCACACACTACCCCGTGACAGATTTCAGGACGCGACCTCCCTTCACTGTAATTTTGAGAATGTATGTAATTCTGGACTTGTTCGAGACAGCGTAATCACATAAAGAAACCCTTGATTCTCGTTTGCCTCAACGTGACATTGACACAACTGTTCAAGGACTTTATTCTCTGCTGCTACTGTTCCCAATAATTATTGGTTTGCTTTGTGGGAGTTGCAACTTCTGGCCTCTTGATAACGAAAGAGAAGAAAGGTTAAGGATAGAGGAAGGAAAGAATGTGGATCTTTGAATTCACTCGCACATGACCGCCCTCGCAGCTAAATTGAGGTCTCTTCATTTTACGCCGATATTGTCATGGCCTCGATCGCTGTAAATAGAACTGGGGTTTCCTATGACAAGGGCGTGTGTTTGTGTGAGCCCACTTGCTGAACCGGCGAGTTTATTCAGCACTCGATGGCGCCTCATCTCAATTGAGGAGCTCCCATATCTGTCTAGGGCGGCACACCCTCTGGTCACCCATGTTTTTAACAGAAGATAGGCTGATTCACAATATTGGTTATATTTCTTTTTAAGTCCGCGCAGAGATGAGCATTTAGAGCAATCAAGATGGCAGAAATTAGACAAAAATATCTCCCTGAAATTAGGGGCGTTTTAATGAGGGTCAGTAAAATAACATCATAAAGATCGGGTGTTTTGGCAAGAATAATGGAAAAAAGTGGAAAGTTTATAGATTGCAAAGGGGGAACCAATCCCTGGCTTTAAGCATTCTGGGTCTGCCCCTGCTGGCATTTCACGTTCCCTTTAGCAGATTCGTTCTACATTTTATCTGCGTTGTTTATGATTCCATAACAAGAGTAGAAGGAATATATTTATAGAGTGAATTTATCGGGTTCATGTGAGATAAATGTATCTAGTTGGTGTATAATAATTGTTCCCGTCAATGATCAATTTCAATAAAATGACGACGTCGAAGTAAAACATTGGATAGAGTACAGGCCTACCGAAGACTAACGCTTGGGTTCGATTCCCAGGAGACATTTAGGTTTACACAGTCTAAAATTGGTACTTGACTTTTATAGGTAACAATGACAGAATTAGGCTACACTGCCCCCCGTCTCCCGCCCCCACTGTCAAATTTGCCTTTGATTAAAAAAATATGAACACTAAAACATTATCTTACACGTCATCGGACGTAACAGTGACGTCAAAGAACATTGCGGTGAGGTAACAAGTCATAACAATGACACCAAAGGACATTGCGGTGAGGTAACAAGTCATAAGAGTGACGTCACACTTCACAACCATGTTATACTCATAGCCAACTATAGCCCTACTTAGGCCTGTGGACTGAGAGGGATTTCTCTAAAACCACCAACTAACATGACGTTTTCAGCTTTGTTACTAGCAGCAGTTGTGGCTAAAATGACGTCAGCCTCGAATAGCTGAATACGTCACGTTAGTGAAGATTTTCCCGAATTTCCTCTTCTGCGCTCAGGCCTATATCAAATAAACCTAGTCACAACAATGCTCTTTTTTTTGCCTTCGCTCCAATAAATTTTTGCGTTTATTGAAATTGTATACTCGGGGAATTCTTCAATCTCCGAGAGTAAATCGAGGGTTAAACTGTTTTTTAAACACTCACTCACATCACCTGAAGTCACTTTTCCACTGACTCCTTTCAGTGCTGAACGCTTGTTCCGGTTATAGGTTGTTATTAGGGCTGTTTTTATGGCTGGGCTATTGAAGAAAAGGAAGTAATTAAAATATATTTCTTTGCGGGTCTAACAAGGAACAACTTGATATCCAGTCCAAGATTCTATGGGGGTAAACCAGGCGTGGGTAAAACCTTGCGCTGTGATGTTTGAATGGCTGTACACAGGCACGTGATTTGGAAAATTGGTGAATGCTGGGATAGAATAACAGAAATGAGGATACAAGGAAAATAGTTTGAGCAGCACCAAAGCTAGGTCATGTGACAAAGCAACCAATGAAATGTTTTAGATTTGTAACACGATCATAAGTTGACAGCATCCCTCACGGAGCCTTAATACTTGGATACAACGAAAGAAGGGGGAGGTAGCTCTAGAAGTTGATGGATCGTTGAAATAATAGACATCACGATAAGTGACAAGCTGGTGATACGCTACAGAAAATTCATATGATTAGCTACGTGTTGAAGATACACTACAGAGAGTTGGAGATACACTACAGAGAGTTGGAGATACACTACAGAGAGCTGAAGATACACTACAGAGAGCTGAAGATACACTACAGAGAGTTGAAGATACACCACAGAGAGCTGAAGATACACTACAGAGAGTTGGAGATACACTACAGAGAGCTGAAGATACACTACAGAGAGTTGGAGATACACTACAGAGAGTTGGAGATACACTACAGAGAGTTGGAGATACACTACAGAGAGTTGGAGATACACTACAGAGAGTTGGAGATACACTACAGAGAGCTGAAGATACACTACAGAGAGTTGGAGATACACTACAGAGAGTTGGAGATACACTACAGAGAGTTGGAGATACACTACAGAGAGTTGAAGATACACCACAGAGAGCTGAAGATACACTACAGAGAGCTGAAGATACACTACAGAGAGTTGGAGATACACTACAGAGAGCTGAAGATACACTACAGAGAGCTGGAGCTACACTACATAGAGCTCTGGATACACTACAAAAAGCTGTGGATACACTACAAAAAGCTGTGGATACACTACAGAGAGCTGTGGATACACTACAGAGAGCTGAAGATACACTACAGAGAGCTGAAGATACACTACAGAGAGCTGAAGATACACTACAGAGAGCTGAGGATACACTACAGAGAGCTGTGGATACACTACAGAGCGCTGAAGATACACTACAGAGAGCTGAAGATACACTACAGAGAGCTGAAGATACACTACAGAGAACTGTGGATACACTACAGAGAGCTGTGGATACACTACAGAGAGCTGTGGATACACTACAGAGAGCTGTGGATACACTACATAGAGCTCTGGATACACTACAAAAAGCTGTGGATACACTACAGAGAGCTGTGGATACACTACATAGAATTGACAAGATGAGTTCAGTGCTGGAGAAAAAACTACAGAGAACTGACCTGGAAGATCCATTTTCCATCATCGCTGAAACGAAACATAGGAAAGTAGAAAAGTAAGCTCCACACTTGTATCAATAATTGACTGAAAGACTTTAAAACAGTATGCTACATATACGGTGACAGAAAAATTAATGAAATAACAAGACTATACAAGAACATCAAAATGAAAACAAAATATTGAAGTGTAAATACCTCAAAATTGCTTCGAGAAATATATTAAGTGGAAAAAATAAATCAAACACAAAGCTAACAATTTTCGAAGCTGACAACTCAGCAAATAATGGATCACGCAACAGTAATTGTTCACACGTGTAATCTTGCAAGGAACTTACAAACAACTCATAAAATTAACACCACAAGAATTTACCTGCACAGAAGTGTCGTGGAAGTTAGCATAGTTAAGATAATACACAAAGGGCCGTTTCAACTTCCGCATAAACATCACCAAACTTCTGGGTTTAAGAAGTCACGAGTACAACTTGTTTGTTTGTTTGTTAGCGCCTGCTCCGAAATTACTGACACCCGTGAAGGTCATAATGTACACAAGAGTACACAATTACCAAAATGTGTACATGTACATTTTGAACATTCATCACTAGTTTTATAACTTCTTGTTTTCATCTATTACCTGCCACCGCCTGGAAGATAGTATTTGTGGTCTTTATTTCTTCTGTTGGCTTCTCCTGCTGTTGGCTTCTCCTGCTGTTGGCTTCTCCTGCTGTTGTTTGAATTAATCAATCAGTTTATCCTTCTGGCGTTCTCGGGGTTTAGAGCTAGTATTCTAATTGCATGTGCTGATAGCTCATTGTGGTCGTATTTTCTTCTTTCTGTCTTATCTTTCTATCACTCACTTAAACAGAACAAGTGGTCTTTATTATCCTCTCCTATATATGTCCATCCTGCAGACCATAGTAATTAGATAATTCTGTACATATAGTTTTTTTTTGGACTTATCACTGTTTTTTTTGGTCTTATCACTGTTTTTTTGGGTCTTATCGCTGTTTTTTTTTGTCTTATCACTGTTTTTTTTTAAATTATCACTGTTTTTAGTTTTATCGCTGTTTTTTGTTTTATCACTATTTTTCGTGTTATCACTGTTATTTTGTCTTATCACTGTTTTTTTTTTCTCTTATCACTCGGCGAAACCGTTTATCTTATTCAAACTCTTATCATTATCATGTGCCGTGCCGGTTGACGTAGGCGGCAATCATGTCCTTCCACAACCTTCTATCCATCGTGCACCTTATCGGTTCAGTTGTTAACTGTTTTCCACGCCATGACTCCGACCTATCTAGTATTTTCTCTCTTTTTTCAATCTATATACTGAGCAAATCTTTAAAAACATCACAGAGATGCTAGGCCTAAACATTAACGGCATGATAATCAATAACCTTTTTGCCATATAATGAGAAGTGAACAGCTGGAATATATTGTAACAACACAATGAGAAAATTGAGGGACGAAAAGATAAAGGGAAGCAAAGAGAAAATATACAAGACAGCTTAAGAGAATGGCTTGGCAGAAGATCAACAACAGAAATGATAAATAACTGTCGTGATCGAAAGTTGTGGAGAGACATTATCCCCTACGCCAGCAGGCCCGGTGCTTGATGATGATATTGTATTACTAGCTGAATATCCTAAATATCTACAATAATAACTTAAAGAAATAAACATGACAAGCAAAAAATATGGACTAGATATGAATATCAACAAGACTAAAACTATGATCGTAAACAAAGAAAATACTCAAAACCTACAAGTGGATAACAAAGTTGCAGGAATAGACCTGGAGACAGATCAAAGCTATAACTACCTTGGACATACTATAACCAGTGATGGAAAATGTAAAAAAAAAATAGGATTGGCAAAAAGTAATTTCAATTCCATGAAAAATATACTAACAGCATTCCAGTATGGTGCAGAAAAATAGACATTAACAAAGAAAACAGAACAGAAAATTGAAGCCTTTGAAATATATATTTACAGAAGAATAGGAAGAATTTGATGCAAATAAAAGAAAACAAACGATGAAGTCTTAAAATAACTAAAAATGAAAAGAGAACTACTAAACACAATTAGAACAACATGAATGCGATTTTTGGGCATGTTAAAAGATACTGCCGTCTACTAAAAGTAATCTTAGAAGGAAAAAAAATACAAGATAAAAGAGGCAGACCAAGACTAGCATGGACGATAACATTAAAAGATGGACAAGTCAACCTATGACAACTTGCACTTTCAGAGCAAGAAGAAGAACGGAATGGGCGCTCCATGGTAGCCAACCTTCGATCCAGAGACGGCACTCAATGATGATGATGATGGTGCGTAAAGGGGCACAATTTGAAAAGGGGGTGTGGAAAAAGAATAATTATTGAGTTATTAGCGGGTCATCATCATTGCACTCCGAACATGTCCGTCCATAGGTGCTCAGATCCCCTCCTCAGCAAGTCTCGAAGTGTCCAGCGACTGACGGCTCCAGTTCTGTGTTGGTTAATTAGTCTTCCTACACGCCCACACAGTTCTCGTTTCTGGCTGTGCCCATCTTAACTCCCATCTCTTTCATCCGAAGGAAGAAAAAAAATAAAATTCCGGGTAAAGGAAAAAATCACAAATATATTTGTAAAGTGTACATTATTACGTCCCCTTGCCATGGATATCATTCCAAAATCTGACAATATCAAAGAATTCGTTATCACCTCTTTACTTGCAGGTTTTCTTATCTCCATCTTCAACAACCATCTCCTCTAGATACTGCCCGCGGCCTTCAGTCTCAGCGACCCAGACACCCGACCTTCATAATAGCCTAGACGCACTTTAGTACCCACAGTACACGATGCTTTACTTTAGTTCAGGTCCACGAGACAGACAAACGTGATTACATTTCCTCTTCGTTTGAATTAATAGCGGTTCTAAAACTGTCTAAGCTAATGACCATATAATGCTCGAACGTGGAGAGTCAGTTTTGACATTTTTAGAACCATCGTTTAGTCATGAATAGTAAGAAACATTCTCTGTGCTTCCAAGTAGAAAACGTTATGTAGCTGTTACGAGCCTGAAAGAGAAAATAAAGAACTCTGACACACACGAACATGGACTCTCAATTTTGCCCAATTATGAAATAAAATATATACAGATATTATTTTGTGTTTTGTGTGTGTGTGTGTTTTTAGTGGGTAGGGGGCGCTCATATATGAAAACCCTTGTTTCAGACTCCATGACTTCCTCATATGTGAAGTACTTTCTGGTAGAACCGTTCTATTTGTGCGATTAAAGTTAAGTTCATTTTCTGTGTCCTGAAGTTTGTAGGCTGAAATAGGTTATGTTGTCACGACATTTAGCCACTGTTCACGTGAAGAGAATAATGGTTAAGTTCAACGGTTGGCCCAGTGGATAAGCTTCGGCTCTGTCTCTGCTTGTGTCTGCTTCTGTGTGTTTGTCTGCTTCTGCTTCTGTGTGTTTGTCTGCTTCTGTGTGTTTGTCTGCTTCTGTGTGTTTGTCTGCTTGTCTATCGAGTCACTGCATTGTTTTTTTTTTTTTTTGCGCTCTCCAGTTTTCTGGCGCAGTCCCTGGAGACTAGGAACTGAGTTTTTGCGTGTTAATCATTTTTTTTCCCTGACAACCTTTTGCACATGGGTCCCTCGCCGCACAAGCAGATAACTCCATCTTCGGAGATGAAGTATTTCATATATTGACGTTAATTTGACGATTTAATGAGTAATTGACGTTTCAAGCCGAGTCTCATTGCTGAGACCAGGGGTAGTTGCCGCAGAAAGAAATCACAAATAAAAATTCCAACTGATGTAGCCGGTATTTGAACTCACATCTTACGTGTCGAGACCGGTGCCTTGCCTCAAGACCAACCCACCAGCTCTCCGACAGGGGAACAATTCAGATAACATAACAGCGATATAGGAACATGGATCAAGTGGTGGCCTGCTGTATGAACTTCCAGAAAAGTCGCCATACCCAGACTACACTTGGAAGTGTATCCGTGACAAAGAGGAGACATGAGCCACAACATTAAACGGGTGGTGGTAACTGGTAGAGAAGATGGGAGCGAGGCGGAAGATAGAAGGTGGGAGAGGGGAGAGAAGATGGAGGAGAGAGAGAAAGGGGGAGAGAGACCGAGAGAGGTGGAGAAGGGGGAGAGAGTGAGGAGAGAGCGAGAGAGGGAGAGGAGGAGAGAAGGAAAATGGTTTGGGAGAGAGAGAAAACAGCAGAAGTACAGTTATTTGGTGTGTTTATGGAGGAGAGACTTCCCCTCAAACGCTCGTCTTCCTCTACACCAGACAGACAGGTCATCCACACTCCTCACAAAGTTACACTAAATACGGTTTTAATTTTATTATCCATATTTTTTGCAAATTTGTTTATTGTTTTAAAGTTTTAGTATATTATTTACTGTTTTAAAGTTTAGTATATTATTTACTGTTGTAAAGTTTTAGTATATTATTTACATTTAACTGTATAATTTTAACTTTAATTTTATGCTTTTTTTTTGCTGAAGAAATTTGTATTGTGTTAAACTGGGAACGGATTAATTAACCTTCCATTATTTCATGTAGAGAAAATTGATTCGGATTTCGAGCAATTCAGAGTTAGGACGACTTTCTGAAACGAATTAAGTTATAACTGTAAGGCACTACCGAATGTTTCTCCTTCTTCTTCGTTTTCTTCTTCTCTTGGCCTTCCTATTCTTCACTTCTTAAGTCTCAAGAGAGAAAAGTTATCGCTCTTCAAGCAGCTTCATTCATTATCGTGTGATACAAATGGTTTGATGCTCCGTCATTGATGGCTCAGACTCAGCTTCTATCTCCTCTATTACCTTCTACGGTGTCCAATCATAAGAGAATCTCCAGCTGGACAATCCATTTTATTTGTTTTCTCTTTAGTTTAAGATTGGTTCTATGGTAAACACTTCTTTACCTTTCTCCTCCCTGTCTCTTAACATTTTGTTTACTCAGAGATCGAAAAATATGTTCACAAATCACCGATGGAAATTTATGTTTAGTACCTAAATGTTTTAATTGCTAAGAGTGTAAATGATTTACAAGAAATGGTAGACATTATAGTGAAGGAAAGCAAAAATAAAGGACTCAGCATTAATAGCAAAATAACAGAATTAATAGTTAGCAACTTAAGATAATGGCTTGGCACAAGGTCCACGACAGAAATGATAAATAACTGTCGAGATCGAAAGTTGTGGAGAGACATGATCACCTACGCCAGCAGGCTTGATACATGATAATGATAACTTAAATGTTTAGTATTTTCTCCAGTTTATTTATTCCTTCCAGTTATTGTTCCTACCTTGTGGTAGTACCCATATTTTATGTTTTTGTTTTGACCCGCCATAAACAACCCCCCTCCATGGAACGTGTACCAGAGTTGAAAGCCCACAAGTGAAGCCTGGAGAATGATTCCCAGGTTCAAGGTTATGAATAAAGCATTCTATTGTTGAGGACACAGACCACCAGTGTTGAAGCTCATCATTAATTCAAGCAGCGGATACCCAACCTGACGGAAAGCTGATTTTTATTTCTTCTGGTAATAAGAATAGCAGGAACAAGCACAAATATAATAAAGATGTGGCAACGAATGGCATCTGTGCAACGGAAGCTTATTTCGTGGTGGGCATAAGGGAGAAATAAGGAGTAAATAAATGAGATAAAATGATGGATAGACAGAAAATCGTTGTGGTTAAGAAATAGGTTAAGAAAAATATAAATATATAAATAAGAAGAAAGGGGTGGAAATTCTAGGTGAATGACAGGAGTTAAGATGTCTCGAGAAAGTGAAGTTAATGAGAGAGATAAAGCGAGAAAGAAATTAAATAGGAAGTGGTAAAGAAAATAGACACAAGAAAAAAAAAAGGAATATATATAAATTTAGAACAAGAAGGAAGCGGAAGTGCTGGATGAATAAGATGAGCTGAGATGCTGGTCAGTGGGTGAGCTGAAAGCTGTTATCGACTCATAATTGACCAAGAATGTCAGGATCAATAAAACAACGGATCGCAATCAACCCCCCTCCCCGGCCCCCTGCAGTGACATGGGTGTTAAAAAGCCTGACCAGGTGAGGAAAGATAAAAAACGGATAGCCCTCTCACCTTTAGGCTTTATTATTCTCTTCCCGGTGGTATTATATTTCACCGGAAGAAATGAACGACTACGTGGTGTAGAGGTAAAATGTCAACCTTGGGAAATAGGTCCCCGGTTCGAACTCATGTACCGGCGGTGTGATTTTTTGTCTTGGAACCCGTCGTTTCTTTGTGGCTTTCCCTTCCCCTGACATCTTGGTTGTGAAATCCGATGTCCAGCCCTCTCGAAACAACGACGCAAAAATTAAGTCTCGTGTTCTCTTTGCGCAGGATAAAAAACCTCTGGCAGTGACAAGTCGAAAAGTGTAGGCAAAAGTAGTCTTTGCACTGGCAAAATTGTTAAGCTACCAAAAATATAAACATTAGACGGATGTACCTGGCCTAAAGGCAAATATCTAGTGGTGAAGCGATACAAAACACCCTCGTCGATTTAACGATGGGTAATCTTTTGTCTCTTTATGAAGTACATTTATGAGCCGTTTGTGGTGTAAGTAAATAGTGGAGTCTAGTCCTAAACAAGTGGAGGAATTTAAATATCTAGGAAGTCTAGTGACAAACGACAATTTACTAGCAGCAGAAATAGACTCAAGATGCAACAAAGCTTGTCAAATCATTGGACAACTATCACCACCATTGTCCAACAAGGAAATAACTCCAGTGGCAAAACAGGCACTCTACAATACAGTCTTCATTTAAACGTTGTGCTACCAATGCCAGACCGCGACCCTAGATGTAAGAACAATAACAAAAAAATAACCACCACCCGGAAGAAATCAGTTAGATGAAACAGCAAGACAGAAGATCTGAAATGAAGAACTGAGAAATAAGCTAGGGACAATTCCCGTCTTCGTCATAGAGTGCACAAAGAAACAACAGATAAAATGGTTTGGTCACACGATAAGGCAGAAAGATGAAAGCACAACACAACGAGCCTTCAATAAACGTTACGAGAACACCTGACCAACCACCAAAAAAAATGGATTGCCGGAATTTTAGAAATACTAGGAAACAACAGCAGGAGAGGCCAAAAGAAGAGCAAAGACCGCAAATTATAACTCCCGCCCCCGCCCCCCCCACCCCTCCACCCCGACGCTGAAAGGCAAATCAGGAAGGAAAGAAGTTGTGTACAACCAATGCTAGTTGTCAGATGGCTGTTTCACGTGACTTCGGCGTCCCAACCATTTTGTACTGGATACCTAAGTTGATGTACTTAATTAGCGTGGCAGCCCTGATACTCTGGTCCGGTCTTGGACAAATTGCCCGCATGCGTAGACAAGGGGCTATCATCAATGTCCCGGTTGCCAAGGTTCGGGCTGACGTACGAGCTGTCGGATGTTGATTGGTTGCTTCCCCTGTGATTGGCACGTCTCTCCGGGAATGTACTTTAGAGAGATTCTCAACCGCGTAAATTAAAACCGGATGTCTGAGAGAAAAGGTTAGTTACTGGTTTCTAACCGCGTAAATTAGGGCTGCTTGTTGCAAGGAAAAAAGTGGTTTCTAACCACCTAAATTAGAGCAAATTAGGGAACATGCAAATAATTGCAGGGCAAAGCTGGTAGGTAGGAGCTAGTAGTTGATTGCTAATGTAAGAGAGAAAGGTGATTTATAGCCACCTAAATTAGAGCTAGTTATTGCATGAGAGAAAAGTGGTTTTTAACCACCTAAATTAGAATTGTTTGTTTTTGCATGTGAGAAACATGAACTAATAAGTTGTTAACTACAAAAGGTTGCTTGCGTTCGTCCGATGACTACAGGAGTACACCTCCTCGCCATCCGTCCTTAAAAGGACGTTAAGTGGGCGTGTCTGCGTTGTGTTGTGGTTTGCAGCATAACTGTGATATTTACGCCTTTCGGCCCAACACATCCGACTTCAGTACTACAAAAGGTTAAATTAGAACCCCTTTTTACCTGCCACTCTCTTGAGACGGGAAACCATTTCCGAAGCAGACAGTGGGCGTCCGCGCTTTCTTTTTATTTCTCATAAGTGCATAACGACGTAATTGGTCAATTGAGATGTCTCCATCTTAATTTTTTAAAAGACAGTTTGAGTGATGATTGTCATGTCAGTCTCTTATAGAAAGTGTACTTTATTTTTGCAAAGACCTTGTACATTAATCGGCACAATTGCTAATGTCGCCATCTACCCCGCTTCAGAAGTGGTTGCTACAGAATGAGAAACCACTCGTGCTCTAAACTCGAGATGGGTATCACCTGTTTGTGACTAGACAAGAAAACACATCCCACAAGGTTGTGTGCAGCACGCAGACTCGAAGAGAAAAACATGGCCATTGATCACTTCATTGCGAGAGAAACTGTCTCGCGAACATGAAACTATATCATTAGATGTCAGATTTCATGAGGAAAAAACGGAATCGCAGTCTCAATAAGCCATGGTTGTAGAAGGAGAAGAAAACTAAGGGGAAGAAGAACAAGAAAAAAGAAGAGGAAGGAAAAAAAGAAGAGGAAGAAGAAAAAGAGAAAGCTATCCCTTTACTTTAACCCAGCCGCCTTTACCACAACGCATTTTCTTATTAATTTCCGCTTTACTGTGTACGAATCTTGTTTTGTGTGTGTGTTTTTTTTGGTTACTATCATCATCATCATCATCATCATCGAGTGCCATCTCCGCAACGAAGGTTTGCTACCATGGAGCCCCATTCTGCTCTGTCTCTTGCTTTGATGGTGCAGGTTGTCATATGCTGGTTTGTCCATCCTTTGATGTTACTCGTCCATGTTAGTCTTGGTCTGCCTCTGCCTCTTTTACCTTATATTTTCCCCTCCAGGATTACTTTTAGTAGGTTGTTGTATCTTTTAACATGTCCCAAAAATCGCATTTGTCTTGTTTGAATTGTGTTTAGTAGTTCTATTTTCATTTTTAGTTGTTTTAAGATTTCATCGTTTGTTGATAAATCGTACCATAAACCATAAATCGAACTTATAGAAGAAATGACAAAAAGGAAAATTAAAATACTAGGATTAGCGGACACCAGAGTAAAAGGACAACAGATAAAGAAAACACACATGAACTACACGAAAATATTCTCGGGAGTCGACAACACAGAAAGAGCAACACATGGAGTAGGTTTTATCATCGACCCAGAACACGCAAAGAACATTCTAGAAATAAAATACTATTCAGAAAGAATTATCTCAATTAAACTACTAGAAGACGACCGAAAAACAAATTACATTCAAATCTATGCACCATGCAACAACAATGTAAAAGACAGCGAAGAATTCTACGACACACTGAGTGAAATTATTAACAAGATTGACGAAAGCGACGACATGTTAGTGATGGGAGATTTTAATGGAAGGCTTGGGAAACGCAACAGTGAGAACAGTGACATCTTAGGACCCTTTGGCGATAAAACAGCTGAAATAAACGAAAACGGAAGCAGACTGCTGGAACTATGCAATCAAAACAATTTATTTATCACCAACACATTCTTCAAACACAGAGAGTCGCAAGTATACACCTGGTACAAATGGAATGACACAACATGCAGAAGCCAGATAGATTTTATACTAACAAGAAAAGAGAACAAGAAAAGAGTAACCGACAGTAGAGCAATCCCAAATATTACAGACGACACGGATCACAAGATGGTTATGATCACACTAAGACAGCCAAAAATAAAGAGAAAACACGAAAACAAACAAAAGAAGCGAAAAGAACAGACAATAAAAATAAAACAATTAAACGATCAAGAAACAAGGAAAACCCTAGAAGAAAAACTCAGAGAGGAATTCAAGAAACTCCCTAACGAAGTAGGCACAGTAGAAGAAGAGTGGAAACAATTTAAGGAAACAGTAACTAACATCTCTAAAACAGTTTGTGGAACGAAGCTAAGAACAAGAGAAGGGAAAAAGAGCACCCCGTGGTGGAACGAAACAATCAGAGAAGCAATTAAAGAAAAGAAGAAACTGTTTAAAAATTGGAGGGAGAACAAGAACCAAGAAAAATATGAAAGATATGCCTTAGTTCGAAAAAGAGTTAAAATGCTGATCAAAGAAGCTAAGCAAAGGAACTGGACAGAATTCGGACAAAACATGAGCAGGGACTTCAAGACAGCCACAAGAGATTTCTACAAAGCAGTAAAAGCCACAAGAGCGAGAAAATAAAACCATGATCCTACTGAGCTGATAAATGACAAAGACGGACAACCAATATCAAACAACCAATGTATGCAACAGAGATGGAAAGAATATTTTGAAGACCTGTTAAACATACCAACTACCAACAAGACAACAAAAACCACACTAGAACTCACAAATACTGAACCCAACATCATGAAAGAGGAAATAGAAGAAGTAATCAAATATGCACCAAGAAACAAAGCACCAGGGATAGATAACATTCCAATAGAAATAATAGCAACAGCGGGAGAAACAGGAATGCAATGGCTGCACAGAATATTTAATGCAGCATGGCACCAACAACAAGCCCCAGAAGACTGGCAACAGGCAATCATCATACCAATATGGAAAAAGAAAGGTAGCAAAAGAGACTGCAATCAATATAGAGGTATATCTCTGCTCAGCCATGTAGGAAAGCTATACGCCAAAATCTTGGAAAAAAGACTGAGACCAATAATAGAACTACAGTTAAGCGATTCTCAAATGGAGTTCCGAAAAAACAGAGGATGTACCGACGCACCATTCACACTAAAACAGCTTGCAGAAAAAACGACAGAACACAACCAAAACTTATACATAGCCTTCATTGACCAGGAAAAAGCATTCGACAGAGTAAACAGAGAACAACTGTGGGAGATACTAACAACATACGGAGTAAGCCAACATCTAACCAACATTATTAAAAGTCTCTACGCCAACAGCAGCTGCAGGGTCAGAACAGCAACAGGCTACACAGACCACTTCGAAGTTAGATCAGGTGTAAGACAGGGGTGCGTACTATCCCCCCTACTGTTTATTACATACATGGACCATATATGCAAGCTAGCCAACCCATCAGAGACAGAGGAGATCAACGAGCTTCTATTTGCAGACGACCAGGCACTAATACATGAAACAATAGAAGACCTACAAGAACACTTAAACAAACTCAACATCTTAGGAACAAAATACAACATGAAAATCAACATCAACAAAACAGAAGTCATGAATGTCGCCAAAAATAAACAGAACATCAACATAACTATAGAAGGCAGACAACTAAAACAAGTAGAGGAATTCAAATACCTAGGAAGTCTAATGACAAACGACAATTCCCAAACAGCAGAGATAGAATCAAGATGCAACAAAGCTTGCCAAATCATCGGACAGTTATCACCACTATTGTCCAACAAGGAAATAACTCTGGAGGCAAAACGAGCACTATACAATACAATCTTCATTCCAACGTTGTGCTACCAATGCCAGACCTGGACTCTAGATGCAAGAACAATAAGAAAAATAACCTCTACAGAGATGAAATGTGTTAGACGAATGACAGGAAACAGTCTGAGAGATAAGATCAGAAATGTAGAACTGAGAAAAAAGCTAGGAATAGCCCCAGCCATAGAATATATAAGGAAACAACAGATAAAATGGTTCGGCCACGTGACAAGGCAGAAAGAACAAAACACAACACAACGAGCCTTCAACAAACGTTGTGAGAACAACAGACCCAAGGGTCGACCACGAAAAAGATGGATCGATGGAATATTAGAAGCACTAGGAAACATAACAGCAGCAGAGGCGAACATAAGAGCAAAAGACCGCAAATTATATCTCCCCTCGACGCTGAAAGGCAGATGAGGAAGGAAAGAAGAAGAAGAAGATCGTTTGTTTTCTCTTCCTTCCATCCAATTCTACCTATTCTTTTATATACCCGCTTTGCATATCTTCAAATCTCTGTTCTGTTTCTGGTAACTATCAGCCAGGGTGAAAATGGAGGCCTGAGTTATACCACGCCCCTGCCTTCAAGTTCGTTCACTCAGACATTTGCCGATCAAATAGAGAGAGGTGATGGCCTAGTGATTAGTGTGTGGGTGTCAACATCAAATATTGGAAGCTGAACTTCCTGCTTCAGACGTAACCAAGAAGAGTAATTGAGCTGACTTGTAGATTAAAGGAATGCGACAATAGTGTCACAGAACACCGTCTCCCTCATCTAGAATCTACACATTTCTAAACATTTAACCGCTAACAATACAATACAACGTGCTGTGGACTACTTTTGTCTACTTTCTATTCATCATCATCATCATCATCATTGAGTACCGTCTCCGCATCGAAGGTTGGCTATCATGAAACACCATTCCGCTCTGTCTTTTGCTTTGATGGTGCAGGTTGTCATAGGCTGACTAGTCCAACTTTGGATGTTACTCGCCAATGTTAGTCTTGGTCTGCTGTCTCTTAGATTACTTTCAGTAGGTTTCTGTGATTTTTATCATGCCCCCAAAAATGGATTGTGTCTTTCTAAAATAATATTTAGTTGCTCTCATTTAATTTTTAGCTGTTTAAATACTTCATCGTTTGTTTTCTTTTCTTTCCATCAAATTCTTCCTAATATTCAATCAACCCATACTTCAATGGCGTCGATTTTCTTTTCTGTTTTCTTGTCTTTTTCAATGCCGTATTATGTTGTTAATGTTTCCTTCCTGAGAGGGTTTCGCTCAGTTTTTTCTTCATCTTTTACTCCTGTTCTGTTTTTAATGAGCTGATTGGTTGGTTATTCTATTCATGCGTATGAAGCCAGATCCATCTGACTCCACGAATGAAACTACAAAAGTACAACGGGCGAAAACACGTCTTTTTTAGGTCCCTTGATAGAGAATGTTCAAGGCATAACGAGATACTTAACAAACCCCTGACGTGCATTTCAAAATACCCTTGTTACATGCATTTCTTTTTAAATATTATGTTATTTAGTCGCTATGTCGTTTTTTTTTTTCGTAAACAAATTTTTTGCGTTTTATAGAGCTGAAGGCCATACTTTTTTTTTTTTTTTTTTTTTTTACGTTCGCCAGCTTTTACTTCTGACGACGTCCCTAGAGACCAGGAACTGAATTTTGCGTGTTAATCCATTTTTCCCTGTCAGCCGTGTGCACAGGGGGCCCTCGCCGCACAGGCAGATAACTCCGACTTCGGAGGTACTCATATTTTTTCCGTCGATGAGTAATTGACGTTTCAAGCCGGGCCTTGCTGTTGAGACCAGGGGTGGTTGCCGCAGAGAAAAATCATAAATAAAAATCCCAACCGGTGCAGCCGGGATTTGAACCCACAACCACTTTGTCTCGAGGCCGGCGTCTTGCCTCGAGACCAACCAGTCCCCTGAAGGCCATACTGAACTGCAGCTTCGAATTGATTTTGTGTGTTGTCATTCACTCATGTAAAGCTGTAAATTGTACATCTCAGCTTCTCAGCTTTACTGCAGCTTCATATTGATTTTGTGTGTTGTCATTCACTCATGTAACGCTGTAAATTGTACATCTCAACCTTCTCAGCTTTACTGCAGCTTCATATTTCGGATGCTGTCACCTAGTCTTGATAGCGCCACGTCACAGTACGCAGGGAAAGTGACACTAACTTTACGTCTTCCTGACTGAACAACTCGTTAATGCGTTACCGAATTTTTGTTTCAGACTTTAGGTCAATGCGTTATCAAATTGTTGTTTAATTAAGACGTTAGGTCAATGCGTTACCAAATTTTTGTTTAAGACTTTAGGTCAATGCGTTATCAAATTGTTGTTTAATTAAGACGTTAGGTCAATGCGTTACCAAATTTTTGTTTAAGACTTTAGGTCAATGCGTTACCAAATTTTTGTTTAAGACTTTAGGTCAATGCGTTACCAAATTTTTGTTTAAGACTTTAGGTCAATGCGTTACCAAATTTTTGTTTAAGGCTTTAGGTCAATGCCTTACCAAATTTTTGTTTAAGACTTTAGATCAATGCGTTACCAAATTTTTGTTTAAGACTTTAGGTCAATGTGTTACCAAATTTTTGTTTAAGACGTTAGGTCAATGCGTTACCAAATTTTTGTTTAAGACTTTAGGTCAATGCGTTACCAAATTTTTGTTTAAGACTTTAGGTCAATGTGTTACCAAATTTTTGTATAAGACGTTAGGTCATTGCGTTACCAAATTTGTGTTTAAGACTTTAGGTCAATGTGTTACCAAATTTTTGTGTAAGACGTTAGGTCATTGCGTTACCAAATTTGTGTTTAAGACTTTAGGTCAATGCGTTACCAAATTATTGTTTGAGTGATGATTGTCATGTCAGTCTTAGGTCAATGCGTTACCAAATTTTTATTTAAGCAAAAGTCTGCGAGCTAGTTAATTCTGTCGTTATAGAATTAGTGAATGAATTCTTCGAAACATCATTGTGCTAATGTATATCCAAACATACTACATACACCGTATTCCCAAACAAATATTGTATTTGTATTAATAAAATGAGACGATGCCAGGCACCACGATTAATCTTGATCGATCCATGGGCGGATCCGTCTATCCAATATTGGCTTCCAGCATAAGAAACTATTTCTTTTTACCAAACTACTGACTCATCATGATTACTCTCTACCAACTTTCTGTCAAGACTCCAAATGCCATATATGTACTTCAGACATTCCAACTTTTCACAAAAAGTAACTGTCGTGATTAGTCCAGTAACTTTGCAGATGATAACTGATTAGTCCAGTAACTTTGCAGATTATAACTGATTAGTCCAGTAACTTTGCAGATGATAACTGATTAGTCCAGTAACTTTGCAGATTATAACTGATTAGTCCAGTAACTTTGCAGATGATAACTGATTAGTCCAGTAACTTTGCAGATGATAACTGATTAGTCCAGTAACTTTGCAGATTATAACTGACATGACAGTTCTGTTCACTATAATTTACACAGTTATCATCAAATAGTACAACTTTAACGACCTTTACAAAACAAAAAACCAGTGTTAACATTTACGCTGATTTACAAGACATGTTTACTGCTGGTCTTTCTAAGAGACAACAACGGTAATGAATGTCTAACACAAGCTATCAATTCAATTATGCGACTCTTATTTTTTTCTCTTCATACAATTAAATAGACAGCCCTCCCTTTCCTTCCCCTGTTCTGACAAGAAGGACCTATACTATTTTTTCCGTGACGCTAGTTAAAGGGACACACATTTTAGTGCAAGCCACGGAACGGCTACGACAAACGAAGTGCGATTAAACTCCAGGCCTGTAAAATAGCTCTTCCATCATGTCGAGACTGGCTGAGATAAGAAGCCACTGAGAGTGAAAATGAAAACCTAATTATCTTGACAAAAAGCCACCATTTGGACGTGACTCCTCACCTTCTCATGGATTTGCCAACCCGGATTCGGAATCTAAGACACGGCCTAGATTATTTCCTTATCTGGGTATGTCTTCAAATCATAGTACATTCAACTGATGAATTCTCATAACCCGCGTTGTTGAGTGACAGGTTTGTCTAATGTTTAGGAAAAAGGATTTGGATAGCGTTGTAAGCTGACAACAAAGTCATTCAGGCTCTCTCTGTAAAGATATTCCCCGACAGCTGCGGTTAAAATATAAGTCTACGTGGAGTAATGAGACAGATAACACTTCAAAAGATAAGGAAAGAGTACACTTGTAATAACCGGACCTTGAGTGAAGGAATTAAAGAACATTGATGTTTATAATACTTATTCGCTGACTGTTCTTTCCGCCCAAAACTCAGCTGCAAATGTATAACTAAAGAGGTCTCTAATTTTCGGTCTGCCTTCACACTCAACACGCATTCTCCACTGTAATCTTCCACGCCAGGCGCGCGGTCACTGTTATGTCACATTCTCACGCATCACCCTCATCGAGTGCCGTCTCCGCATCGAAGGTTGGCTACCATGGAGTGATGTTACTCGTCCATGTTAGTCTTGGTCTGCCTCTGCCTCTTTTTACCTTGTATTTTCCCCTCCAAGATTACTTTTAGTAGGCTGTTGCGTCTTTTAACATGCCTCAAAAATCTCATTTGTCTTGTTTGAATTGTGTTTAGTAGTTCTCTTTTCATTATTAGTTATTTAAAGACTTCATCGTTTGTTTTCGTTTCTTTCCATCCAACTCTTCTTATTCTTCTATAAATCCACGTTTCAAAGGCTTCAATTTTCTTTTCTGTTTTCTTGTCTAATGTCCATGTTTCCGCACAATACGGGGATTTTGAGAAGATATAACATTTTGCTATTCTTAGTTTTAGCCCTGGTGTTATTTGTTTTTTCTGTTAGTATGTTAGCCCTGGTGTTATTTGTTTTTTCTGTTAGTATGTTAGCCCTGGTGTTATTTGTTTTTTTTCTGCTAGTATGTTTGTCATGGCTTTATAATGACTTTTTGCCACTTCTATTCTTTCGTTTACTTCAATTTTACATTTGCCATCTCTGGTTATGTCCCTGTTAGCTGTAGTTCTGAACTGTCTCCAGTTGTAGCTCGTAACTGTCTCCAGTTGTAGCTCTAAACTGTCTCCAGTTGCAGCTCTTAAACTGTCTCCAGTTGCAGCTCTTAAACTGTCTCCAGTTGTAGCTCGAAACTGTCTCCAGTTGCAGCTCTTAAACTGTCTCCAGTTGTAGCTCGTAACTGTCTCCAGTTGTAGCTATAAACTGTCTTCAGTTGCAGCTCTTAAACTATCTCCAGTTCAGCTCGTAACTGTCTCCAGTTGTAGCTCGTAACTGTCTCTAGTTGTAGCGCGTAACTGTCTCTAGTTGCAGCTCTGAACTGTCTCCAGCTGTAGCTCGTAACTGTCTCCAGTTGCAGCTCGTAACTGTCTCTAGTTGCAGCTCTAAACTGTCTACAGTTGCAGCTCGTAACTGTCTCTAGTTGCAGCTCGTAACTGTCTCTAGTTGCAGCTCGTAACTGTCTCTAGTTGCAGCTCGTAACTGTCTCCAGTTGTAGCTCTAAAATTTCTCCAGTTGTAGCTCTAAAATTTCTCCAGTTGCAGCTCGTAACTGTCTCCAGTTGCAGCTCTAAACCGTCTCCAGTTGTAGCTCTAAAATTTCTCCAGTTGCAGCTCTGAACTGTCTCTAGTTGTAGCTCTAAAATTTCTCCATTTGTAGCTCTAAAATTTCTCCAGTTGCAGCTCTGAACTGTCTCCAGTTGTAGCTCTAAAATTTCTCCAGTTGCAGCTCGTAACTGTCTCCAGTTGTAGCGCTAAACTGTCTCCAGTTGTAGCTCTAAAATGTCCACAGTTGCAGCTCTGAACTGTCTCCAGTTGTAGCTCTAAACTGTCTCCAGTTGTAGCTCTGAACTGCCTCCAGTTGTAGCTCTAAACTGTCTCCAATCGTAGCTCTGAACTGTCTCCAGTTGTCGCTCTAAACTATCTCTAGTAGCTCTAAACTGTCTCCAGTTGTAGCTCTAAACTGTCTCCAGTTGTAGCTCTGAACTGCCTCCAGTTGTAGCTCTGAACTGCCTCCAGTTGTAGCTCTGAACTGTCTCCAGTTGTCGCTCTAAACTATCTCTAGTAGATCTAAACTGTCTCCAGTTGTAGCTCTGAACTGCCTCCAGTTGTAGCTCTGAACTGTCTCCAGTTGTCGCTCTAAACTATCTCTAGTAGCTCTAAACTGTCTCCAGTTGTAGCTCTGAACTGCCTCCAGTTGTAGCTCTGAACTGTCTCCAGTTGTCGCTCTAAACTATCTCTAGTAGCTCTAAACTGTCTCCAGTTGTAGCTCTGAACTGCCTCCAGTTGTAGCTCTAAACTGTCTCGAGTTGTAGCTCTGAACTGTCTCGAGTTGTAGCTCTGAATTGTCTCCAGTTGTAGCTCTAAACTGTCTCGAGTTGTAGCTCTGAACTGTCTCCAGTTGTAGCTCTAAACTGTCTCGAGTTGTAGCTCTGAACTGTCTCCAGTTGTAGCTCTAAACTGTCTCGAGTTGTAGCTCTGAACTGTCTCCAGTTGTAGCTCTAAACTGTCTCAAGTTGTAGCTCTGAACTGTCTCGAGTTGTAGCTCTGAATTGTCTCCAGTTGTAGCTCTAAACTGTCTCGAGTTGTAGCTCTGAACTGTCTCCAGTTGTAGCTCTAAACTGTCTCGAGTTGTAGCTCTGAACTGTCTCCAGGTCTATTCCTTCAATTACTCACGCATGCCACATCTGTTTTAACGCCCTTCCCCTCTCACTGTAAAACCCACCAATGATTGCACTGGCGTAAGATACTAGTCTGTTTGAAACACGAAACCGAGCAAGACTACATACCGCGGCCCCAATCCCAAAACACCAACGTACCACGTGGCACACACTCTAAAAGAAGTCACGGACGGCATTACAGAACCCTCACGGAGGCTCGGTTATCTACAGAAATCTTATTAATGGATAATAAGACATTATTTCAATATCCACCACGATGATTTGGAATAGTACCTAACTTGGGCAATACGCTGCCACCTTCTGCTTGAAGTGAAGGTTCCCTTACCTTGTTAGGCGTATGTGGAATATGGTATTAGTGACCATGTGTTTCTGTGGGCAGAGCACTTTTGTGGGTGATGTGGTCGGTATAACAGCAGGTCGCCTTTGCTTCCCAGAAAAAAAATATCTGATACTCATTTATAGTGGCTGGGTGAACCCCGGACTTATCAGTCCGAAAAAATCCGCCATTTCTGGAGATCGAACTCGGATCGGGAAGTGAGTACGTGAACCACTCAGCCACCCAGCATTTGTAGACTGACAAGTGTATCACTTTCACGGGCCAATCTGGCAATTTTAGTTGATAAAGCTAGATCTGTCACAGATAAACATCTGATCTGTCACAGATAAACATCTGATCTGTCACAGATAAACATCTGATCTGTCACAGATAAACATCTGATCTGTCACAGATAAACATCTGATCTGTCACAGATAAACATCTGATCTGTCACAGATAAACGTCTGATCTGTCACAGATAAACATCTGATCTGTCACAGATAAACGTCTGATCTGTCACAGATAAACATCTGATCTGTCACAGATAAACGTCTGATCTGTCACAGATAAACATCTGGAAGAATAAAATAATAAAATTACAGGACGGTAGGATCTGCTGACAGACAAAGTAAACAGGACGGATCTCAGTTTGTCATCAACAACTTTTTTATTTATTCCTCCAATGCCTTGTTTTATTTTTATGTTTTACTAATCAGTTCCCCCATGGATACAACTTTTTGATAGCTTGAGATCCTCTGTGTAAATTCCTGCTGGTAGCGCATAGACTAACACTTGGTTGGTTAACTGGACCACCTCACTGCTGCTTACTGTGCCGAGATTTAATGCGGGCAGTGAGTGAAGCTCTTGAAAGCTTGTAGACAAGCACATTTTTCTTCCTCTCCCCCCCCTCCCTCCTTTCCCCGTTGGTGGCTTGCGTGTATGACATTCAGAAACGAACAGGTGCTCACTCAGGTCTTTATCTAAAAACTAATGGTAACCGATGCATCGTTTGCTATTCCAGCAATTTCACTCCTTGTGTGTCGGAATCCATTGGGAGGTCCAAAGGAGTAAACCCGACAGCTCAATCCAAACAATTACGGTTCATGTTCTATTCGTACGTGATCGTTCTTTGACTCGGTGAGGCTGAAGCTGTTCTAGGGTATACACAGGAAAGTTACAGAAGGTCGTTTCACACTTCATTAGCGCTTCTTCAGCGTCTGCTTCTTAAGTTACTGTGAGTTCTTTACTTTTTCTTTCTTAACCTTTGTGTTTGTCTTTCTTGCATGGTTCTTCCACACCTCTCTCTCTCTCTCTCTCTCTCTCTCTCTCTCTCTCTCTCTCGCCTTTAAAAGCACGTGCCTTCTTTCAAAATAAGTTTCTGTTTGTCTTTCTTGCACATTTCTTCCCCAGTGCTCTCTTCTCTCTCTCTCTCTCTCCTTCTCTTCTTTAAAAGCACTTTCTTTCTTTCAATTAAGTTTCTACTTTTCTTTATTATCTAGATTGTGTTGTATTTCTTTATTCAATTTTCTGCTGTCTTTCTACAAAATAAGTTTACACTCCTATGGCAGATTTCAATGTTTCTTTATTGAAAACAGTATCAACAATAAAATATTTATAAATTAATTAAAATATATATATTTTTTAATGTGTAGTTTTATTCGAGAACTAGTGACCGTGGACATTAGATCCACTGTTCTCTATTCATGGTGGTGCGGGTTCGAAACTAGCCAGTGTAAGTCCATAACCCCTCTCCCCCAATCGAGAGTACAATAACAACCGGTGACGTGTATATCACGGGGCGACTGCATAAAATGAGATGAATGTTGAAAAATGTGTTGTATTATTTCATTACTCTTCTACTTTCCTTCCTCATTTGCCTTTCAGCATCAAGGAGAGATGTCATTTACGGTCTTTTGCTCTTCTATAGACATGTACTGCTGTTATTTCCGATTGTTTCTAATACTCCATCAATCCATTTTTTTCGTGGTCGGCCCTTGGGTCTGATGTTCTCGCACTGTTTATTGAAGGTACTTCGTGTTGTGTTTTGGTCTTTCTGCCTTATCACGTGGGTCAACCCATTTTATCTGTTATTTCTTTCCGTACTCTATGGCGGGAATTATTCCTAGCATTTTTCTCAGTTCTTCATTTCTGATCTTATCTCTCATGCTCTTTTCTGTCATTCGTCTAACACATTTCATCTTAGAAGAGGTTATTTTTCTTATTGTTCTTGAATCTAGGGTTCAGGTCTGGCAAAATAATCAGTATAATTTATATATTCAAATATTTTGTTCCAATCTCTTCATTGTGGTGTTGGTATGATTTGTCCTGCTGCAATGTCCAGTTTTTTTATGTTGCGTGATGCTGTTAAATCGAGGAATTGGGCTCACCTGGGGTTTCTCGTTGTTTGTTATTGATCATTCAGCCTGATGAATTTTGTTTTCTTCCTTAGGCCGTTACAATGTTACTGCAACGTTAACATTCATTGACAAGTGTTTTAAGAAACACAATGATTAGTATTTTTTGTATTTGTATTTACACAGTTATTGAACAGTTACTAAAGCCATGTCAAAAGACACAGCGGGCTGGAAAGAACAAACAATGGAAGGTATGGTTCCTGGACGACGCATGAGGCACAAACCAAGAGGAAGGTGGTTTCAAAACATCAAGGAGACCATGTACATGACAGCAGAAGAAGTTGGAGATCTGGCTAGAAAAAGAGATTCTTTCAACGACGGGTTGTGGTGAATGTAGCGTTCTGTGGGAGATCTGACTAGAGACATAGATTTTTTAGACGGGCTGTGGTGAATGCAACGTGCTGTTGGATATCTGACTCGAGACGGAGATTTTTCAGACGAACTGTAGTGAATGCAACGTCCTGCATAGGATATGCGACATGACGAGAATAGTTCAAGAAACCAGCAAAATTATCAGTCAATTCGAACAGCTAGACTACAAATAATAGAATCAGATTAGGGTTGTGAGGCTGCATGGACCCACTACTACACGACCTCATATCAAATTGATTTTTCTTGTCGATCTGGCTCCGCCCAACGACCACTCTTCACCTCCCACCCTTAGCATGGGCGTTGTATTGATGTTGTTTCGCTGTGTTGTTGTTTACAGCATGTTGATCTGTGTCTTGTCACTCAACGCATGCGACTTCAGAATGACATGTTTCAATGAATCATTTCAGGGGGAGGAGAGGTATATTTACAACACTCGGATAAATCCACAAATAATCAAACAACAAAGAGAACAGTAGGGCTCTTAGTCTAAACCGCCGGAAACTACTGTTCGTGCTGTTTCATCCTGCAACTGTTTATCTCAACGCAAGTATTCAGCCATACTCTATCCAGGAGATACTTGTCTTAATAGGAAAATACTGATATACAATTTATTCCTGAGTTGTGTTCGTAACCCATTGCTATAGTCACGAGTACACATGCGTGAGTACACATGCGTGAAAGACATCGCCAATGACAATTTTTTTTTTAGGTTGCTTAGCTGACTGTGTACCGTAATGCAACGTTGCTCGTGGCAAGCGCTGAAACAAGGAGTATGAGTTCGATCCCGCTTCGGGCTGTCTATTCGTATCTGTTTGTTTTTTCCTGTTGTTGATTATTTGTTGAACCTTCCGAGTGTTGTAAACATACCTCTTCCCCTGAATTGATTCGTTGATCTGTAGCCTCGGAAAGTATCCGTTCATAAATTTATATTCGTTTATTATTATTTGTCTTCAGAGTGACATGTGTTTATTATTGCATTGCCTGCCTTCTGTCTTTGATCCACACTCGCTAGGCCCGGATTGAGCTGTCTCTTCACTGATTCCTTGTTGGGAACTGGGCTAGTGATTGTGATCAGTTCTAATGATCTTGGAATAGCTCATCGCTATTAACTAGGTGGTTGTTGTTAAGATCATTATCACTGCACACCCGACGAACCCATAGGTGCTCCGATATCCTCGAGAATTTCCAGAAAATTTGAGGAGAATCCTGACCCACGTGCACAAACTCCGTAGCATGGCCTGGGATCCACGGTGTGTGTATTTTTTTGCTGACAATTTTGCTCGGACAGCGGCCATTTTTTATAGCCCACTCTTTTATAATTTAACTGCCAAGAGATCTTTAACGTGCGCAAGTGCACACGAGACCTCCAGTTTATTTCCGTTATCCGAAAAAACTAGAGATCGAATTTCACTCCCCAGGAGACATGGGGGAGGGTAAATGCATAAAGAGATTAGGGATTAATTTTTCCTATTTTTTAACAATCACCACTTCCGGGGAACTTTGAACCCGATTTCTCCCTGACCTAAGGCCGACATCAAAACTCAGAATTGCCAGTCCTCTATTAACTAGATGTTGTTGATCGTTTTAGCAGCCTTCTTGTCAAATACATTCATAAGTCAGACCAGAACACAAACGATCGTTAAGATTTCAAGAAACCTTTTCAAAACACCAATGGTTTACTCTCGCTAACCTAATTTACCTGTTTGTCCGGTTCTACGATCACCACAAGCAATTTGTCCTCTTGAAAGGTTACGACCCAGACACCAGAGGACGAAGTGTGACACTTTTGTCCATGGTCGGTCAGGAAATTGTCGCCAGGCAGTCTGAGCAGTTTAATGAAAGACTTGTTGAACCTGTTAAAACACACCTGCCGTCTGAGCTGCAAGCTGGGGGCCATTCGATGGTAGATTTGGATAACACATTATTCAAACCACTGCTGCTTATCAAATATCCACAGTCATCTCAAGTTGTAGATTGAAGACAAATAATGATAACTGAATAATATTCATCATCATCAAGTACCGGGCCTACTGGCGTAGGTGATCATGTCTCACCACATCTTTCGATCTCGACAGTTCTTTATCATTTCTGTTGTTGACCTTCTGCCAAGCCATTCTCTTAAGCTGTCTGGTATCTTTTCTCTTTGTTTCCCTCTATCTCTTCGTCCCTCAATTTTCCAAGTTGTTACAATATATTTCAGCTGTTCTCTTCTCATTACATGGTCAAAAAATGATGATCGTTTCTTCCTAATTTTGTAAATTAGCTCTCTTTTTGCTTTTACTTCTTTCAGAACATATACATTACTCTTCTTAGATGCCCTTGGTATTCTCAACATTTTTCTGTAAAACCACATTTCTACAGAGTGATGTTCTAGTCTGTTATCCTATTGTCCATAGCAAAGTGTTTTCAAGTAATCGTCTACTTGGTGTTGAGCCGAGCCACAAGAGGCATTAGGCTGAGTTTATTGCTGGCCCCGGCTTGTGCTCAAGGATGTATCCAACAAAATCTAGGAAATACTATCTGATAAAATATTCTGATATTATCGTATTTGCTTAGTTGCGGCAGGAAGAAATGATACAACAATTGATTTATGGTTATGGTTATTTATAGTTCGACGAAGGCGCCGGTATCAAACAAATTAAAATCTATAATTGCTCAACCGCCTGTACCAGTGGAATCATCCTAATTGAAACTAATCTCATTGAAGGATCGAAACAAAGAAAGACAGCTGCAGTCCCCTTCATAGCAGCTACCGCACACGCAAAAAGACATAAGGCCAAGCGGCACCGAAAATGAACGCAGCTAAACTGTCCTTCGTCATACGATATCATCCAAACGATAGTAACCATGAGTCTACGTCACTCCTTCAGATGAAAGAAATGGGAGTTAAGATGGGGACAGCCAGAAACGAGAAATTTAGTAGGTGTAAAGATGACTAATTAACCAACATACAACTGGAGTCGTCTGTCGCTGGACACTTCGAGACTTTTTGAGGAGGGGATCTGAGCACCTATGGACATGCTCGGAGTGCAATGATCATGATCCACAAACAACTACAAAATCGCAATAACGATACTATATCATTCGTCGTAAGCAATAAGAATATCGAAACACAATAACACAATTAACAAAAACAATTTTAAAAATCAACTTATTTTCAAACTAAACAATTAGTAAAGTAAAAAGCCTAAAGGTTTATGCCTTGCTAGTTGTATGGGAAATATGGTGTTAGCGACAACATTTTTCTATCACCACGAACATTTGTAGGTGGTGTAGACGGTATCACGCCAGGCCGTCTTTGTTTACCTGCAAAAATGTCTGGTACCCGTAGTATAGAGGCTGGGTGAACCACAGAGCCTCGTCGGTCAGAAAAAAATCCGTCACTTCTGGAGACCGAACCCGGATTCTTCTGGTTAGGAAGCGAGCACTAACCACGCAGCCACCGAGGCGAGCACACTAACCACGCAGCCACCGAGGCGAGCACACTAACCACGCAGCCACCGAGGCGAGCACACTAACCACGCAGCCACCGAGGCGAGCACACTAACCACGCAGCCACCGAGGCGAGCACAATAACCACGCAGCCACCGAGGCGAGCACACTAACCACGCAGCCACCGAGGCGAGCACACTAACCACGCAGCCACCGAGGAGAGCACACTAACCACGCAGCCACCGAGGCGAGCACACTAACCACGCAGCCACCGAGGTACATAATGCGGTATAGTAATTTAATTTTAAAAAATACAATCTGATGGTGGACTGGAGAGAGCAGACCAACTGAAATAGAGTTTCATCGGCTAAGCTGAATAAGTTAGCTCAGAATAGATCAAGTAGTAGTTTCTGTCAAATGTTTGATTCATTTAGTACCATTTGCGCTGCTGCTACGAAACAATCTGCCAGTTTATTTATGAAACAGTAAATGCCACCTCGCTCGACCAATATTATATGTTAATATTGGCTGGCATGTGTGTGTATGTGTATATATATATATTAATGAACTGTATCACATCTAGAGGGCGTACTAGCACTCTTTCTACAGAAAGAGACGTTCCCAGTAAGGAAAGAGAATACCAAACGAGAATGCAAGTAAACATAGTTCAACAGCACGCTCGGGAGCAGCAGGCCAAGAACCTACTTAGAGATAGAACAATTCATGTGTTGTCTAAACGTTTCGAAGAATACCTCAATGTATGCTCTTGTCAACGGTTTATTTCACTAGAGCGCCGCCTAGCTGTGACTGTTGTACAGTTTCATTAAGATTCAAATATTAGGCGACGATCAGTTTTTTATATACTGTATATATTTTTTTTAGAAATTTAATCTCGGAGTTTAACTTGGCCATGGAGACGAAGACGCGCCTCACAGCAGCAGACCTGGAAGTTGTCAGCGACCGACAGCTAATGGCTTGCGCCAGGATCGGTGAACCAGAATCATCCAGACCCTGCTTCTAGTATCAGACTAACCTGTCTAGTCTGGCCAAGCGAGTAGGGATAGAAGAGGGAAGACAACCCGGTACTCAAAAATGCCGTGCTGAAGTCGGATGTGTTGGGCGAAAGGCGCAAATGTCACAATTATGCTGCAAACCACAACCCAACGCAAACACGTCCGCTTAACGTCTGTTTAAGGGCGGATGATGAAGAGGGTACACCTTTCGCCATCGGGCGAACGCAAGCAAGCAACTTGGCCATCTTGTGTCTTCTGAAGTAGCAGATGCTGGTAGCAAAGTTCACACTCAAACAGGGAGATTTATTTCTGCATGAGGTTTTGTTTCTGTTCGGGCCAGACTCGTCAACAAATTGCACATCTATTTAAACGATAAGCGAATAAAGTATGCGAGACTACAATGATGCGTGCTACTTCACTGACAGTTATTGAGCAAAAAAGTAATAAGTATCTTGTATATGTTTCAAAGGTAACGAATATGTCCACATATGTCAAAGCAATGATAATGTACACCGCTTTAAAGATCTAGCACACACGGAGAAGATGCCAACAGTTATTGTAACAAGATCCGATCTACTTTTCATGAGCATGCACTCAACAACCTTGACATAAAAGTGTGTCTGGTCCCAACTTAAAAAGGTACAGTGACGCCAGCACGACTCGAGCTTGTGTGCAGAAACATACCGGGTTTTGTTTTCAACGGCTGGTTCTGAATCAACAGCATGTCGTGTCGGAAGTGTTGGAACACATTTTCAGATCTTTCTAAGCTCCCGCCTAGAGAGAGTTCCCACGTGGGAGACTTTCATGTCGGCTTTCACTTCCTGGAATAAACTAACCTCCAGCACTCGTGACCACCCTCTGCTAGTCCTCGGACTGGCTACTATCGTAGTAATATTCATTTATTATTATTTTTGTCTCCAGTATAAAACCACTGAAACTACTATTCGTGTTGTTTCGTCCAATAAATGTTTGTTTGCAACACAAGTATTCAGCCCTACTGGGAGATACTTGCCTTAATATGAAAGTACAGAAATACAAATGATTCCCGAGTTGTGATCATAACGCTATACTGTAGTCATGAGAACATTGTCCACAATAGCTAATTTTTTTATTTAGCTGAGTGGCAGTGTTCCCTAGCGTT
The DNA here is from genome assembly GCA_032433765.1 of Megaustenia siamemsis. Lineage (NCBI taxonomy): Eukaryota > Metazoa > Mollusca > Gastropoda > Stylommatophora > Ariophantidae > Megaustenia > Megaustenia siamemsis. Next base: position 75,480,085 of record JAVIAB010000050.1, read on the forward strand.
CGGTTTCTCGTGGCAAGGCGCAGTGCACGGAGTACGGGTTCGATCCTGCTTCGGACCATATATTGTTCTTTGTTTTTTCTGTTGTTTATTTGTCATTTTTTTATGAGTGCAGTAATAATACATACCTCTTCCTCCTATGATTCCATGGCTACTATCGTAACTTCCCACACGGGAATTAAATAACGAAGGAAACAGTTTTAGCTGTAAAAACAAATGTTACGGGTGGTAGTTGAAACAGTAGCGAAATCAGTGGAGTGGCTGTTGAAACAGTAGTGAAATCAATCGGGTGGTTATTGAAACAGTAGTGAAATCAAGCGGGTGGTTACTGAAACAGTAGTGAAATCAATCGGGTGGTTACTGAAACAGTAGTGAAATCAATCGGGTGGTTATTGAAACAGTAGTGAAATCAATCGGGTGGTTATTGAAACAGTAGTGAAATCAATCGGGTGGTTATTGAAACAGTAGTGAAATCAATGTACGTGATCAACATTGCAGTGATATTCCTCGCAGTTAGTACTTCCTTTAGCCTGGAATGGCCTAATTGGTGATACAGGGCGCTCATGAGGCAATCTAACCATCAGAAGCCCCCCCCCCCACCTCACCGAACCCCCCATTAAATACGTTTTGTTGTCTTGGACACCCACCTTCTCATTCTCTGTTTCCATTTAGCTACAAACTATCATACTATTCTTCAAGCCTTTGCGGACACCCTGTGATGGCACCGCGGTCCCCTGGGGGGAGGGAGAAGGGGGGGGGGTGCGGACCAGTTTGAGAAACGTTGTTCTAGATAATGTTTGTATGTATTATGCTGGATGCTGTATTAACGAGCAGCTTCTCTCGTGACTGAATCTGCCAATATTGGATAGACAGATCCGACCACAGAATGAACCTGATCTATTTTTAGGGTATTTGGCCGTGTCTTCCTTCTCCTGCCCCTTTTGTCTTCTGATGTTGATAGATAATCCCTTCCTTGAATGTTGATGTGTCGATTACAAATTTGTGTTCACCGTGTGCTCCGATCTGATGCCGGGTATATCCAGTTTCTTCCGCAGACAGAAAAGTCCCATTAGAAAGCCCTGTAAACATCCCTTTATCTCAACACACAATTTCTTACATTACCATGATGTTTGGTGAAACTGACTTCTATTTATTTAATTTCATGATGTTTGGTGAAACTGACTTCTATTTATTTAATTTCATGATGTTTGGTGAAAGTGACTTCTATTTATTTAATTTCATGATGTTTGGTGAAAGTGACTTCTATTTATTTAATTTAATGATGTTTGGTGAAAGTGACTTCTATTTACTTTACCTTTTCAGACACACATCACAACTACGTGCACCTTCTGTGAGACAACTATCATCTGTTGCCATTCTGCGATATGTTATATTAGATACCCTGTGACAACATTTGTATTTTCCTTTTTTAAGTTTATTTTTTTCTAGCACACCAAATATGTTTGATTTATTGTATAGCAATTGGGGGCACTTGTTGGTCTCGAATCAAGATCATGTTCTCCAAACAGAGACGTTGTGAGTTCAAATCCCGGCTGTACCAGTTGTGATTTTTATTTGTGATTTCTCTCAGCAGCAACCACCATTGGTCTCAGCAGCGAGGCCCGTTTTGAAACTTCAGTTTCTCATCCATGGGACACAAAAATGAGTCTGACTGGGTCTCAGTAAGTTATATACACAATCGGTTGAAGTGTTCGCTTCACATCAACGCTATTTCAGGATACTTTTAAACTATTTTCCTTAGCTCTTAACAGTTGACAATGATACAATGCTATTAACATATTATTTGGATGAAATTGTTAGTTAAGATCATTTCAAATAAGTGGTAGAGCACCTACATAAGGACATTCACTTCAACACAATCATGTTATTAAGGAAAAAAAAATCTTGTTGTTTCTACAAAAAATTTTCGGGTGAAAAATATCATGTCCTGTATACATCCCAGGATAAACATGTGATTTTGTAGAGAAATAATTTCAAATAATTCTCTAAAAAGAGAGGAACAGGCAGACTTCTTAAAAGGTGGACCAGTGCTCCTCAAACACAACACAAATGACTGTGTATAAACCTTCACTCAAGTCACGATCAATCTTTTTTCCCTGGATCTGTAACACGCAGTCAGAAAACTATAAAAGACAACATTTCTAGTAAAAAAAAAAAACTATTCTAGATTTTTCTCTGTCAAACAACTTATGTTGCCTATTTAACAAAGACTGTTTTTTTTTTTTTGTTTTTGTAAATGACAAAGCAGAAAAGTGTGGATTCCTGACTTTTAGAATTAAGAAATGCTAGCTATTTCCAAAATATGTAACTTTGACATTTGTTCTCTCGACGACATTGAGAAAACAATTGTCTCGATCCTTACCTAAACAACGCGAGAAGGTAAATAGCACTTGAGAACCTCATGTTTTTTGCAAGTCAATTTCTTTGACGTCTTGTGAGAGATCTTTTCGGTGCTTTGTGTTTTAACTACGGAAAGATAACAAAAGAAGTGACAAGTAAAGATATTTCATTTTGTTATGTCAGTTTGATGAAGGCAAGATGCGAATGTGACGTATTTCATTGTTCTGATGTTTGCGGATGTAGACACCTGGAAAGGTAGGCAGCAGGTAATGTCTTCGTGCTGATCGCAATATCTAAATATGTGAACAGAGAGGGTTGATGCGTACATTTTGTGAACTTGTACACAAAACTGAATTGGGCGTTAATGTTGCATATCTCATCATTCTTTAAGCTCTTTGTGCAGCACAGGCCGAGTGTCTAATTTCTCAGTTCTTTCATGTCTCTGGTTAACCTTTCCTTTTCTCTTGTCTCTTTCTTGTGCCTTTGTTTTATTATTCATTTTTATCTTTTCTAACCTGTCCAACCACCACCCATCTCTTTAGTTGAACTAAAGGCCATCAATAAAAGCTCTTCAAACAGTTTCTTCGTCCTTTGCTGTCTCATCCATTCATCCCCACGTGTAGTTCATCTTCATGATTTCTGCCTTAAGACTCCGTACTAATGTGGTTCTAGGTTCTACTTGTTTTTCTTTTCCCCTGAGGGTTCCAGGTGAGCGTTTGTTTGGAAATGCTTGTGGTAGGTTTTAGAAGCGTTTATCTATCTTATCTATATAAAGCAAGTTTGGTGCTTATTAAGCTGGGCTTTTCTTTTACATGGTTTCTTAGCTGACTCTTCTTCCTGCCGTCTTCTTTTAACACCTACCTTTTATGTTTTATTTCTAATGCTCTATTTTTGGCTTTTTATGACTTATTTTTGCCTCCTTATGGTTTATATCAAATGAGCAAAATATCTGTTAGTGTTAGTCGTCGACTTATCTTCATCAAACAATAAGTAGTGCTCAGATCTCATCTACACTGGCAGTGTGGAACGATTAGGAAATAAAACTTTGGTTCACAATTCTTCTCCGCCCCCCCCCTCCCAAAGCTTTCATAAATGTAAGCAACATCCGTGATGACTTGAAGATCTGGTCACACGAGGGCTACAGGTTCATGAACATCATCGGAACCTTCACCTTGCCCTACTTCCTTTAGGGTATACCATGTGCTCTACCACAAGGCCACATCGTCCATCACTATGATGTAGAACGCTCAACGTTTGGCAATAATAGTGCAGCACATTCCACAATGGAGCCGGATAGCTCAGTGGTTAGTGAGCTGGACTACACAGGACAAGTGGTAGGGTTCGAGCCCTACCGATGGCTTCCGGGTTCACCCAACCTTAAATGGGATTTTTTTTCTGGGAAAGTAAAACGGCACGGGCGTAAACCGACCACATTATCCCAAAAATCATGTGCCGAAGGTCTGTAAAAATTATGGCCACTAACATCATATTCCCTATACGCCACTTGGCTTCTTCTTTACTTTTTTACATTCCACATTGCTTTATTCACTGGAAGAGAGCAGCCAAGAGCACGATCAGCGCAGCACCGGCGTTGATTCATTGAAATGGAACTTTCAGTTGACGTGGCACAGCTACCACATGATATAGCTGGACGTCACATGATATAGCTGGACGTAAACTGTTGCCGACAGATCTATGACAATAATATGTATTTATCACTGACCTTGTTATTATACGACAATAGCACATGGCTGGCAATATTTGTTATACAACAATAGCACATGACTGGCAATATTTGTTATACAACAATAGCACATGACTGGCAATATTTGTTATACAACAATAGCACATGACTGGCAATATTTGTTATACAACAATAGCACATGGCTGGCAATATTTGTTATACAACAATAGCACATGACTGGCAATATTTGTTATACAACAATAGCACATGACTGGCAATATTTGTTATACAACAATAGCACATGACTGGCAATATTTGTTATACAACAATAGCACATGACTGGCAATATTTGTTATACAACAATAGCACATGACTGGCAATATTTGTTTTACAACAATAGCACATGACTGGCAATATTTGTTATACATCAATAGCACATGACTGGCAATATTTGTTATACAACAATAGCACATGACTGGCAATATTTGTTATACAACAATAGCACATGACTGGCAATATTTGTTATACAACAATAGCACATGACTGGCAATATTTGTTATACAACAATAGCACATGACTGGCAATATTTGTTATACAACAATAGCACATGACTGGCAATATTTGTTATACAACAATAGCACATGACTGGCAATATTTGTTATACAACAATAGCACATGACTGGCAATATTTGTTTTACAACAATAGCACATGACTGGCAATATTTGTTATACATCAATAGCACATGACTGGCAATATTTGTTATACAACAATAGCACATGACTGGCAATATTTGTTATACAACAATAGCACATGACTGGCAATATTTGTTATACAACAATAGCACATGACTGGCAATATTTGTTATACAACAATAGCACATGACTGGCAATATTTGTTATACAACAATAGCACATGACTGGCACTATTTGTTATACAACAATAGCACATGACTGGCACTATTTGTTATACAACAATAGTACATGACTGGCACTATTTGTTATACAACAATAGCACATGACTGGCACTATTTGTTATACAACAATAGTACATGACTGGCAATATTTGTTATACAACAATAGCACATGACTGGCACTATTTGTTATACAACAATAGCACATGACTGGCACTATTTGTTATACAACAATAGTACATGACTGGCACTATTTGTTATACAACAATAGCACATGACTGGCACTATTTGTTATACAACAATAGTACATGACTGGCACTATTTGTTATACAACAATAGTACATGACTGGCACTATTTGTTATACAACAATAGCACATGACTGGCAATATTTGTTATACAACAATAGCACATGACTGGCAATATTTGTTATACAACAATAGCACATGACTGGCAATATTTGTTATACAACAATAGCACATGACTGGCACTATTTGTTATACAACAATAGCACATGACTGGCACTATTTGTTATACAACAATAGTACATGACTGGCACTATTTGTTATACAACAATAGCACATGACTGGCACTATTTGTTATACAACAATAGTACATGACTGGCAATATTTGTTATACAACAATAGCACATGACTGGCACTATTTGTTATACAACAATAGCACATGACTGGCACTATTTGTTATACAACAATAGTACATGACTGGCACTATTTGTTATACAACAATAGCACATGACTGGCACTATTTGTTATACAACAATAGTACATGACTGGCACTATTTGTTATACAACAATAGTACATGACTGGCACTATTTGTTATACAACAATAGCACATGACTGGCAATATTTGTTATACAACAATAGCACATGACTGGCAATATTTGTTATACAACAATAGCACATGACTGGCAATATTTGTTATACAACAATAGTGCATGACTGGCAATATTTGTTATACAACAATAGTAGATGGCTGTGGAGTTTGTGCAGCTAAACCGAAGACTTCTTCCGTTGGTGTGTGGGAGGCGTTTTTTTACTGGGAACGTAATGAAAAGGGGATCAGAGCACTAAGGTGGCCTATAATTAATGACTAAAATTACATAGATTAAGATGATCTCTCGACTAAAATTACGTAGATTAAGATGTTCTCTCGACTAAAATTACATAGATCAAGATGATCTCTCGACTAGAATTACATAGATCAAGATGATCTCTCGACCAAAATTACATAGATTAAGATGATCTCTCGACTAGAATTTAGATCAAGATGATCTCTCGACTAAAATTACATAGATCAAGATGATCTCTCGACTAGAATTACATAGATCAAGATGATCTCTCGACCAAAATTACATAGATTAAGATGTTCTCTCGACTAAAATTACATAGATTAAGATGTTCTCTCGACTAAAATTACATAGATTAAGATGTTCTCTCGACTAAAATTACATAGATCAAGATGATCTCTCGACTAAAATTACATAGATCAAGATGATCTCTCGACTAGAATTACATAGATCAAGATGATCTCTCGACCAAAATTACATAGATTAAGATGATCTCTCGACTAGAATTTAGATCAAGATGATCTCTCGACTAAAATTACATAGATCAAGATGATCTCTCGACTAAAATTACATATATTAAGGAGATCTCTCGACTAAAATTACATAGATCAAGATGATCTCTCAACTAAAATTACATAGATTAAGGAGATCTCTCGACTAAAATTACATAGGTCAAGATGATCTCTCGATTGAAATTACATAGATCAAGGTGATCTCTCGACTAAAATTACAAAGGTCAAGATGATCTCTCGACTAAAATTACGTACATCAAGATGATCTCTCGACTAAAATTACATAGGTCAAGATGATCTCTCGACTAAAATGACATAGATCAAGATGATCTCTCGACTAAAATGACATAGATCAAGATGATCTCTCGACTAAAATTACATAGGTCAAGATGATCTCTCGACTAAAATGACATAGATCAAGATGATCTCTCGACTAAAATTACATAGGTCAAGATGATCTCTCGACTAAAACTACATAGGTCAAGATGATCTCTCGACTAAAATTACGTAGATCAAGATGATCTCTCGACTAAAATTACGTAGATCAAGATGATCTCTCGACTAAAATTACGTAGATCAAGATGATCTCTCGACTAAAATTACGTAGATCAAGATGACGTATCAGCTCTAGTTCTCCTGCCATAACGTCACATGTAATCAGTGAGTCGTTGATATAAATTATCTGTTCAAAATCTCAGTTCAGAAGTTAAATAAAAGCTTAGGTAATCTGCGACCAAATAAAAATAAATAAAAATTCTACATCCAAAATGGCAACTGCTATCCGTTCTTCCTTCCAACAGCTATTATCAACCACCACAATGACAGGTCTCCCATCGCTGTTCTAATGGCTGTTCCCTGCCTTCATTTTGGTCTCTCACGGCCTCACATTCCATTACTACCGTTGTCTCTGCTCTAGCGGAGAAAATACTTTCTGGACGGAACACAAGTTCTCCTTTGTTTTGTCCGGATTGTTGCACGCTGAAAGTGTTGTCTGTGAAAACAGTGAAGACCTGACCAAGTAACGAGCTGAATGAAATCCAGGCCTGACGAATGTCAAAGGTGATTTTAAAGGGGGTTTAAGATTAGCAGCGAGAGAGAGGAAAGAGGAAAACGAGGAAGTCGTAGAGAGGCAGAAGGAAAATGGAAGGGATTAAAAATTGAGAGAGTGAATGTGACTGAAAGTGAAGGAAAAGTGTGGGAAGAGTAGAGCAGCTTGAGGAAAGAGTGAAAGTGAAAGGAATGTTGAGTGAGATGGATTGATAGGAATGTGTGTCATAAGTAAGCTGCTTGTGTCTGATACTTTAGTTGTTTTCCTTTTGGCTCATTTAAGAAACACATCCTGTATATACTTTCGTTCTACATCTCAAACTCATCGGAAGTTGCGTATCATATGTAAATATCATGTGTTGAAAATGAAATATTTGGCAGTTTGAGACGTGTCATCCTTTGTCATGTTTATTCCTATAAACATGAGTCTACTCCTATAAACATGAATCTGTTACTATAAACATGAATCTACTCCTGTAAACATGAATCTACTCTTATAAACATGAATCTGTTACTATAAACTTGAATCTACTCCTATAAACATGAATCTACTCTTATAAACATGAATCTGCTTTTATAAACAAAAAATTGCTCCTATAAACATGAATCTACTCCTATATACATGAATCTACTCCTATATACTTGAATCTACTCCTATAAACATGAATCTGCTTTTATAAACATGAATCTGCACATATAAACATGAAACTACTCCTATAAACATGAATCTGCTCCTATAAACATGAATCTGCTTTTATAAACACGAATCTGCACCTATAAAAATGAATCTGCTCCTATAAATATGAATCTACTCTTATAAACATGAAACTACTCCTATAAACATGAATCTGCTCTTATAAACAAGAATCTACTCCTATAAATATGAATCTACTCCTATAAACATAAATCTGCTTCTATAAACATGAATCTGCACATTTAAACATGAATCTACTCCTATAAACACGAGTTTGCACCTATAAACATGAAGCTACACCTATAAACATGAAGCTACTCCTATAAACATGAATCTACTCCTATAAACACGAATCTGCACCTGTAAGCATGAAGCTACACATATAAACATGAAGCTACTCCTATAAACACGAATCTGCACCTATAAGCATGAAGCTACACCTATAAACATGAATCTACTCCTATAAACACGAATCTGCACCTAAGACATCAAATAACAAATCTTACTTTTCTTGAAGCCTTCGCGGGCCCTATGTGACGGCACCGCGACCTATTGGGAAAGATGGGGAAGGGGCACAGTTTAAGATGATTTCTCACGTCTTACAGGGAACACGAATCTGCACCTATAAACATGAAGCTACTGCTATAAACACGATATCAGATATGTCTAAAGCTGTCAGTAATGGTTCTATAAATGGAACATGCTGTGTTGTGCTTGAGCTGGAACCACTCCCCATAATATAATCGTTTTAAGAATAAAAGAAATGTGTTAAGAATCTCCAGTAATAAATGTTGCAACGCTTATTAGATTGTAATCAAATATCACTTTGAGATTGAAATAATCATTAGTATGTATGTGTGTATATGAATAGTGGTGGTGTGTGTGCATGTATATGGAGTATATGCTTTAAGATAAGCGGTAGAGAGAAAAATGGGGGAGGGGGGCAGAAAATAAATGTTTACCGACTTCATGGAAGTGGTGACTGAGAGAGAGCAAGAGAGAGAGGGAGTGAGTGGGAGAGAAGGGCATTGTTTGAATTTAAAGAGACACACAGAAAGAGAGGTAGATAGAGAGGAGGGTAAGAGAGGATCACATAATAGTAAAGGGGAGGAGTTAATGTCATCGCATTAGATGGCGGCACTTGGAGGTGGATAAAATGTCACTCTTCCTTGCTGTTGATTCCTCATCACATTTACCAGCTTTGGTTTGTCTCATTTATAAGTTGACCGGAAAGCGCTTAGATGGATTCGAATTCGCGGTCACTTACTCGCTAGGTCAGTGCTCTATCATCTCTGCTTGTGGTGTTTAGAGATGGACGCAGTGAGTGTAACAAAGAGAAAGAAAGAGAGAGAGAGAGAGTGAGAGAGAGAGAGAGAGAGAGAGCAAGCGAAAGAACGGATTACAAATTTTGTCATAAAAGTTTAGTATCTCCACTTTTAATTTTTTATATTCTACTACCAGTGACTCTCACACTTTCCTTTGCAGTGGACCCCCGTTAAATATTTTTTGTAGTCACGGACCCCTTTAAAAACCTTTTTTTTTTCGGACCCCTAGGAGTCAGCTTCTACTCTCGATTTAAAACCCAAAAGTGCATCAAACATTTTATTTTTTTTTAAAAACTTTTTAGAAATTATTTTTTTTAATGCTTTCATTCATTCTTTCTTTTCAGTTAGCTATTTAACAAATCTTACTTTTCTTTAATCCTTCCTCGGGCCCCACGTGACGGCACCGAGACCTATTGAGAAAGGTGGGGAAGGGGCACAGTTTAAGACGATGTCTCACGTCTTACAGGGAAACATTATTCGACTTCAAATGATTAATTTTCGAATGTCTGACGTTTCATGTCGAAATTTTCTTTCTAACAATGATGACCGGGCAGCGACGGTTTGGTCTATTATTTTTTCTTATTTTTGAAGTGTAAAGATTTATTTAACGTGTTCACAGTGTACACGGAACCTTCTGTTCTTACACCTTTATCCGAGAGGGCCACGCGGGTAGAGAAAGAAAGGGATAAAGCCACGAAAAAACCACGGATTCGATTAGAAAAATGACAAAAGTTGGGAGACTACCCAGAACCTTTTTTTACAGTAAGCTACAATATACCTCTAATCTGCCCAGATCCTTGTTTACAGTAAGCTGTGATATACAACTACCCAGATCCTTGTTTACAGTAAGCTGTGATATACAACTACCCAGATCCTTGTTTACAGTAAGCTGTGATATACAACTACCCAGATCCTTGTTTACAGTAAGCTGTGATATACAACTACCCAGATCCTTGTTTACAGTAAGCTGTGATATACAACTACCCAGATCCTTGTTTACAGTAAGCTGTGATATACAACTACCCAGATCCTTGTTTACAGTAAGCTGTGATATACAACTACCCAGATCCTTGTTTACAGTAAGCTGTGAAATATAACTACCCAGATCCTTGTTTATAGTAAGCTGTGATACACAACTGCCCAGATCCTTGTTTACAGTAAGCTGTGATATACAACTACCCAGATCCTTGTTTACAGTAAACTGTGATATACAACTACCCAGATCCTTGTTTACAGTAAGCTGTGATATACAACTACCCAGATCCTTGTTTACAGTAAGCTGTGATATACCTCTAAACTATCCAGACTGTTGTTTACAGCAAGCTGTGATATACAACTACCCAGATCCTTGTTTACAGCAAGCTGTGATATACAACTACCGAGATCCTTGTTTACAGTAAGCTGTGATATACTAATACCCAGATCCTTGTTTACAGTAAGCTGTGATATACCTCTAAACTATCCAGACTGTTGTTTACATTAAGCTGTGATATACAACTACCCAGATCCTTGTTTACAGTAAGCTGTGATATACAACTACCCAGATCATTGTTTACAGCAAGCTGTGAAATACAACTACCCAGATCCTTGTTTACAGTAAGCTGTGATATACAACTACCCAGATCCTTGTTTACAGTAAGCTGTGATATACAACTACCCAGATCCTTGTTTACAGTAAGCTGCGACATTAAACTTATGTTTGTTATTTTCATTTGTCCATCAACACAAGACATCTCCCTTATTCAAGTCTGTGTCACATGATCTCTCAGACATGAATAGATCTTCTACTGACAAGTACATTTGTCTTTACAGAATATTGTTTCTTGAGATTAGTCCTTGTTTATCTTTGTTCTAATTATTTCGATTCAATGTTGACATTAATCCCGTTATATTTGTGCATGTGCATTTGTTGAACAATTTCCTTTCAAATCAGTTATTTATTCATTAAGCTATTGATTAATGTCGTATCTCCAACATTGCTCAGATTAATCCCTCTTTGATGTTTAGTACTGACATCTCTTTGATCTTCATGGTGTTATTCTTTGTATAAAGACGACATCCGCACTGTGCATTTCTCATCTCATTCATTAAAATACAGCGTCGATGCTAATTATATGTATTGTTTCTGCATACACTCGATAGCGATTGTTTTCTGCCTTTAGATTTCTACCTTTCACTTAGAAGTTCGCGTATACTTTTCTGTATTTTTATTTAGAAAGATACTCTAATTTTTATTTTGGTGTTTAGAAACTATTTTTCTGTCAATTTTACTTCATTTGAACTGTGTCAATATAATTCTGTAATTACGTGAAGTGCTGGTGTGTTAAGAATGTAAAGGCTGTCTCCATGATTCGTTGATTATTTTCACGACTTTATGTTGGATGGCTGGCTAGTCTAGAGGTACGACGTCCGCCTCAGGACTGGGAAGACCCGGGTTTAAAGCCCACGGTGATATTTCAAAAATAGGAAAATTGAATCCCTTAAATTTGTGCTGAACTCCATTAGATATTTGTGCGTTATAACGGGGTTTCTGGCTTTTATCTTGCCTTGCACGGGCATGGAGATGGTGGGGCCTTGAAGATAGTTGGCTCAGGTGGAGATTTCTTAGGGCGCAACATTTGAAACGAAAGAGAATACAAATTAGTGATAATAAATAAATAATTATAACCCTTGCCTGTGTTTTATCTTTCAGTGTCGTTGGTGTAGTGTTGATGTTGCATTCTGCTCTCGTTCGTTTTTCTCTATCTTACGTCATCTCTCTTCGCTTAAGAAGTGGAAATCTGACAATTATAGCAAATACAAATATAGCCATTACTGGTGGCGTTATAGTTGAGGTTATTTATAAAATATCACCCCCCCCTCCCCCCTCCCTATGTATCTTTAGAACCCTCCTACTTGTGTTTTGGCCCTCCCAATCACTGGTCAACTACGTGCTGAAGTCGGATGTGTTGGGCCGAAAGGCGCAAATATCACAGTTATACTGTAAACTACAACACAACGCAGACATGCCCACTTAATGCCCTTTTAAGGGCGGATGATGAAGAGGTACACTCCTTTAGTCATCGGGCGAACGCAAGCAAGCAAGCACTGGTCAACTACACCGGGTATCCTGCGCAGACTAGCCAGCGTTCATTTTCCTCCTGCTCTCATATTTGGCTTTGGCCACATATATTTTATTATTAGTTAGCTGTGTAGGGTTAATTGTATTTACTTACTATCTGTGTGTGTTATTTGTTGGTGCTGCTGAAGGCGTATTGAATCGAAACGTCGTTCAAATGCGTGTCGTCCATTATTTACAAAAAAGTTTTGACCACAACATTTTATCATTTTTTTTTTAATTTCTACTTTACAATCAGCTTTACTGAAGCCTCACATTATATGCATTTCTTTGCCTCGATCTCTGACAGTTCCTTCACGTGTATTCACATTTCCAATTGGTTCACCTCTGACTATTGATTGTGAAGTACCTTGTTAGGCTAAAGAGTACTTTGTTATGTCGGTACTGAAAGAGAAGGGAAAAGTCCTCAATCTAAAGAGTACTTCGTTATGTCGGTACTGAAAGAGAAGGGAAGAGTACTCAATCTAAAGAGTACTTTGTTATGTCGGTACGTGAAAGAGAAGGGAAGAGTCCTCAATCTAAAGAGTACTTTGTTATGTCGGTACTGAAAGAGAAGGGAAGAGTACTCAATCTAAAGGGTACTTTGTTATGTCGGTACTGAAAGAGAAGGGAAGAGTCCTCAATCTAAAGAGTACTTTGTTATGTCGGTACTGAAAGAGAAGGGAAGAGTCCTCAATCTAAAGAGTACTTTGTTATGTCGGTACTGAAAGAGAAGGGAAGAGTCCTCAATCTAAAGAGTACTTTGTTATGTCGGTACTGAAAGAGAAGGGAAGAGTCCTCAATCTAAAGAGTACTTTGTTATGTCGGTACTGAAAGAGAAGGGAAGAGTCCTCAATCTAAAGAGTACTTTGCTATGTCGATACTGAAAGAGAAGGGAAGAGTCCTCAATCTAAAGAGTACTTTGTTATGTCGGTACGTGAAAGAGAAGGGAAGAGTCCTCAATCTAAAGAGTACTTTGTTATGTCGGTACGTGAAAGAGAAGGGAAGAGTCCTCGATCTAAAGAGTACTTTGCTATGTCGGTACTGAAAGAGAAGGGAAGAGTCCTCAATCTAAAGAGTACTTTGTTATGTCGGTACTGAAAGAGAAGGGAAGAGTCCTCAATCTAAAGAGTACTTTGTTATGTCGGTACTGAAAGAGAAGGGAAGAGTCCTCAATCTAAAGAGTACTTTGCTATGTCGGTACTGAAAGAGAAGGGAGGAGTCCTCAATCTAAAGAGTACTTTGTTATGTCGGTACTGAAAGAGAAGGGAAGAGTCCTCAATCTAAAGAGTACTTTGCTATGTCGGTACTGAAAGAGAAGAGAAGAGTCCTCAATCTAAAGAGTACTTTGTTATGTCGGTACTGAAAGAGAAGGGAAGAGTCCTCAATCTAAAGAGTACTTTGCTATGTTGGTACTGAAAGAGAAGGGAAGAGTCCTCAATCTAAAGAGTACTTTGTTATGTCGGTACGTGAAAGAGAAGGGAAGAGTCCTCAATCTAAAGAGTACTTTGTTATGTCGGTACGTGAAAGAGAAGGGAAGAGTCCTCAATCTAAAGAGTACTTTGCTATGTCGGTACTGAAAGAGAAGGGAAGAGTCCTCAATCTAAAGAGTACTTTGTTATGTCGGTACGTGAAAGAGAAGGGAAGAGTCCTCAATCTAAAGAGTACTTTGTTATGTCGGTACGTGAAAGAGAAGGGAAGAGTACTCAATCTAAAGAGTACTTTGCTATGTCGGTGCACCAAGGGGTAGAAGAAAGTCTTCAGCGTTTAGACCACTTTGTTATTTCTTGAACTGAAATCAGTCAGCCACTCATTATTCCTGGATCAGTAAACCAAAACTGGCCAAGATTATTCCTCCACCTCCTAAGGACTTGGAAATCAAATTGCCAGTCGACAAACGAGTGAGAATCAAGGAAGGAAGGCAATCTTGTACCCCAATTTTGATGTAGAGGTTAGATGTATTGGAATGGATGGCGCTGATGTCGCTGTTGTATAAAGCACAGCACACATCTACGATCATCTAGCGCCATTCCAAAGCAGACGAGGAAAATGTGTAGGTGTTGGGGGGGGGGGAAATAAGATTTTTGGGGCACGTTAAAAGACACAGCAGTCAATTAAAAGTAATCTTAGAAGGGAGAAATACATGGTTAAAGAGGCAGAGACAAACTAAGACTAACACGGACGAGTAACATCAAAAGATGGACAAGTCAGCTTATGACAACCTGCACTATCACAGCAAAAGACAGAGCGGAATGCCGCTCCATGGTTGTCAACCTTTGGTTACGGAGACGGCACTCAATGATGATGATGATAATGATGTTAGGCGAATATAGAGGAAGTTGCCACTTGATTTACATTCACCAGCATTAATCTTAATGTCCCCAGTTTGCACATTTAACTTGCTTTTTACTTCTCCTCAGGACACAATTTAATATTCTGGGTTAATATCACCCGATGGTTAATTGCAAGGGTTTTCACATTTTTTCTTGGTTCCTTCTAATTCTGGTTGTAACGATCAATGTCATTAACTGTGCTCATGTTTATTTATTAATTTGCCTTCGGCATCTCCGTTATTATAATTTCATCAATTATTCCTTAAAGAGAGGCTGCATAAAATCAATTAATTTTCTTCACATAACTGTGCATGTCTATCACCTTATTTGTTTCTTCGAATTAGCAACTTTTCTCCAGTATTTCTTTGAATTTATATATGCCTTCCTTTCCCTATAATTAGATTTGATTCCATCTGTCTTGATTACCACATTAAAATATACAAATATTTACACAATATATATACGTATGTATATGTGTGGGAGTGTATGTGATTGATAGTTGCTTCTATTGAAATTACTTTTAGTTAATAATATTTGAATTAATATTACTTTCACTTCACACTACTTTAATTAAATAGACCTTTCATTAAAGAACTTCTTTTTAGTATTTGAAACATTGACACGAAATGTGCAATAAACTGCAACAACAAGCAATCATTCTGATGTTTATATAAAACAAAGATAAGGGCGAAAACTTTAGCAAAATGCGTACGAGCTCCTATCGAATGAATTATAGTTTCCAACCATGGGCAGATAATTTGTGCAGTAAAGTCTTTCTTTTCAGAATATCAGCTTTGATACAAATGTATTCACAAGGAAATCCAATTTTCTGTTACCATGGTATCCGATAGAACTAAGGTCTGTAAAAGACCAGAAAACACCTGATAGCTCCAAAAGAGGTTCGAACGATGTACCTCTTGCTTGTGACAGCGCACACCTTATCTCAATACTACAGCTAACCCCTGAAAGGATTTCTCTTAAACATCTCACATCGCATCTTCATTTCCCTCACTTTTAGATATGGAAAATGTTTGACATATAGGAAAATGACAAGGCAATAATAACTTGCTATTGTCATGTATTGTTACAGCCATAATATCTTCTCTCTATCTTCATTCTAGCTTTCTTGTTTTCATCATGTTCAAATATGGACGTCAATTCTTACATCTCCAATAGCAATTTATGTCCAGTTATAAAGATCAATTTAAACCTGGTAGGCTTCAGAATTAAACATCAACAGATGAATGGAAAACATTGAGTTATTGTTTTTTCAATAAAACCTTTTCTAACATTTTTCAATAAAAAAAAAAAATAATAAACTTAAAAAATACAAGGAACACATTATCAGGTCGATGCACCGTGGACAGGGAGTTGTGGAGGGACTTGATCGCCTACGTCAACTTGTATGGCACTTGGGGATGAGCCTTCGAAATTAAACATCAACAGATCAACAGGTTAGAGGAAAAAATCAGCGAGTTTGAGGAAAACATCAACAGATTAAAGGAAAACGTCAACAGATTAAAGGAAAACGTCAACAGATTAGAGGAAAACGTCAAAAGATTAGAGGAAAACGTCAACAGGTTAAAAGAAAACGTCAACAGATTAAAGGAAAACGTCAACAGATTAGAGGAAAACGTCAACAGGTTAAAAGGAAAACGTCAACAGATTAAAGGAAAACATTCACGTTATTAAAGAAAAACGTCAATAGGCGAATACGTCAGAGTTTTCTAGAATGTATCTCCAAGGAGAGAGATGATATTTGCCGTTTGTCTTCATCTGAAGATTAAAAAAACTTTGTCTAAATCCTTTAGATCACCCGCCTTTGGAAGGGCATTAAGTGAGCCTGGAGTAGTCGTTTACAGCAAGATGTCATATTTGCGCCTTTAGAAACAACATATCCGCTTCCATCAATTTTCTGAGTACAAGGTTGCCTTCCAAATCGATCACAATTCATTATACCTATTCTGGCTCACCAATACTGGCCCAGTCACTTAGGAGTCGCTGAAAGCCTTCAGACTTGTTGCTGACAAGCCCAATTTGCCACCAGTATATATTTTTTTGTAATCCGTTGAAGTAAATGGTTGATAGAGATTAGACACTCAATAATACATCTATATGACAAGGATTAAAAATGAGATCATTATTTCTATCGTCAAAACGTCAAAGAAAGCACTTCACTACAATATCCCCCAGAATTCACAACTTGACGCAGGCGTCAGACAAAAGTCTCTGGCCTCGATTTGTCCCTAATCCCACGAGTTTTGAGTGATTTCACGCCCCAATAAACCACGAGAGAATGGAGACATCTCTACTGCACGAGCTGACCTGGAGTTTCTTTTGATGGCCAAGGTAGAAATATGTCATGTTTGCCCCAGGCTCGATTTCGTTTGGGTAGTTCTTCGAAGGAGACTTGTGACACCTCAATGAGAATAACAGATGAGAAGCTGTTCGGCTAGACTGACTGGTGCCGAGGTTTTTGAGTGTTCGACCTAGATCCAATTTTTGGGGAGACCCATTGGACGTTGGAGCGACAGAATATAACAGAACCACGGGAGAGGTAATGTCCCAGCCCTTTATTGTTTAATCGTCGGAGCGGGCAACGGTGTTCGAGGCGGCGACTATTGCCGAGGGCAGGTTTCCACCGGAAATCCCGAGGGTTGTCGTGTGCTACTGTTTACTGTTACGTCTTTACAACTCTGAATAGAAAATTCCCAAAGCAGCTGGTAGTCATACTGAAGGACGTCTTTGTCTGACTTGGTTGACGAGTTATCAAAGTAGAAAGTTGAGATTACGTCAGGAACAGAGTTCGTTGTTCACGTGAAAAGACGGTCAATCATATGGTAAACTCCTGGTCACGAATATGTTTTTTTTTTGTTTAACCTAAAAGCAAATTTTATATCGTTATCTCTATATAATCCATCCATCCATCCAAACAATTATCTATCTATCTATCCATCTATCTATCTATCTATCTATCTATCTATCTATCTATCTATCTATCTATCTATCTATCTATCTATCTATCTATCTATCTATCTATCTATCTATCTATCTATCTATCTATCTATCTATCTATCTATCTATCATCTATCTATCTATCTATCTATCTATCTATCTATCTATCTATCTATCTATCTATCTATCTATCTATCTATCTATCTATCTATCTATCTATCTATCTATCTAATCCTATCCTATCCTATCCTATCCTATCCTATCCTATCCTATCCTATCCTATCCTATCCTATCCTATCCTATCCTATCCATGAAAAGACAATTAGAGGCCACAGAAATGGGATTTCTCAGAATAATGTTGAAAGTTCACTGTACAGTTAAAAAGAACAATGAGGTAGTTCTCAAAAAGGCCAACACAAAAAGGCAGCTCCTAAAAAACAGAAAGAAACAATCAACATTTTTCGGGCACATCATGAGAAGAGGAAAGTTGGAATCCTTGGTTACAACCAAGGATTCCAACTGGCAAAATAAAAGGAAAGAGAGATCACGAACGACAAAGAGAGAAAATACTGGATAGCTTAGTGTCATGGCATGGAAAACAGTCAACAACAGAACTCATACGATGCACTGTAGATAGAAGATTGTGGAAGGACTTGATCGCCTACGCCAACCGGTATGGCACATGGTGATGATGATGATCTATCTATCTATCTGTCTGTCTTTTCGTCCGCCTATTTTTATGTTGTCCTGTCCTGTTCTGTTATACACATTTACTATCTATATACCTAGAGCAAGCTCTTCTTCTCCTTTCCTTCCCAATTTACCTTTCATCGTCGAGAGATCAAATTTGCGGTCTTTTGCTATTCCGTTCGCCTCTGCTGCTGTTTGTTTCCTAGTGTTTCTAATATAAACCCGCCAATCCATCTTTTTCGTGGTCGGCCCTTTGGGTCTGGTGTTCTCGCAACGTTTATCTAGGGCTCGTTGTGTTGTTTTGATCTTTCTGCAGGAGAGGTTATATTTCTTATTGTTCTTGCATCTAGGGTCCAGGATGCATTGGTAGCACATCGTTGGGATGAAGATTGTACTTTAGAGTGCCCGTCTTGCCTTTAGAGTTATTTCCCTGTGACAATCGTAAATTATTAAACATTTCTAAATTTGCCAACAGAGGAGCAAAAGACAACAAACTTTAGTTCCTCTTGACATTGAAACGCACATGAAGATGGAAGGCAGGGCAAAATAGAAGAAAACTAAATTGCGTGCCGCTTCCTGGGAGTGGGGGGGGGGGGAGAAGATTAATTAAAAGTCTAAACATGGTGAAGACGGATGATTCAGGCCGAATGTCGCACATGAAGCGGCTTGCCGTGAAATAGCGACATAAGGCGTTCATGCCCTCATAACAAGTGAACGATAAGAAGAAGAAGGAAAACGTCAAAGACCAGTTTGTTCTGCATTTTCCTTCCGGCTCTCTATGGAGCATAGGTCTTCAACAAATACTTTCAGCTCCCTGTGGAGCATAGGTCTTCAACAAACACTTTTCAATCCGTTCTGCTATTGCCATTCTTTTAAGATTACCCCATGTTTCCCATCCTTTTCATCTCTGCTTCCACCTGTCTCCTCCAAGAATATTTTGGTCTTCCTCTTTGTCATCTCCCCTGGGGATTCCAAAGAGGGCCTGTTGTGTAATATTCTCATTTGGCTTTCACAGTGTGTGTCCTATCCAGCGTCACCGTCTTTGTTGTATCTCTTTGTCCAAAGCTATTTTAGTGGGAAGTAAGCAAAATCGACGGAGGGCATCGGAGCCACAACTTGTTTCGGTCATGGAGGGCCACATCTTAGAAGAAATAAATAACGGTAGAAAATTATGGAGAGACATGATCACCTACGCCAGTCGGCATGGTACTTGATAATGTTGAAAACATGTTCACGATAACAGAGAGCAGCACCCAAGTAAACAGAAAACAGCTTTGTTTATCTACACATATAGTTGAATCCCTTGAGAAAACCCAGGTGATGTTACTTGAAATGTAGATTATATCTGTCTCAGCAATTCGGCTCTTTGATTTATGGAACTTGGCTATTGATCTATAATTTAATCAATAACTGCCAGATGCTTTTCACTGCAAGTGTCGCGAGAAGCTATTATATCGTCACCACAAAGTCATAGTTCCCCAACTTAACATAGACTCAGCTACAACTGATCATATCCAAATGGTCTTGTTTGGACTCAGAATTAATAGCAATTGTTGGTAGCCAAATCTGTTCTTGCTTCTCTATCTTCAAGATTAAGCGTAGAAGCGTACTTCCATCTGGTGTCATTATTGTGCCGAAGTATTTGACGCGATGCACTTGTTTTAGATTGTTTCCGTTTATTGCTTTCTTTTACTATTATGTCTATCATTTCTTATAGTTCATTCTCCGTCTCTGCTATCAAGACTGTGTCATTCGCATATATCATATGGTTTATAAATATGGTAATTGTAATGGGACCATTAAAAGGACACTCAAAACTTGTTTCTGACTTCAATGTTTTCTCTAATGTCCCTAAATGAGGTCTTATCGTGTGTATGGGACAGGTGTCTACGACAGAGCTAGATATATTTTGTCATCAAAAGTGAGACGAAGGATCACATTAACCTTTCTGCTCAGTACAGGATTTGAATCGAGAATTTTCAAGCGAGGTACGCCTCAACGTCACACCTATCACCAAAATGTTCTTTGTAACAGTTTTTCAACATTTCTAACCTACTATGTTTTGTGCTATTTCCTTAAGATCATTCCATGTTTTCTCCATCTTTTAGAATTCTATTTCCACATTCCATCTCCAAATATTTCTTTGACTCTTCTCTTTCTCTCATTCCCTAAGGTTTTCCAAAAAGCACATGCCGTTTAATACCCCTAATTTGGCGTACGCAATGTGCTCCCTCCTATCCAGTGCCATCGGCTTTGTCGTATATTTTCTTCACTGATATTTGCCAAAGTTGAGTTAATAATTTTGTCTTACAAATCCCATCCGTTTATTCTGAGTATATATTGTTAATGAAAATCTTCCTGGTTGTTGTCTTTGTTAATATCCATGTTTCGCAGTCATTCAACAAAACAAATATGATTTTGATGGCCAAGGTGAAGCTCCATTTCGAAAGAAATGCCTGAAGTTACCAATCAACGATTGTTTTCATATAAAGTATACATATTTCCGTCCACCAGCTTTCACCTCTGGCAAAGTCCCAGAGACTTAGAACTGAATTTTAATCCGTTTTTTTTTCCCTGACAGCCGTGTGCACAGGGATCCCTCGTCGCACAGGCAGATAACCCCGTCTTCGGAGGTACTCATATTTTTTATTCGTTGATGAGTAATTGACGTCACAAGCCGGGACTCGCTGCTGAGACTAGGTGGTGATTGTCGGAAAGAGAAATCAGAAATAAAAATTCCAACTGATACAACCGAGATTTGAACTCACAATCTCTCTGTCTCGAGACCTTCGTCTTGCCTCGAGACCAACCAGTCCCCTAAAGCAGATATGATGACGTTTCCTGACGGGCAACTGTTGCAACTAATCAAAACGTATACGCCTGCAACATTCGATTCCTTTATAGAATCCTTCATTTTTTCCTGAACATTCAATTTCTTTATAAAACAAAACACTTTTCGATCAATTTCGGCCGTGTAATCTCAAAAATGACTGGCCACATTTGTAGCATGTTTCTTCGTCCACTCAAAGTCTTGTTGATTAGGCTTCTAAATCCCGAGCAAGTGGCCAGTGTCACGTTCCGACTAATCGCTAATCTCAAACACAAGTCCTGGTCTTCTTGCCTAGGGGTGTCCAAATTGGGCCGCATTTTATTATTTAAAGCAAAATCTTGGCTGACAATCAAGCCTCAGGTCAAGATCTAAGCCAGGCACTGACCAATTTGGCACGTTTGTCCAGGGACCAGGTGATAATTATTGTTCTTTAATACCGCGAACTCCACAGGAAATAGCAAAAACGCTTGCCTTTGGTATGTTAAGAATGCCGGTATATAAGTAACAACTGTAAATTACATTGGTACAAGAATAACTTCACGAGGTAGAGGCAGCTTTGAAATAAAATGTTGGACAGCGCTGTCAAAGTTCTCATTCAACAACTCTATCTTTTCTTCTTCTTCTTTCCTTTCTCATCTGCCTTTCAGCGTCGAGGGGAGATATAATTTGCGGTCTTGTGCTCTTCTGTTCGCTTCTGCTGCTGTTATGTTTCCTAGTGCTTCTAATATTCCATCGACCCATCTTTTTCGTGGTCGACCCTTGGGTCTGGTGTTCTCACAATGTTTGCTGAAAGCTTGTTGTGTTGTGTTTTAATCTTTCTGCCTTGTCACGTGGCTAAACCATTTTATCTGTTGTTTCCTTATATATTCTATGGCGGGGGCTATTCCTAGCTTTTTTCTCATTTCTTCATTTCGGATCTTATCTCTCAGACTGTTTCCTGTCATTCGTCTAACACATTTCATCTCAGTAGAGGTAATTTTTTTTTATTGTTCTTGCATCTAGGGTCCAGGTCTGGCATTGGTAGCACAACGTTGGGATGAAGTTTGTATTGTATAGTGCTCGTTTTGCCTCCAGAGTTATTTCCTTGTTGGACAATGGTGGTGATAACTGTCCAAAGATTTGACAAGCTCTGTTGCATCTTTATTCTATTTCTGCTGTTTGAGAATTATCATTTGTCACTAAACTACCTAGGTATGTGAATTCCTCTACTTGTTTTAGTTTCATGTCTTCTATAGTTATTTTGATGTTCTGTTTATTTTTGGCGACATTCATGATTTCTGTTTTGTTGATGTTGATTTTCGTGTTGTATTTTGTGCCTGAACTGTTGAGTTTGTTAAAGTGTTCTTGTAGTTCGTCTATTGTTTCATGTATTAGTGCCTGATCGTCTGCAAATAAAAGCGCGTTGATTTCCTCTGTCTCTGATGGGTTGGCTAGTTTCCATATATAGCCCATGTATATAATATACAGAAAGACCAATGAGGAAGTTCTCAAAGAGGTCAACACAAAAAGGGAGCTCTTAAAAAACATCAGAAAGAAGCAATCAATATTTTTCGGGCACATCATGAGAAGAGGAAAGTTGGAATACTTGGTTACAACTGGCAAAATAAAAGGAAGGAGCGATCGCGGACGACAAAGAGAGAAAATACAGGATAGCTTGGAGTCATGGCATGGAAAACAGTCAACAACAGAACTGATACGATGCACTGTAGATAGAAGATTGTGGAGGGACATGATCGCCTACGCCAACGGCATTGTACATGATGATGATGTAATATACAGTAGGGGGGATAGTACGCACCCCTGTCTTACACATGATCTAACTTCGAAGTGGTCTGTGTAGCCTGCTGTTGTCTGACCCTGCAGCTACTCTTGATGTAGAGACTTTTAATTAGGTTGGTTAGATGTTGACTTACTCCGTATGTTGTTAGTATCTCCCACAGTTGTTCTCTGTTAGGTGTTGACTTACTCCGTATGTTGTTAGTATCTCCCACAGTTGTTCTCTGTTTACTCTGTCGAATGCTTTTTTCCTTGTCAATGAGAGCTATGTATACATTTTGATTATGTTCTGTCGTTGTTTCTGCAAGCTGTTTTAATGACAAATCTATGTCAAATTATGAAAATGAAAAGTTCTTACGTTTAACATAGATCATGTCATGTATCGGACTAAAGACAACAAGATGTATAGAGGTGTGAAGCTGCTGTAAAGCTGAAGATAATAATGACAATTTAAAAAAAAGAAGAGAAAAAATAGTATTTTTGTGTTGTTGTGTATTGTTTCAGTTGAATGTCTATTTGACAGTAACGTCAACTGTGTTGTCCACCTACTGTGTTGTCCACCTACTGTGTTGTCCACCTACTGTGGTGTCCACGTACTGTGTTGTCCACCTACTGTGTTGTCCACGTACTGTGTTGTCCACGTACTGTGTTGTCCACCTACTGTGTTGTCCACCTACTGTGTTGTCCACCTACTGTGTTGTCCACGTACTGTGTTGTCCACCTACTGTGTTGTCCACCTACGTAAAGCTGTTACCAGACCACATTTTTCTCCTTTTAAAAAATAAAAATTGTCATTATCATCGTGCCATGTATCCTGTAATAGACAAAAGAATCATGAACAACTAATGGACCTTCAAGTAGATCTTTTGAAGCAATTTGTAATGGGTTCTTGAGAATATATGAAATGAGTAAAGAAGGCGATTTGAATGAAGTCAAGGAAAATATGAAAATATTGAAACGATCAAGACAGAAGCAAAGATAGACATGAGAAGGCAACAAGAAAAATTGCTACACAGTTTAACATAATAACATGGAACGAGCTCAACAGTAGAACTAATATAAAAGAAGAATTACTTCAAGGAGTACTTAGACGAAGAGGGAACCAGACGAAGGATCAGACGAATGTGCACACCGTGAGCTGTGCGTTTCATCCGTTCTGATCGTGTTTCGATATTCCGATTGCTTATGATAAATTATGATATCGTACGACGGGGAACTGATGGTTGTTTTCACTTTTTTGTGCGGTTTCGCCTTGTCTTTTGGCGTGTGCTGAGACTGCTATGATGGGGACTGCAGAAATCTTTCTTTGTTCGGGAGATGAAATATTAATTCGGATGATTCCACTGGCGCGGGCGGTTGAGCAATTATGGATTTTAATTTGTTTGACGTGATACATGGCCTTCCATAACCATAGACGATTAGGCAGAAGAATCGGCGAGGAAAGAAAATAAATAGACGAAGGGAAGACGAATAGTCAGGAGGAAAATAAGAGAAAAAGAAAGAATAAAAGAAGTAAGAGATAACGGAGAAGGTATAGACGAAGAAGTAGTAGGCGAGGTGGGAGAAGAAAAAATAGACTAAAAGAAGTAGGCGAAAAGAGAGAAGAAATAGATTTTTAAAAAAAGACAGGATAGACAAAAAGTAGACGACGATGGAGATGAAAGATTAGTCGCATATTCAGAAAAAAGAGTAGATGAAGAGGGAGAGAAGGAAATAACTGATGTGGAGAAGAAAAAGAAGACAATCGGTTAGAGACGGGTAAAAAGAAAACAGAGGAAGGGAGAAGTGACCATGGAAATACAAAGAGGAACAATTACAACAAAAAAAAAATGGGGAGGGGGGGAGAAGGCGGTAAAGAATGGGAGCATACAAAGGTTAAAACGAAGACATAAATGTTCTGTGAATATTCGTTACACTGTAAGCCATTATCGTGGGTGGGAAACGACTAGCGATTGGGGTGGGGGTGGTAGGAGATGGCTGGATGTTTACATCCATTGGAGGGCGGGAATAACCTGTGGACAGGTCGGTCATAAATTACCGAGTGGCCGGCCAGTTTTACAGCTCGTTCTGGAGGTCATTTAGTCACGTGGTGTCGCCCATAAAAATCTTTGGCGCCCAAAGTCGAAATTGACCTTCGTCACTTATGTGAAGTGAATACTTTTACTGTTTTCTTTCTTTCTTTCTTTCTTTCTTTCTTTCTTTCTTTCTTCATTTCTGTCTTCCTTTTTTATTTCTTTCTTTGAATAATCAGTATTTTAACTCTTGAATACTTGTCGTAACTGAATATTTTTTTCAAAGTAACACATCATTTCATTGTAACATGTGATTTGTTCATTGGTTTATACATGGGGACATTGTAACATTCATCTAGAAATGTGATCGTCAGGAGACATTGTAACATTCATCTAGGAATGTGATCTTGGAGACATTGCAACATTCATCTAGGAATGTGATCTTGGAGACATTGTAACATTCATCTAGGAATGTAATCTTGGAGACATTGTAACATTCATCTAGGAATGTAATCTTGGAGACATTGTAACATTCATCTAGGAATGTGATCTTGGAGACATTGTAACATTCATCTAGGAATGTGATCTTTGAGACATTGTAACATTCATCTAGGAATGTAATCTTGGAGACATTGTAACATTCATCTAGGAATGTAATCTTGGAGACATTGTAACATTCATCTAGGAATGTAATCTTGGAGGCATTGTAACATTCATCTAGGAATGTAATCTTGGAGACATTGTAACATTCATCTAGGAATATAATCTTGGAGACATTGTAACATTCATCTAGGAATATAATCTTGGAGACATTGTAACATTCATCTAGGAATATAATCTTGGAGACATTGTAACATTCATCTAGGAATGTAATCTTGGAGGCATTGTAACATTCATCTAGGAATATAATCTTGGAGACATTGTAACATTCATCTAGGAATATAATCTTGGAGACATTGTAACATTCATCTAGGAATATAATCTTGGAGACATTGTAACATTCATCTAGGAATGTAATCTTGGAGGCATTGTAACATTCATCTAGGAATATAATCTTGGAGACATTGTAACATTCATCTAGGAATATAATCTTGGAGACATTGTAAAATTCATCTAGGAATGTAATCTTGGAGACATTGTAACATTCATCTAGGAATATAATCTTGGAGGCATTGTAACATTCATCTAGGAATGTGATCTTGGAGGCATTGTAACATTCATCTAGGAATATAATCTTGGAGGCATTGTAACATTCATCTAGGAATATAATCTTGGAGGCATTGTAACATTCATCTAGGAATATAATCTTGGAGGCATTGTAACATTCATCTAGGAATATAATCTTTGAGACATTGTAACACTAACATTTTCTGGAATAACTTCCAGTCGACGCTGGTAACACCAGGTAGGGGTCAACTCTATATATTGTCACCTATGATTTTATCACTGCAACACAAATTATACACAATGGATATATAATGCGTAAAGATATTGCAGAGATTAATCTTCTACCTTTCAACTCCGAGTGGAGTTAAGGTCTTCAACAAACACTGCCGTCATGTTTCTAGCCACTCTTTTTTATGATTGTTCTAAGTAAAATGATCGTGGACGACAAAGAGAGAAAATACTCAATAGCTTGGTGTCATGGCATGGAACACAGTCAACAAGAAAAAGATATAGTGCACTGTATATAGAAGATTGTGGAAGGACATGATCGCCTACGCCAACCGGTATGGCACATCATGATGATGATGTAAAATACACATAAAATGGCATGGAACAGCTAAACTAGTAAGACAAGACAAACTACAACTTTTAGACAAAAACTATCGTTTCCCTATCTTCCCCATCCTCTTCACCTCTGCTTCCACGTGTCTCCAAGTATATTATTACTTTTATTGTAGTAATGCATAAATATAAGTAAGTAAAAAAGTAAAGAGCCCCGGCACGACAAGTGGCGTATAGTAAATATGGTGTTAGTGACCATCAATTTTACAGACCTTCGGCACCTTATTTTTGGGGTAATGTGGTCGGTATTACGCCCGTGCCGCTTTACTTTCCAAGAAAACAATCCGGTACCCATTAAAGGCTGAGTGAATCGGAAGCCGTCTGTTGGGATCGAACCCTACCTCTTGTCCTTTGTAGTCCAGTTCACTAACCACTGAGCTATCACGCGGCCCCCCCCCCCCCCCCCAATTTCCTTGTGTAGAGGCTGATAATTGCTTCTATTCTTTCTTCACCAGAACGAGGCTTCTACTTTCAGTTGCCTGTAGGCCACATTTCTGTGCTGTTTGTTCACCAGAAAAACGCTTTGCCGTCCAATCCGATAGGGCAGTAGAAAAGATAGGACTTGCCCTGAAGCAAGGAAACACTGAGGCTAATCTTATCATTTCTGGCATTGAACGAAACCGTATCACATCACGGAGTAGGCAGTCTCTGTCCTGCAGTGTAGGATCAAATAACGGAGTAGGCAGTCTCTGTCCTGCAGTGTAGGATCAAATAACAGAGTAGGCAGTCTCTGTTCTGCAGTGTGGGATCAAATAACAGAGTAGGCAGTCTCTGTTCTGCAGTGTGGGATCAAATAACAGAGTAGGCAGTCTCTGTCCTGCAGTGTGGGATCAAATAACAGAGTAGGCAGTCTCTGTCCTGCAGTGTGGGATCAAATAACAGAGTAGGCAGTCTCTGTTCTGCAGTGTGGGATCAAATAACAGAGTAGGCAGTCTCTGTCCTGCAGTGTGGGATCAAATAACAGAGTAGGCAGTCTCTGTCCTGCAGTGTGGGATCAAATAACAGAGTAGGCAGTCTCTGTCCTGCAGTGTGGGATCAAATAACAGAGTAGGCAGTCTCTGTCCTGCAGTGTGGGATCAAATAACAGAGTAGTCACTGATGTCCTCCATTTGGGATCACACACGACACGTCCCCTTGACATAGCTGGAGGCAGCTGACAGCAAAAGAACTGGAAACTGCCAGCGAATCGTAGCTGATGGATTGCGCCTGGATCGGTGAAGCAGAAACCATGCAGGCTCCACCTCGTCGCGGTGCCTCTAGATACAGTCTAACCAATTTAACCAGCCTAGTCTGACTGAGCGAGTAGGGATCGAATAGTGAAGCCAAACCGGTTCTCAAAAGAAGAAAAAAAAGCCGTGCTGAATTGGATGTATTGGGCCAAATGGCGCACATAAACCACAACACAAAACATCTACGCCCAATTAACGCCCCTTTAAGGGCGGCTGACCACAATGACAAGAAGTTCTCTGAGTAGTCACGAGGTGAACGCAAGAGAGAAAGAACAGACTTGATGGGTGTACCTGGCAACAAAGAAATAATCTGTCCCTAGAAATGATATCAGTCGCAATTACATCTATTGGATCTTGGTGCACATTGCCTGGGGACACACAACAAGATTTTGAATGAGACAAAATTGTTTACAATCGATTGGGCAGAGGACACAAGTAGAATATATGCAGAGCAGAAATCAATAAGCAGAAATGGGAACAAAGTAAGTGTCTCGCTTTTTACTCGGAAACAGTAGTGTAAAATGTCACGTGCTTAATCGGAGATTATAGTGTAAAATGTCACATTTACAAGTTGTATTTTTGTTGTGAGATCTTGAAGTATAATAACTGCAATGGCGTATAATTTAGTACGTTCCTCATCTTATTGGCAGTACACGTGGCGAGTGCTCAAAGATTGGCAATGAGTCATTGCTATCTTCCTGCTCTATTCTAATGTCGAGGCCTGGGCACACTCAGTCAGTCACTTGTGAAACACATACAACTCTTATCTGGAGCACTTATTTCAATTACCGATAAAAGAGAATAAAGAGACAACCAACCCACAGTTAAAGAAAGGACAAGAAAAGGGCGATGGAATGGATAGGACACACACACAGTGCAAGCATTACAAACCGAGTTCTCACATGGAACCAACATGGATAGAGGAGACGGGGTAAACCTAGGAACACGTGGAAACAATACCTTGAGACTGGTATAGCAAAAATAAATTATACCTGGAAAAAAATTAGAGGAGACAGCGAATGAAAGAAAAGATTAAAGAGACAGTAAATTACAGAAAGAATTAGGCAGCTCTTGTTGATAGTATATGCCTTAAAGAAAGGTTTAAAAGGCAAGAATATAATAAATAGAAGAGAATAAAGATACTGAGATATTAAATTAATGGCGGCATAGAGTAAGGAGACTTGAACATAATTAACTTTTGCAAAGTATAAATATGGCGGTAAAAATAAACTAACGATGGCACAGAATAAAGGACACAGTTATTAAACAAATACTATCTGTTGTCTACTGGAGCTGAAGCCAGCACACAGGGCAGAAATTCTGGACTCTCCGTGTCTGACGGTCTTGACTATGTATTCGTCAGGCTTTTCACAGAATTCGCAATGCTTGTTTGCTTGTGTTTTAACTATGACTAAAGGAGCACACCTCTTCATCATCCACCCTTAAAAGGACGTTAAGTGGGTATATCTGCGTTGTCTTGTGGTTTGCAATCTAACTGTGATATTTGCGTCGTTAGGCCCAACACATCCGACTTTAGCACGAAATTTCTGAGTACCGGGTTGTCTTCCCTCTTCGATCCCTACTCGCTTGGCCAGACTAGACTGGTTAGTCTGTTACTGGATGTACCACGGAGAGGTGGAGTAAGGTCTGGATGGTTCTGGTTCACCGATCCTGGCGCAAGCCATCAGCTGTAGGTCGCTGACAACTTCCAGCTGTGGTGCTGTGAGGCGCGCCTCCGCCTCTTTTTCGCAATGTATCTCGTCATATATCCATGCTCTGAGCGAAATTCTCAACCTCGGCAAGGAAGTCGATGCCCACAGTTGCTTCTCACCTCAATGTTCCTTTTAGTTTTTCTCCTGGTCGTCTCTGTTACTTTGAGCTATTGTCAGTGAGGACCTGCTTTGAGATTCTCTTGTAGTCTTTTAACATCACATAATGAACATATGTGTTTCCTCTCTTGATTACATATGACACTGACACGTTTATCTTATGATATAATTAGGGTAGATAATGAATTTCATTTCTTACTTTCTTTCTTTCTGTCGTTTAAAACATCGGATTTCAACATGCTATTTTTGAATACCGGGTGGTCTTTCCTCTTCAATCCCTACTCGTTTTGCCAGACTGGACTATGTTTCTTTTTTATACTGGCCACTTCTTGCCACTTACCTGTTGACATATTGCACATTTTACACCCATATTTTCCTGTGTACAAACACACGGAAAAAGACAAATCGGCAGACGTAAACTGCGATATAGAAATATCTGTAAATCATCTCAGAACGACTTCTCCATCTGTGAAAATGACTGGGAACATCTGGCTAGTGATCGCACATCATGGAGAGCATGTATAAGGAACGGTATAACATCATTTGAGACTGTACTAGGGCAAAACTTAGAAGAGAAACGACTAATGAAAAAGGATGGAAAACCATGTGAATAAATCGGCATGACTTGATAATTATGTGGCCGTATGTGTTTGTCAAACATTGGTAGAATTAGCCACGAGAGAAGCTGTTCGACAAAAACAAAACCTAAAAAAACATACACAATAGCCTCCACTAGACCGTCTGACAAGACGAAAAGAACAACCATTTTCCTGTGGACACGCCTCACTAACCTCGCCTACTTGTCTATCCGCCCACACTGTCTGGTCTTACACCCGTGACCTATTTTGCTGCGAACTAATTCTAAGTCAAGTGCGACCTTGCAATTTTCTCTTGCCCTTCTACACAGCTTGAACAATAAACAACAAGTGTACACACACACACACACGCACGCACGCACGCACGCACCCACACACGCACGCACGCACGCACGCACGCACACACACACACGTACGTACGTAGATAAAGTTAACACTACATAGCTTCTAAATATATCAGTATTGGTTGGGTATGATAAAAGGCCAAATTGCTACTCATTTTGTGCAGCTTGTCTTTCGTGTAATCTCCGGTACAAGTGTTTATGTCAATGTCACGTGGGTACAACACTGGTTATATGCCTCGTGCCTACAATCAAACAATTGCATCAATTGACCAATGCTGGTTAATACTGATGCCAAGGTTAGTCTTATTAATTTTTATTTTTTTAAAAACACATTTCTCTTATAATCATAACGATAATAATTATCTACATAAAGTGATATGAACATTTGTCTATGCTACAGAATCCAGACTTAATCCAACACAGGCTGTAGAGAAAGTTTAGTTACTTTGAAATGAATGCCATCTTTTCTTCACATTTTCTCTATGACCAATCGAAAGCAAACGGTGAATGGGGAAAAAATCCACTTGTAATATACGTCTGGAATGTATCGACCTATTGGAATGTTGGTACAGCTCTTTCAAGTTCCACTTTTAACACTTTGTACACGTTTGTTTTTCAAGTAAATCTGACAACTCCCCTGGGGAAAACAGAAATGAAGGTTCATCAATACTGTCTCTCTAAAATAATGTTTTTATTTCTAAGACTTGCTCGCCAATGTACACTTTGCAGCAGTTATGATTCTTGATTTCTTTCAATGAGTTTTAGCAGAGTGCTTTTTCTAGTGTTATTTTTTTTATGTCTGCATAGGTTGGTAATCAGTTTGTTTACTTTTCTGTCATCGTCCTGGTGTCTTGTTGCCGTTTGTCACTATCATCACGTGTCTGGATGTAATGAAAATGTAGAAGTAAAATAACAATCAGCAGTGCTGATCAGCAACATGAAGCTGCCAGTAAACAACATGAAGCTGTTAGTAAACAACATGAAGCTGCCAGTAAACAACATGAAGCTGTCAGTAAACAACATGAAGCTGTTAGTAAACAACATGAAGCTGCCAGTAAACAACATGAAGCTCTCAGTAAACAACATGAAGCTGCCAGTAAACAACATGAAGCTGGCAGTGAACAACATGAAGCTGTCAGTAAACAACATGAAGCTGGCAGTGAACAACATGAAGCTGTCAGTAAACAACATGAAGCTGGCAGTGAACAACATGAAGCTGTCAGTAAACAACATGAAGCTGGCAGTGAACAACATGAAGCTGTCAATAAACAACATGAAGCTGCCAGTAAACAACATGAAGCTGGCAGTGAACAACATGAAGCTGTCAATAAACAACATGAAGCTGCCAGTAAACAACATGAAGCTGGCAGTGAACAACATGAAGCTGTCAATAAACAACATGAAGCTGCCAGTAAACAACATGAAGCTGGCAGTGAACAACATGAAGCTGTCAATAAACAACATGAAGCTGTCAATAAACAACATGAAGCTGTTAATAAACAACATGAAGCTGTCAATAAACAACATGAAGCTGTTAATAAACAACATGAAGCTGTCAGTAAACAACGTGAAGCTGATAATAAACAACATGAAGCTGTCAGTAAACAACATGAAGCTGTCAGTAAACAACATGAAAACTGTCAGTAAACTATATCAAGATGTCATTAAACAACATGACGCTATCAGTAAACAACATCAAGCTGTGAGTAAACAACATGACGCTATCAGTAAACAACATCAAGCTGTGAGTAAACAACATGAAGCTGTCAGTAAACAACATGAAGCTGTCAGTAAACAACATGAAGCTGTCAGTAAACAACATGAAGCTGTCAGTAAACAACATGAAGCTGTCAGTAAACAACATGAAGCTGTCAGTAAACAACGTGAAGCTGTCAGTAAACAACATGAAGCTGTCAGTAAACAACGTGAAGCTGTCAGTAAACAACGTGAAGCTGTCAGTAAACAACGTGAAGCTGTCAGTAAACAACGTGAAGCTGTCAGTAAACAACGTGAAGCTGTCAGTAAACAACATGAAGCTGTCAGTAAACAACATGAAGCTGTCAGTAAAGAACATCAAGATGTCAGTAAACAACATACAGTTGTAGAAGAGCAACATCGATTCTAATGCATTTCTACTTTTCTTCCTCTATTTCTTCCGTATATTTTCTTCTTGATTTCTTCTTCACTTATTCATCTTTTTCCTTCTTTCTCACTTCCTCGAATACTTCCTTTGGATAAAGAGAGTGATGCGAAGTTCTGTCCCACACTCTTGTGGCAGCCGCCATCATTGCTCTGCTGTTGTAGAGATTCCTAGATATTACTACTTATCTATCTTAATCTGGATTCCGTCTCACGTCTCCTTCCTTCTCCTCTTCATCCTGTATTGTCCTCCTCTAGAATGTGAAATTACGAAGCCATGTATGGAATTACATGCGAATTTAAATTGATGAAGGAAAACAAATCTCAGAATGACGCAGTAATGAAACATAATGGATATTTTAACCATACTGTTTAAATATTAACATTAACAAAGCAACATATAACAATGGACACAGGTTAAAATATAACAGCAAATCTAACACGCAAAACAACACAATTTCTGGTTAATATGTTATCTGTTGCTAACCATCCAATCCTATTGGATACGGAAAGCCAATCATTATCTTATAGGATCATTTATAGATAAAGAACACAACAGCCTACTAAAAGTAATATTGGAAGGAAAAATACAAGGTTAAAGACGCAGAGGCAGACCAAGTCTAACATGGACGAGTAACATCAAAAGATGGACAAGTCACTCTATGACAGCTTGCACCATCAAAGCAAGAAACAGAGTAGAATGGCGATCCATGGTAGCCAACCTTCGTTGCGGAGAAGGCACGCGATGATGATAGATAAATGTGGATTTTTTCTCGTCTTTTCTATTTTTGTCTTCACTTTTCGTTCTCCCTCCCTTTATCGTCACATAAAGGGGAAGTTAGGGGGAAAACCCCAACTAATATACATTTTCAGTAACCTGACATGAACTATAACAACTTAAGAATGGAAGAAATAGGTTGACAGTTATCAAAACAATGATAGAAGAGAATCGGGAATTGAAGAAATATGTTGACAGTTATCAAAACAATGGTAGAAGAGAATCAGGAATTGAAGAAATATGTTGACAGTTATCAAAACAATGATAGAAGAGAATCAGGAATTGAAGAAATATGTTGACAGTTATCAAAACAATGATAGAAGAGAATCAGGAATTGAAGAAATATGTTGACAGTTATCAAAACAATGATAGAAGAGAATCAGGAATTGAAGAAATATGTTGACAGTTATCAAAACAATGATAGAAGAGAATCAGGAATTGAAGAAATATGTTGACAGTTATCAAAACAATGATAGAAGAGAATCAGGAATTGAAGAAATATGTTGACAGTTATCAAAACAATGATAGAAAAGAATCAGGAATTGAAGAAATATGTTGACAGTTATCAAAACAATGGTAGAAGAGAATCAGGAATTGAAGCAACCAGAAACTTTCATTATAGACAAGGGGAAACAAATTACATATTGAGAATCATTATACAACAGTAGGGGACTGGGTTGTCACAATCAAGACGTCGGCCTCGAGACAAAGAGGTTGTGAGTTCAAATCATGGCTACACCAGTAGGGATGTTTATTTGCGATTTCTCTTTGTGGTAACAACACCTGGTCTCAGCAGCGAGGTCCGACTTGAAACGTCAATTTTCATCGGCGGAAAAAAAAGTATGAGTACCTTCGAAGACGGAGTTATCTGCCTATGCGGCAAGGGACCCTTCTTCACACGGCTGCCTAGAAAAATTGGATTAACACGCATAATTTAGCTACTTGTCTCTAGGGACTTCGCCAGAGATGAAAACTGCGAACGCAAAAAAAAAATAAATAAATAAATATAAATAAATAAATATAAATAATTTTCTTTAAAACCCAACAGTAAGGGTAAAAAGAAAATAATAATAAAATAAAATGTCCATTCTGTGGGATGTGCACTAAGTATCAGATCACATTCCTCAAGAGAATGCTGGAAGTACTTGTCCATTATAAGTTTCCAATTTTTGTTGTTTACACTCTTACAATGGAAAGACATCCATTGACAGCAGGCGATAAGCCTACCTTGCATCTGCGGTACACAAATCTAAAAATGTCGAGGTTAAAGGATTGATAGCACCTGGATAGGAATCCCTAATTGACAGAGACCCGCTTAGACAAGCGAAGATTGCAGAGAGATGGCACCTCCTGCTTGGTAATAAATATAGGAATGTTTGGTTGCTAAGGCTGAAAGCTTAGGATTTCAATCCTGGAAGATAAGGCGCAGTATGATCTGTTGATATTGTTATGCCGTTATTACATTTTGTTAACCTCGTTTCCTGTCTTGATAAAAAGATGAATGATAACTGGTTTCGACTGAGTGTTTGTCTGATATCTGAAATGTTTGATCATATATAATAGATACGTGGCACAAGTGCACTTGCGCACTTTTGCGGGTGCACTAAGATAAGCATAGACAAACACCTTCTTACGTCAGACACTCATGTGTTGATATATAGTTCCATACGTTGTCAGAGCCATGCACTGCTTCACAAGCACATATTAATGAGATCAGAGCCATACACTCCTTCACAAGCACACATTAATGATGTCAGGGCCATGCACTTTTTTTTAAAATCACACGCTAATGATGTCAAAGCCATGTATTTCATTACAAGCACACATTAATGATGTCAGGGCCATGCACTTTTTTAAAATCACACGCTAATGATGTCAAAGCCATGTACTTCATTACAAGCACACATTAATGATGTCAGGGCCATGCACTTTTTTAAAATCACACGCTAATGATGTCAAAGCCATGTACTTCATTACAAGCACATATTAATGATGTCAGAGCCATGTACTTCTTTACAAGAACATATGAATGTTTTCAGAGCCATGTACTTCATTACAAGCACATATTAATGATGTCAGAGCCATGTAATTCATTACAAGCACATATTAATGATGTCAGAGCCATGCTCTTCATTACAAGCACATATTAATGATGTCACAGCCATGCACATCTTCACAAGAACATAATAATGATGTCAGAGCCATGTACATCTTCACAAGCACATATTGATGGCTAAATGCACAAACATCTTTCCCACTCCCCTCCTCCTCTCTTCCGTTCATCAGACGACCACTCGTTTTCCATGCCCAGCATTAAACAGACGTTTAGTTACGTGGCGTAATTCCGTTGCGTTGTGGTTTGCAGCAGGCTGTGTTATTTTACGCTTTTAGACCCAACACATCTGATTCATCTGTGTGGCTCCCGAGGCTCTGACCACAGCTAGGGGAGAGCCGCTGTCACCGGCCACGCATGTCATAGGAGACCAGAAAGGAAATTTGGTGTCAAAGTATTCACGTTGCTGTCGAGCCCGTGCGTATGAGGGAAAATATAAAAAAAAATAGAAAAAACTGTGTGGTAAAAGCTTTACGTGATTAGTAGACGACACAGATTTGAACGACATTTCGGCTCAATAGGCCTTCAGCAGGAACAAACACACACGCACACAACTGTACTCGTGATTGGGAAAAAAATACCCCCGCGATCGATCCAGCCGTTGGCAGAAATGGGTACCAGGGTATTACTCTGGGAAGTGAGGAATGCCGACTCGTATCGTGAGTTTGGATGCCTGAAGCAACACTATCCAGAAGTCTCCGAACACTTCTGGATAGGCGACCGAGCACATGTGGGTGAAAACTCGCGTGCTAAGACGCCAATTCATGTCTCGTAATTGACCTTGACCTTACACACAATCAATTTTTGATTGACAGACGAACACGGAAAAAACTTACATAGACCTGACACACCCACTGCCATTGAGTGATTGATTTACACTGACAGAGAAACACTGAC
Organism: Megaustenia siamemsis; assembly: GCA_032433765.1. Taxonomy (NCBI): domain Eukaryota; kingdom Metazoa; phylum Mollusca; class Gastropoda; order Stylommatophora; family Ariophantidae; genus Megaustenia; species Megaustenia siamemsis. The sequence goes on from JAVIAB010000050.1 coordinate 75,517,108, forward strand.
ATAGACCTGACACACCCACTGACTTTGAGTGATTGATTTACACTGACAGAGAAACACTGACATAGACCTGACACACCTACTGACTTTGAGTGATTGATTTACACTGACAGAGAAACACTGACATAGACCTGACACACCCACTGACTTTGAGTGATTGATTTACACTGACAGAGAAACACTGACATAGACCTGACACACCCACTGACTTTGAGTGATTGATTTACACTGACAGAGAAACACTGACATAGACCTGACACACCCACTGACATTGAGTGATTGATTTACACTGACAGAGAAACACTGATTAAAATACAATAACAAGAACATACTGATGTACTTCTCATAGACATAATGACAAATTTAATCTGACAGAGACACGCTGATAGACTTTAACATTGACAGCGAACTGGGCGTATTAAGATACATATTTTGCTGTGTCGACAAGCCAGACTCTAGCCGACGGTACAGGTTCGATTTTTGGTTTTAGCTGCTTATTATTTTCTGCTATTTCGGTTGCTTAGTGTCTTGTCCTATATATTTATAATTGCAGAGCACAAACTCCATAGCAATGGAAAAGATAGTGTGACTGTTATAAACATGGGATCGGCATGTGATCGTGCGTTTCCGGCAGAGAAAGACACAGGATCGTACCTGTCTTGATTATACGTGTCTTAAAAAAAAAAACCCAAAAAAACATAGAGCCTCAATTATAATTCAAATCACGCACTTTCTGGTTGTGAATGAGCACTTTACTTGTCAAGTACATGATCTCCTCCCTTCCTCCCTCCCCCCTCCTGCTTTCTCGCAACAGCTTCCAGTTTGACAGTAATTGATGATAAGTGTTTATTCTGTCATCCGGTTTGTCATCAATGCCAGATTTGCCACCAAGACAACAGCACTATCATATGTTATGGTGCACAGTAACTGTAAATGTACTTGGCAGTATGTTGCACCACAATTCATCTGAAATAAACTATATGTCTAGTCAGATCTCCCACAGAATGTTGCATTTATCACAGCCCGTCTGCCAGAATCTCTGTCTCTAGTCAGATCTCCCACAGAATGTTGCATTTATCACAGCCCGTCTGCCAGAATCTCTGTCTCTAGTCAGATCTCCCACAGAATGTTGCATTTATCACAGCCCGTCTGCCAGAATCTCTGTCTCTAGTCAGATCTCCCACAGAATGTTGCATTTATCACAGCCCGTCTGCCAGAATCTCTGTCTCTAGTCAGATCTCCCACAGAATGTTGCATTTATCACAGCCCGTCTGCCAGAATCTCTGTCTCTAGTCAGATCTCCCACAGAATGTTGCATTTATCACAGCCCGTCTGCCAGAATCTCTGTCTCTAGTCAGATCTCCCACAGAATGTTGCATTTATCACAGCCCGTCTGCCAGAATCTCTGTCTCTAGTCAGATCTCCCACAGAATGTTGCATTTATCACAGCCCGTCTGCCAGAATCTCTGTCTCTAGTCAGATCTCCCACAGAATGTTGCATTTATCACAGCCCGTCTGCCAGAATCTCTGTCTCTAGTCAGATCTCCCACAGAATGTTGCATTTATCACAGCCCGTCTGCCAGAATCTCTGTCTCTAGTCAGATCTCCCACAGAATGTTGCATTTATCACAGACCGTCTGCCAGAATCTCTGTCTCTAGTCAGATCTCCCACAGAATGCTGCATTTATCACAGCCCGTCTGCCAGAATCTCTGTCTCTAGTCAGATCTCCCACAGAATGCTGCATTTATCACAGCCCGTCTGCCAGAATCTCTGTCTCTAGTCAGATCTCCCACAGAATGTTGCATTTATCACAGCCCGTCTGCCAGAATCTCTGTCTCTAGTCAGATCTCCCACAGAATGTTGCATTTATCACAGCCCGTCTGCCAGAATCTCTGTCTCTAGTCAGATCTCCCACAGAATGTTGCATTTATCACAGCCCGTCTGCCAGAATCTCTGTCTCTAGTCAGATCTCCCACAGAATGTTGCATTTATCACAGCCCGTCTGCCAGAATCTCTGTCTCTAGTCAGATCTCCCACAGAATGTTGCATTTATCACAGCCCGTCTGCCAGAATCTCTGTCTCTAGTCAGATCTCCCACAGAATGTTGCATTTATCACAGCCCGTCTGCCAGAATCTCTGTCTCTAGTCAGATCTCCCACAGAATGTTGCATTTATCACAGCCCGTCTGCCAGAATCTCTGTCTCTAGTCAGATCTCCCACAGAATGTTGCATTTATCACAGCCCGTCTGCCAGAATCTCTGTCTCTAGTCAGATCTCCCACAGAATGTTGCATTTATCACAGCCCGTCTGCCAGAATCTCTGTCTCTAGTCAGATCTCCCACAGAATGTTGCATTTATCACAGCCCGTCTGGAAGAATCTCTGTCTCTGGCCAGTTCTCCCACTTCTTCTGTTGTCATGTTCAAGGTCTCGTTGATGTCCTAACATCACCTTTTTTCTTGGTTTTCCCCTTTCTCGCCTCTCTGGAATGAAGCCTGTTAATTTTTGTTATTTCCAGCCCAGTCTTTTGATGTGGCCATGGTATTTTAATGCCCTCTGTAGAATGGTGCTTATCACCCAGTTCTTTCTAATGTTTAGGTCTTATGTCTGTGATCTTTTCTCATTTCTTATTTGTTTGTTGTTAGGATCATCATCACTTCACATCGAGCCCAATCCATAGGTGCTCCGATCTCTCTCTCTCTCTCTCTCTCTCTCTCTCTCTCTCTCTCTCTCTTTCTCTCTCTCTCTCTCGAGTTTCTCGAGAAAATTAGAAAAGAATCCTAGCCCAGGGGGACGAACTCCGTAGCACGGCCTGGAATCCGCGGTGTGGGTAGGTTTCTGTTGACAATTTTGCCCAGGCAGCGGCCATATTTATGACCTACTCTTTTCGATCTTAACTGCCAACGGTTCTTTAACGAGCGTGAGAACACACGGGACCTCCTGTTGATTTCCGTTATCCGAATGTGCTGGACATGAGATCTCACTGCCCAAGAGATCAGGGGATGGTAACGTCATAAAGAAAGTACGGATTAATGTGTCATGTTATTGAACAATCATCACCGCTTCTGGTGGGGTTTGAACACGGGCCGTTCCTGTCCCGACGCTGATGTGCTTCCTCTAGACTACCAAGCCCGCATCCTTTTCATTATCCAAGGTATCTTAAAGAATTTATGTAACTTTTATAAATTATAATGCAAAATATTTATAAGGGGACCAAAGATAGTTTCATTACTTAACCGGAAACTTCATTTCTCTTTGTGGTTCACTAGTAGGTGCGGAAGCTGAAAACATTTATTTCATTGGCGGTTATAAACTTGTGCGCTCGCACGTGAAATGTGCGACATGTTCACAGACGTTGGCAGTTTACGATGCTGTATTTCTGCAGCTGTAGTTCTGATTACACAACTGATTAACTATGAAATTATGTTTGCTTTTCTCATGTTTGCATACATTCAGTAAATAAGACGCCAACTAGCCTCTCAGACTATCATATTTACACAGGTCATTGGAAAATAATGTAGATTTATGTTGCACAAAAAAGGAATGACATTTATTTTAGATAATGCAGGAGAGCTCGCGTCATTTTTTTTTAGTTGACCTTTTTAGCTGCTTATTATTTTTTTTATGTTGACTCAGTTGTTTGACGAGTCAGTCAGGAGGCTGTATAAGGTTTTTGTGAGGACAGAGAGAGGGCTCGGTGGAGTGAAGGTATTGGAGTGGCGCATATTCTGTGTGTGGAGTTTGTGGAATCCAGTGATTTACCAGTGGGAACCAGCGGTGGTTAACTCGTTAGTGCGTTCGTTTAATGACCCTGTGGGTGGGAGTTACATTTTCAAATGTTATTATTATTTTTTTTTTCACATCGACGTGCGTTCGAATATTTCACCCGGCCTTTAAAAATAGGTACCGGGTTTATATATTTTAAATAAAGGATGACAGCCTAGTGTTAAATATTCCAAATTGCTTATTATTGTGTTAATGTTCAGCGAAGATATGAATACCAACTCAATATTTCCGCTTCCTCTTTCAAATCTCTATTGTGTATATTTCCTTAAAAAGCGTAGCTATAAATAAGTGTCTTTGAAATACGTCATGTGACATATTACAGTGTCGCACATGATTGCAGTAGTAAACTTCACCATGGTTATGGCTGGCCCGGTATCACTGCAAACAAATTAAAATCCATAATTGCTCAACCGCCCGTGCCAGTGGAATCATCCGAATTACTATCTCATTTCCTAAACAAAGAAAGGTAGCTTTAGTCCACATCAAAGCAGTCTCACCACACGCCAAAAGACATAAGGCGAAACCGCACAGAAAATGAACACAGCCAACTTTTCCTTGTTATATGATATCATCATTCATCGTAAATAATCGGAATATCAAAACACGGTCTAAACAGATGAAACACACAGCTCACTGTGTGCACAGAGCACTTAACTCAGTAGCTCCTGTAACAAGCCGGACTTGAAATATGAGGAAACTGCAATAAGGGACACTTTTCAGACATAGCCTTCAATGGTTCCTTACCTTACCTTACCTTACCTTACCTTACCTTACCTTACCTTACCTTACCTTACCTTACCTTACCTTACCATACCATACCATACCATACCATACCATACCATACCATACCATACCATACCTTACCATACCATACCATACCATACCATACCATACCATACCATACCATACCATACCATACCATACCTTACCATACCATACCATACCATACCATACCTTACCTTACCTTACCTTACCTTACCTTACCTTACCTTACCTTACCTTACCTCCATTGTTTCTTCCTTTTTCCTTCCTTCCTATCTGTGATTTCATTAAAAGCAATAAATTGACAGTTAAACTGACGGGGATGCGTTGTGATACCATTGACAGCAATTTTTAACAGTTAGTTTCTTTCGACCCATCTCATCCGACTTTAATAAAGCATTCATTAGTACCGGGGAGCCTTCCCTCCCCAATCTCTATTGCCTTGATCAGACTATTGCTAGATCTAAGACGTGAGATGTCTCCCCGCAGCCACAAAATCTTGGAATGTTAATTAACTGACACTTGATTGTTATCACCAAGAAAACGGTACAGCCAGTCATCGAGACACATTCTTTCTTATGAAAGACGCCCGTCAATTCTGGGAGATAGTTTAAAGGGATTATTATAATAATTTTTGTTGGGTGTAAAAATCGCTGTGAAAAAAGAAATGTTTGAAATCCCAGACAAATAAATGTGTTCAATTCATCGAGATGTCAATGTTTACTTTGACAATGACAGATTGTTATTTTTGATCAAACCGAAGAAAACATTTTCTCACTAATTAGTCTATATGCTATCAATGCTTGGCCAGTGATATTTTTTTTAATGGTGTTGACGTCATATTGTTTTGACAAGCTTGATCTAATTGTTAGGATAGGGACAATATTTTACTCTCCTCGAATTATTTTATTTTGCAGTTTTTTTTTATTATCATTATTATTATTATTTGTATTGTTGTTGCTCCTGTATGTGTACTCTGTAAACTATATCATATGTACTTTCGTTAATAATATTATGTTTAATTTTACTATCGTTTAAAATGTTTTACTGTTCTATACATAATAATATCACTTTTCTAAGCACTTTTTGGAACTATAAAAAGCGTCCTTTGTAAACTTGTTGGTGTGTCCTTTTTTCATTATTTTCTCTATACATGTAATTCCAATCCATTTTTGACCATAGAAAAATGAAAAAGAGTTCTTGAATGTTATATAAAGCCAGTCTTAACATATGGATGTGAATCATGGAAAATAAGACGAAAGACAAGCAAATCACTGAAGGCGGTAGAAATGTGGTTTTACAGAAGAATTTTGAAAATACCATGGACAGCTAAGAAGAGTAATGAAAACGTTATGAAAGAGGCCAACGCAAAAAAGAGAGCTCATTTCCAATATTAGGAAAAAAAAAACAATCATCATTTTTTGGCCAAGTAATGAGAAGGAATCAGTTGGAATATATTGTAACAACTGGAAAAATTGAGGGACGAAGAGATAGAGGGAAGAGAAAAGATACCAGACAGCTTAAGAGAATGGCTTGGCAGAATGTCAACAACAGAAATAGTAAATAAATGTCGAGATCGAAAGTTGTGGAGAAACATGATCACCTACTCCAGCAGGATGATACTTGATGATGATGATGATGATGATATCATGTACTTTAAGGAATTATTTTTTTCTTTCAGTACCCAATCCTGTGTCTACCTTCATGAACACCTTCGTGTGTTGTGTGTATTTTCCCAACACCTCTCACGCTCACTGTCCGAACTATTTTTTGTGCACTTCCCAGAACTATTAATGTATGTGTACTTCCAATATCTTTTATTTATGTACTTCACTAGCGATAACACGTGTACTTTCAATATTATTTTCTATGTCCTTTCACTTCCCTGCCTGTGAGCTTCAGTATCTACATTTGCTAGTTTCACCCGATACTGCTGACAATATTTTAAGGCTTTTTAAATATCACTTTTTTAAATCTTTCACTAATTTTTATTTTCTGTAATAATCACAATATTCCAAAAACACTTACTGTGTACTTTCAATAAAAATAGCATTTCAGTACAAATTGCATAACTACTTTTTTTTTTTTTTTTACATTTTTTCTTTGTAAATGATGTCTACATACGTATTTTGAAGTGATATTTTCTGTATCCTTTTAAGCATCTTTACGAGTATTGTATTTATTTTCATGAAATATTGCACATCTCTCTCACACTCTGTCTGGCACTCTCTCTCTCTCTCTCTCACTCTCTCTCTCTCTCTCTCTGTGTCTTCACGTATTCAAGTAAATGAAGGTGAGTCTTCAGGGGCAGATAATAATAAATGAATATTATTGTGGAGGGAGACATCCGAGGCGGTAGATCAGCGAATCACTTCAGGGGAAGAGGTATGTTTACAGCACTCGGAAAAAAAATGATTGATAATCAACAACAGAAAAAAAATCAAAGAATAATAGACAGCCCGAGCCAGGATCAAATCAGTGATCCTCGACACAGCGCCTTCCCACAAGAAACAAAAGATAGAGCACACGACCAACTATCACACATTCTCCGCCTTCGCCAAGACAGGGTTTCTGAAAAAAAGCATTGGTGATGATAATGATGATAGCAATAATGGTGGTAATGCTGATGATAATAATGATGATGATGATAGTAATAGTGATAAACCTGATGATAATAATGATGATGATGATAATAATAGTGATAATGCTAATGATAATAATAATAATGATGATGATGATAATAATGGTGATAATGCTGATGATAATAATGATGATGATAATAATAATGGTGATAATGCTGATGATAATAATGATGATGATAACAATAATGGTGATAATGCTGATGATAATAATGATGATGATGATGATAATAGTGATAATGCTGATGATAATAATGATGATGATGAAAATAATGGTGATAATGATGATGATAATAATAATGATAATGATTATAATAGTGGTGGTAATAATGATGATGATGATAATAATAGTGATAATACTGATGATGATGATAATAATGATGATGATAATTATGATGATAATAATAATAATGGTGATAATAATGGTGGTAATAATGATGATGATAATAATAATGGTGGTAATAATGATGACGATGATAATAATAATTGTGTTAATACTGATGATGATGATAATAATAATAATAATGGTGATAATAATGATGATGATAATAATGATGATGATAATGATAATAATAATAATGGTGTTAATAATAATGATGATGATAATGATAATAATAATTGTGATAGTAACGATGATGATAATGCTGATGATGATAATAATAATGGTTTTAATAATGATGATGATAACGATGATGATGAGGATAATAATAATGATGATAATAATGATGCTGATAATGATGATCAAGAGTCAGTTTCGACTTGTTAATCTGACACATCTGAACGATTCCTCACTTATTCTACCTTCTTTCATTCACTTTATCCTCATTAATCTGCCTAAGCAACCTCAACTCCTATGTTTGACGTAAACTTCCGTTTTCCCAAATCTCTGGTCTGTTTTACATTGCCAGTGTTCATGCTAATGTCCCTATCCCTGCAGTCTGTATCCCTGCTAATTTGACGTTTGAGTTGCAACATCTTTGTATTGTACAGGATTTTTTTTTAAACTTGAAAATTGATTTTTTTTGGGGGGGCAATCTCAAAGCTTACAATAACGCAGTCAAGAAATGTATATATGTTGACGATAGTTCAATGTAGCTCAGGGTTACAACACAGCCAACTATAGAACTACTTAGGCCTCAGGGCTGAGATGAAATTCTCGGACAATCTCCAATTTTTAACTTCATTAGCAGGTGTGGTTGTGGGTAGAGAGTGACGTCAGCGTTCTTATGCCTCTGTAGCTGAAAACGTAACGCTTGTTGGAGGGTTTTCCAGTTTTATTTTCTACCTGTGGGCCTTAGTAAAGTTATAGTTGGCAGTGATTAGAGATACAAATTGACGTATAGTCCATCACCTGCAAATTGAGTTAGACAGAAGAAAATAAAAAAAGAGTCTCGTCACGCTACCTGGTAGCCTATAGGACATGACGTGTTAGTGATCGTGTTTTTTTTTTTTAATATGTATTTGACATATTATTTTCTATGTATCGTGGGCGTTATCACGCCAGTGCTGTCTTTCTCTCCCAGAAAAATCCGGTACCCATTTAAGGCTGAGTAAAAGAAGTAAATAGCCCCCGTCACGCCAAGTAGCGTATAGGGAATATGGTGTTAGTGACTATAAATTTTACAGACCTTCAGCACATGATTTTTTGGGTAATGGTGGTCGGTATTACGCCCGTGCCGCTTTACTTTCTCAGAAAAAATCCGGTACCCCTTTAAAATTGGGTGAACCCTAAAGCCGTCGATTGGGATCGAACCTACCTCTTGTCCTTTGTAGTCCAGTTCACTAACCACTGAGCTATCACGGCTCCCCCATTTCCATACACTGAGACTATCTTATACACTGAGACTATCATATAAACTGAGACTACCATATACACTCAGACTATCATATACACTCAGACTACCATATACACTCAGACTATCATATACACTCAGACTACCAAATACACTCAGAATACAATATACACTGAGACTATCATATACACTGAGACTACCATATACACTCAGACTATCATATACACTCAGACTATCATGTACACTGAGACTATCATGTACACTCAGAATATCATATACACTGAGAATATCATATACACTGAGACTATTATATACACTGAGAATATCATATACACTGAGACTATCATGTACACTGAGACTATCATGTACACTGAGACTATCGCATACACTGCGACTATCGTAAACACTGAGACTATCATATACCCTGAGACATCATATACAATCAGACTATCATGTATACTCAGACTATCATATACAATCTATGCTACCCTCGAAGCGTGGCGGAATACTTTCGCTCCCCCATCCCCGTGCCTGCCAGACAATGCTCCACGTTAATTGTTAAGTTCATCAAATGCCTGAGAGCATATATCAGACACATGTCTGGAGAGAAAGGACGAACAAGAGGAGAGAACTTTCAATTAGTCGTAAACGGAAGTAAATTATCTCTCTATTAACTCACAAAGCCAGACGTCTACAAAGTATGGCAGTGAGGCTCGTCCATTCGGGAACTTCAGTGGTTCTCGGGCTGGCTTGGGGGGAACATGTGTGCCTAGGTCTATCCGAGTTTGACGTTCTTTAGTCGACTTAACAAAATAGAATGGGAACCAGGTTCTCTGAGCTGGGAAGGTCATGACAGTTGGGAAGCGCACTGTCTATGTCAGCTTTCTGTGGCCTTGTTGCGTTAAGGTAAAGGTAAAGTACGAGACTTGAACCGGCGGCTTAGCACTCGAGTTTCCACCCATATGTGCTCGGCCGCCTATCTCGAAGTGTTCGGTGATTTTTGGATAACTTTGAGTTATGCTTCACTAGCATACAACATTACAACATTACAACATTACAACATTACAACATTAATAAATGTTACTGAACAATCCTTAAGTGAACTTGATATTTACATCAATACTGTCTCGTTTCTTCATCCATATCCTCTCAACAACATTAGTTCCATGCGATGCACCCTGCTTTGCACACTGTGATCCAATGCATTCATCTTCAGCGCGTTTTGCTGGACCCCGCTTACGTACTTTTGTCATTACCTTTCTCGCCTGTGCGGCTTGTCCCCTGCAACGGTCTATCTGCTCTAAAATTTTCTCATCCGCAAACATTAGACTTTGTCTTGTTCGCTAAATAAAAGAAAGTTTGCAAAATTTGGAAGGACCACAGTTTCATAAGTATTTTGCTGTTTGTTTGTGTTGTTCTCGTTTTATGAGGAAGGCCGCATGTAGGCGAAGATGTCAGTATTTTGTTGTGTTCCTTTATTGTAAAGCTGTCACTATATCTTGTAAGATTGAACGTTACACCCACTTCTTGCTCTTGCAAGCTTTACCTTAACAATGTAATTATTTGCCTGTTCCCCTTTACGTAATAATCCAAAATCACTATTCTTTTTTGTTTTTTTTTTGGCTTGATCGGTGTATGAGGTAGATCACAACGAGACAGCAATGGTCCTGTCGTCGGCGTATCAGGTAGATCACGACGAGACAGAAATTGTCCTGTCGTGGGCGTATGAGGTAGATCGACGAGACAACAATGATCCTGGCGTCGTTGAATGAGGTAGATCGAGATGAGACAACAATGGTCCTGTCGTCGGTGTATAAGGTAGATCACGACGAGACAACAATGATCCTGTTGTCGGTGTATAAGGTAGATCACGACGAGACACCAATGGTCCTGTCGTCGGTGTATAAGGTAGATCACGACGGGACACCAATGATCCTGTCGTCGGTGTATAAGGTAGATCACGACGAGACAGCAATAGTCCTGTCATCGGCGTATGAGGTAGATCACGACGAGACAACAATGGTCCTGTCGTCGGTGTATGAGGTAGGTCATGACAAGACAGCAATCGTCCTGTCATCGGCGTATGAGGTAGATCACGACGAGACAACAATGGCCCTGTCGTCGGTGTATGAGGTAGATCACGACGAGACAACAATGGTCCTGTCGTCGGTGTATGAGGTAGATCATGACAAGACAGCAATGGTCCTGTCATCGGCGTATGAGGTAGATCACGACGAGACAACAATGGTCCTGTCGTCGGTGTATGAGGTAGATCATGACAAGACAGCAATCGTCCTGTCGTCGGCGTATCAGGTGGATCACGATGAGACAACAATGATCCTGGCGTCGATGATTGAGGTAGATCGAGATGAGACAACAATGGTCCTGTCGTCGGTGTATGAGGTAGATCATGACAAGACAGCAATGGTCCTGTCATCGGTGTATGAGGTAGATCACGACGAGACAACAATGACCACGGAGTCGGTGTGTGAGGTAGATCAAGATGATACAACAATGACCATGGAGTCGGTGTGTGAGGTAGATCAAGATGATACAACAATGATCATGGAGTCGGTGTGTGAGGTAGATCAAGATGATACAACATTGACCATGGAGTCGGTGTGTGAGGTAGATCAAGATGATACAACAATGACCATGGAGTCGGTGTGTGAGGTAGATCAAGATGATACAACAATGACCATGGAGTCGGTGTGTGAGGTAGATCAAGATGATACAACAATGACCATAGAGTCGGTGTGTGAGGTAGATCACGACGAGACAACAATGACCACGGAGTCGGTGTGTGAGGTAGATCAAGATGATACAACAATGACCACGGAGTCGGTGTGTGAGGTAGATCAAGATGATACAACAATGACCATGGAGTCGGTGTGTGAGGTAGATCAAGATGATACAACAATGATCATGGAGTCGGTGTTTGAGGTAGGATCAAGATGATACAACAATGATCATGGAGTCGGTGTGTGAGGTAGATCAAGATGATACAACAATGATCATGGAGTCGGTGTTTGAGGTAGGATCAAGATGATACAACAATGATCATGGAGTCGGTGTTTGAGGTAGATCAAGATGATACAACAATGATCATGGAGTCGGTGTTTGAGGTAGGATCAAGATGATACAACAATGATCATGGAGTCGGTGTGTGAGGTAGATCAAGATGATACAACAATGATCATGGAGTCGGTGTTTGAGGTAGGATCAAGATGATACAACAATGATCATGGAGTCGGTGTTTGAGGTAGATCAAGATGATACAACAATGATCATGGAGTCGGTGTTTGAGGTAGGATCAAGATGATACAACAATGATCATGGAGTCGGTGTGTGAGGTAGATCAAGATGATACAACAATGATCATGGAGTCGGTGTTTGAGGTAGGATCAAGATGAGACAACAATGACCATGGAGTCGGTGTGTTAGGTAGATCACGATGAGACAACAATGACCACGGAGTCGGTGTATGAGGTAGATCAAGATGATACAACAATGACCATGGAGTCGGTGTGTGAGGTAGATGAAGATGATACAACAATGACCATGGAGTCGGTGTATGAGGTAGATCACGACGAGACAACAATGACCATGGAGTCGGTGTGTGAGGTAGATCAAGATGATACAACAATGACCATGGAGTCGGTGTGTGAGGTAGATCAGGATGATACAACAATGACCATGGAGTCGGTGTGTGAGGTAGATCAAGATGATACAACAATGATCATGGAGTCGGTGTTTGAGGTAGGATCAAGATGAGACAACAATGACCATGGAGTCGGTGTTTGAGGTAGATCACGATGAGACAACAATGACCACGGAGTCGGTGTATGAGGTAGATCACGATGAGACAACAATGATCATGGAGTCGGCGTATGAGGTAGATCAAGATGAGACAACAATGATCACGGAGTCGGTGTATGAGGTAGATCACGGTGAGACAACAATGACCACGGAGTCGGTGTGTGAGGTAGATCAAGATGATACAACAATGACCACGGAGTCGGTGTATGAGGTAGATCAAGATGAGACTAGAATGTTAGGTAAAGTCTGGCTATCTCTGTGAGTTACCTCTGATTCGTGCCCGTATAAGAGAAAATAGACAACAAAAATAGTTGAGAAATCATTTCATCTTCGTTTAGTTCGACTCTTCTCAGTTATCTTTCTGATAACATTTGTTCTATTTGAGAAAACAAAGGAAAGAAACAAGCAGTTAACAGCGAACAGAAATAAACGACAGATATTTCATCAATGTTTCCATATTTCATTAACATGATGATAACTGCGTTATTCGTTGCTCTGCGGGATTCTGGTCTCATTTACAGTTTTATTACAAACGCATTCAATTACAAGGTAATTTATGTCTGTTGTATTTTGAGAGGGAAACATTAAATATCTTGTTGGTGGTAAGTCAGTGTCAATTTTTGCTGTTGACTTTACGAGCACGAGCATGAATATCGTCATGACGCAGTCTTTATTGAGGGGTAATTAACTTTGTTGTATCAGGCGTGGTGTCTACCACATTAGATGTTGAGACGCTATATTGTCTTTCATACACGGTTGGATTTAGGGGGTAGTTGATCTTCAATAGTAACAGCCTGAATTCGCTTTAGCAGCTTCTCTCATGGATGATGTTGCCAATTTTGGAATGCTAGATCCAACTGTAGAGAGAGTAGCCCATTTTTATGTGCAGGAATCCAGCTTATCTTTTTTTTCGTGTGTTCTTCTTCTAACTTTAACTTCGGTTTTTTCCTCACTTGTTATGTATTTCTTTTCTTGATTATCATCTCCATGACCGTGCACTCTTGGTTTAGAGACAAGGCGGCGGTCTCGAGACAGAGAGGTTATGAGTTCAAATCACGACTGCACCAGGTGGGTGCACAGATATCAACAAACGCTACAGAAATAACTGAATATCTACTTAGCTATCAACAAACGCTACACAAATAACTGAATATCTGCTTAGCTATCAACAAACGCTACACAAATAACTGAATATCTGCTTAGCTATCAACAAACGCTACACAAATAACTGAATATCTGCTTAGCTATCAACAAGCGCTACAGAAATAACTGAATATCTGCTTAGCTATCAACAAACGCTACACAAGTAACTGAATATCTATTTAGCTATCAACAAACGCTACACAGATAACTGAATATCTACTTAGCTATCAACAAACGCTGCACAAATAACTGAATATCTGCTTAGCTATCAACAAACGCTATACAGATAACTGAATATCTGCTTAGCTATCAACAAACGCTACACAGATAACTGAATATCTACTTAGCTATCAACAAACGCTACAGAAATTACAAAACATCTACTTAGCTATCAACAAACGCTACACAGATAACTGAATATCTACTTAGCTATCAACAAACGCTACAGAAATTACAAAACATCTACTTAGCTATCAACAAACGCTACAGAAATAACTGAATATCTGCTTAGCTATCAACAAACGCTACAGAAATAACTGAATATCTGCTTAGCTATCAACAAACGCTACAGAAATTACAAAACATCTACTTAGCTATCAACAAACACTACAGAAAGTACAAAACATCTACTTAGCTATCAACAAACACTACAGAAAGTACAAAACATCTACTTAGCTATCAACAAACACTACAGAAAGTACAAAACATCTACTTAGCTGTCAACAAACACTACAGAAAGTACAAAACATCTACTTAGCTGTCAACAAACACTACAGAAAGTACAAAACATCTACTTAGCTATCAACAAACACTACAGAAAGTACAAAAATCTACTTAGCTATCAACACACACTACAGAAATTACAAAACATCTATTTATTTATCAACAAACACTACAGAAAGTACAAAACATCTACTTAGCTATCAACAAACACTATGAAAACAATCGACTGAGAGAGGGCGTCCTCGAAACGTGATGACAAGATATAATTCTCAACACTAGAGATCGTAATAGCTCAAGTCTAACCAAAGGTCGCAAGACTACAAGCTACCAATCCCTAAATGCTAAAAGGTAAACGAGAAATGAAAGCAAGAAAAACATTTCGATAATGGCTTTTCGTTATTTCTTCAAGCCAGGTAGAAAATTGTCCATCATGCAGTAAAATGAATGACTCTGTGTTCATATTTCACACCACCAGCTTTTTGTTTGTGGGGAGTCATTACAGATTCCTTGTTGTCAGAGTCTGAACTTTACCGTGGCTGTTCACTCATTATGACGGGCTCTTGAACGTAGCTTCCAGTTCTCAAAGGACAATACGTCGTCTCGAGCTAGACGCTACACGCACGCGAGCATAGCGCGTGCCACGTTCATTGCAATCAGTCAAACGGGGAAATTCAGATTGGCTGTAGTGTTGCATGAGTTTTCGAAAAGAATCTGTTTGGTAAACTAATTTATCGAATTTACGTCGTAGTTCTCATCATTGTAATATTTGTCCTCTATTTTCTTTTTCAGAAACTCAGAACTTTAAGGTAAAAGTTACCAAGAAATGTTAAGTAATGAGCCTGTCATGCGACGTGGCGTGTAGGGAGGGTTTGGTGGCACGTGTGTCCTAAGAAGCGACTAAGAAGATTTGAATTGTTACCTGTTCAGTCGAGTACGACGTGCACGGAGCGACCTTGTAAATAGGATTTATCATTGCAATTTGGGAAATACTGTGGCAAATGGTGTAGCGGATATGGGAATTTCCTGACTTAAATGACATTTTTTTCCATGAAAAAAAAAATTGAATATGGAATGTGGTGTAAGTGTAAAAATGTATTTATAGAGCTTCGGCACATTTTTGTATGTGTGATTTGGTCGGTATTTCGCAAGTGCCGTCTATGCACTTCTTTCCAAGAAAAATCCGGTACTCATTTACGCCTGGGTGAACTTGGAAGCCGTCGATCAGAACCGAACCCGATCTTTTTTAGAGATGCAGATCACTAACCATGAGCAGTCTATAAGATTTAGGACAAGTACCTCAGTTTTGTAGCGTCGTACCAAAAGTACCAACATATCGAATTAGAAGTACTTTCTTTTCTTAGCGTTCATCCGCTAAGTGGGATTGGTGCACTGTATCATTTCGGCTCAATATGTCCCTTTTTGGCGTTGGTTGTAAAGTAAGTAGCATACACGTTACTGAACGTATTATCCCAGCATTTTTTGGCTGAGTAATACACAGTGGTCTGCCATTGCCTTCTGATGGTAGGCGCAGACCTGAGAAAGGTAGTCCCACCAGTCGTGATTACTTTAAAAATACCGCACTCATCAGGGCTCTTTTCTCTGACCTCGAGATTGGAAGATCAATAGTTTAGTGATCATTGTTTCCCGGGAAACCGCCGTTTTGGACTACTCTTTGGTAAGATCTCAGTAGCGAGCGCCGGGAGCTATGGCGCCTCCTGATTTCGCTGTTTACCGAGATGCGTAGATATCAAACCTCACAACCCAGAAGGGTAAAGCCTTGAAGAAACAACGGAGGAAAATTCCCAGCACCTGTGGTGTGGGGCCCGAACCAGCTACCTTCATGTTCAGAGGCTGACGTCTTACTTCTAGACCATACAGTCCCCACACAAATCACAAAGTTAGAAAGGAAAGAGACTTGATTCGGCGTCTTAGCACGCGGGTTTTACCCATATGTGCTCGGCCGCCTATCCAGAAGTGTTCAAAGACTCCTTTCTAGTGTCGCCTCCAGCATTATAACTCATGGTCAAGGCGCCGTTCCTCACCTTCTTAGTGTAAGAACCCTGATACCCATTTCTGCCAGCGGCTGGGCCGACCGCAGTGGCATTTTTTTTTTATATTTTTAACCACGAGTACAATTTACATTGCTTCCAACTTGAATCGAACAGAGGTTGTCCAGGTTGGGGTAGTCTTCCCAAATAAAATATCGAGGCGCTCAGTGTTAATGGTAAGCCCTACTGTTTAGTCTTTCATTATAAATGTGTACTAGAACTATTACTCATATCATAATTGCCAAATAAGCTGAGAAGTACCAAATCTATGAGAAGTACCAAATCTATGAGAAGTACCAAATCTATGAGAAGTACCAAATCTTTGAGAATTACTGAGTTGTACGAGAAATATCACATCTTCTTACTAGATGTGCACTTCACGCCCAGACCAATATTTTTTCTCCGTTCTTTGATTTATTTTCTTAATCAGACAATACTCGATCCAATTTCTCACACACCCAACCCCAATCCATAACACCTCTCCCCCACCCCCCTAAAAAAGTAACGTCTCTGATGATTAGAAGCCACCAGAAATCAGAGCGTTTGACGATGCGTCACAAATACAATCGGGCACTCTATAGCCACCATTTTTGAATCACGACAGTCCAAGTCTATGGAGTGACGACTTTCCAGGGAGAGAGAAAGTAATTATAGATGAGTCTCCAGGCGGCCGTGGTAATGTGCACTGAAAGATCAATAGCCAATCGTCAACGTTACGTCCGTCTTTGCTAAGGATAACACTCCTAGCGCGGCTTCAAAGACGAAGGAAGCGTTCAAGAAGAAGAAAACTACGCTCTTTCCCTTGTGATGCTTGCAGAGTCCGGGAGTATTCATCTTTGGTACTAGCCCAACATAAAAAAGGTCAAAGAATAAAGACTGACAAAAAGATAATGAGTGTTTTATACATTCAACTTGTCGAGAAGTAGGCAATAAAAAAAAGAAACTATCGTTTTATAACTTGACATTGGATGAGGCTTGTTAGATGTCAGCGATGACTGTTACTGCCGGCCTGCTAACCTCTAAGGGATTCATGCAAATGAGAAATTGGGAAAAGAATATTTTTGAGTGAAAGTCGGAATTTGGAATTGAATAAAGAGGGAATGATGATGATGAAAGATGGGGGAGGTAGAAATAACTAATAAATGCTGGAAATGCTGAACAATCTCACTGTTATTGTTGGCCATTGACCAGTGAGCTTTACATAGAGAAGAACAATCACTATTTCTACTAATGATGAATTAAATGTTGTCTTTACTTTCTAACGTGTCGCAACATTAAATATTGTCCAGAATGGGTGTTCACAAAATCTGATTTATATTATAATATTCATCATCGAGTGCTGTCTCCGCATCGAAGGTTGACTACCACGGAGCGCCGTTTCGCTATGTTTCTTGCTTTGATTATGCAGGTTGTTTGTTATTGGCTGACGTTGTCAATCTTTTGATGTTACTCGTCCATGTTAGTCTTGGTCTGCCTCTGCTTCTTTTACCTTGTATTTTCCCTTCCAAGATTACGTGTAGTAGTCTGCTGTGTCTTTTAAGATGGCCGAAAATGTCATTTGTTTTGTTTGAACTGTGCTTAGTAGTTCTCTTTTCGTTTTAAGTTGTTTACACAGTTGTTTCGTTTAAGTTGCCATTCTCTTAAGCTTTCTGGTATCTTTTCTCCCCTCTATGTCTTCGTCTCAATTGTCCCTGTTGTTACAATATATTCCAGCTGTTCCCTTCTCATTACGTGGTCAAAAAATGATGATTGTTTCTTTCTAATATTTGAAATTAGCTCTCTTTTTGCTTTGGCCTCTCTGATAACGCTTTTATTACTTTTCTTAACTGTCCATGTTATTCTCAACATTCTCCTGTAAAACCACATTTCTACAGCCTGCAGTGATTTTCTTGTCTGTTGTCCTATTGTCCATGATTCACATCCATATGTTAAGACTGACTCTACATAACATTTAAGAACTCTTTTCTTGTTTAAATTGTCAAAAGTAGATTGCACAGTATCTTCCTAATTTTTTTTTTTTAAATATGCTTTTGCCGGAACTATTCTGCATCTCACCTTTGTTGTACATCTACCATCTGAGGTTAACATTGTTCCCAGATATTTAAATTCATTGACCTGTTTTAATATTTTTCCACTTGTCTAAATTGTGCATTGCGGTGATGCCTTTTTCTTTGTTGTTACCATTACTTCTGTCTTTTTGCTATTAAGGCTGAGTCCTTTATTTTTGCTTTCCTTCACTAAAATGTCTAACATTTCTTGTAATTCATTTTCACTTTTAGCGGTTAAGACTGTATTATCAGCGTACTTTATATTATTTATATTAAAACATCCAGCTGTTATTCCAGGCATGTCCCTTATGGATCTTAAAATAATCTCACTATACATATTAAACAAATCTGATGACAGCACACAACCTTGTTTATCACACCCTGTTTTATTTGTTGAAACATTCCCAATTGATTTCCAGTTCTTATGGTCGCTGTTTGTTGCCAGTACATGTTCTTTATTATTCTTAGATCTTTGCTGTCTACGTTTATGCTTTCTAAAATGTTGATTATTTCTTGGTGCTTTACTTTGTCAAATGATATGGTATAAGCTATGAAACATAGGTATAGATCTGTCTTCATCTCTATGGATCTTTCTATTAAAAATAGTATATTGTATATTTGCATTGTTTATGCCTTTACCTCCAACAAAACCACACTGTTCATCATTAATTTCTCGACTGATTTTGTTCCGCACTCTTTGCGTGATGAGTCTTAGTAATATCTTCATTATGTATATATCACTATAAATAGCTGTACACAATGAACTATACGTTTATCGTTTTTTGTAACAATGTATGAGATAGATTATACGTATATCACATATCCATAAGAATGTACAAGATAGACTATACGCTTGTCACTATCGATAAGAATATGCAAGGTAGACTATACGCTTGTCACTATTGATAACAATGTACAAGATAGACTTAGTTTATCACTATTGATAACAATGTACGAGATAGACTACACGTTTATCACTATCGATAAACTATGCCTAAACTTCCCTTGAATTTGCTGAGTTGTGTGAATTTCCCTGACGTTGCAATAAGACACACTTCTTGTAAAAATCTCAGTTGTTGTGTGAGCACGAATGAGATTTCACAGATCCCTCAAACAGAAACGGTAATCCATTTATCTGCTTCCGCTACACGCAAACTCGTTACACGAGAAGCCTTGATGATGGATAGTTTCGGAGTGGCGCAACAGGGAGACAGCGGGAGAAACAAGGTGCAGGGCCAACCGTCAATCGATAGAGCTCAATTATAAAAACAAAGATTGGTGACGCAATTCGGAATATCTAGTCTCGGCCTAAAAGTGCTATTTTACTTCAATCTGTAAAGATATGGCAACACTGGTCTGTGAGGATAATCTGTATCTGTTCTAAAAGCTGGTTTCAGTTTTTTTTTTGATCAAATGGTCCCTTGATGTTATAACGCTTATATAGAGTTAGGGAATATATGCATATTGATATTGCGTATGTTAAGTTTTAATAGTGTTCCACTCTCTATGTTCTACTATATAGAGTAGAACATAGAGAGTGGAACACTATTAAAACAGGTAAATGAATTTAAATATCTGAGAACAATGTTAACCTCAGACGGAAGATGTACAATAGAGGTGAGATATAGAATGGTTCAAACAAAAGTAGTTTTCCAAAACATGAGAAAAATACTGTGCAATCCATTTTTTGACAAGAGAAGCAACAAAAAGAGTTCTTAAATGTTATGTAGAGTCAGTCTTAACATATGAATGTGAATTATGGACAAGAGGACAGCAGACAAGAAAATCACTGAAGTTTGTAGAAGTGTGATTTTACAGAAGAATGTTGAGAATAACATGGACAAATAAGAAGAGTAATGCAAACGTTTTGAAAGAGGCCAAAGCTAAAGATAGTTAATTTCCAAAATTAGAAAGAAAAAATTATAATATTCTGGTCAGGAATTAGAAGGGAACAGATGGAATATGTTGTGACAACTGGGAAAATTGAGAAACAAAGAGATAGAGGAAAACAGAGAGAAAAGTTACCATGTGCCTTTGCGGCAAAACGTCGTTCTGATTTGTAGGGTCCACTTGTTACTTGAAGCTTTAACCGTGTACCATTTTGTCATTTCTCCAGAACAGATACCAGACAGCATTAGAGAATGCTTTGGCAGAAGGTCAACAACAGAAAGAATAAATAACTGTCAAAATCAAAAGTTGTGGAGAGACATGATCGCCTACGCCGCCAGGCCTGGTTCTTGATGATGATGATGATAAAGTTAAGAAAAAAAAAAGAATGTTCCCTTTCATGCCTTGCTAGTTGTTTGAGGAATATGATATTAATGATAATATTTTTTTAATGATGACGGCACATTTGTGGGTGATATGGTCGTTATCACGCCAAGCTGCCTTTACTTTCCAGAAGAATATCTGTTACCCATTTTTTGCAAATTATGTGAACCCCGGAGCCTAGTGGGTCCGAATAAAATCCACCTCCTCTGGAGATGGAACTCCGATCCTTCTGATGAAGAAGCGAAGTTCAGTTTTGGATTCCAGAAATTCGTCCCCTTCTTTCTTACTATTTCACGAACTAATATTTGATTTAGCTTAATTTCTAGAAAACTGGCCAATATAATCAATCCTGTTTTTTAAATCATGGAGGAGGATATAAGAAAAACAATTAGGCTTGCTCCAGTGTCAGATTAATTCAAGAATTAACATATCAAATAGTTTGAGCATATAAACGGATTATCATTGACCAATAGACGAGATCAACAGATCATCTCTAGCCAATAGACGAGATCAACAGATCATCTCTAGCCAATAGAAGATATCAACAGATCATCACTAGCCAATAGACGATATCAACAGATCATCTCTAGCCAATAGACGATATCAACAGATCATCTCTAGCCAATAGACGATATCAACAGATCATCACTAGCCAATAGACGATATCAATAGATCATCACTAGCCAATAGACTATATCAACAGATCATCTCTAGCCAATAGACTATATCAACATATCATCTCTAGCCAATAGAAGATATCAATAGATCATCACCAGCCAAAAGACTATATCAACAGATCATCTCTAGCCAATAGACGATATCAACAGATCATCTCTGGCCAATAGACTATATCAACAGATCATCTCTAGCCAATAGACGATATCAACAGATCATCACTAGCCAATAGACGATATCAATAGATCATCTCTAGCCAATAGACGATATCAACAGATCATCTCTAGCCAATAGACGATATAAACAGATCATCACTAGCCAATAGACGATATCAACAGATCATCTCAAGCCAATAGACGATATCAATAGATCATGACTAGCCAATAGACTATATCAACAGATCATCACTAGCCAATAGACGATATCAACAGATCATCTCTAGCCAATAGACGATATCAACAGATCATCTCTTGCCAATAGACGAGATCAACAGATCATCTCTAGCCAATAGACGAGATTAACAGATCATCTCTAGCCAATAGACGATATCAACAGATCATCTCTAACCAATAGACGATATCAACAGATCATCTCTTGCCAATAGACTATATCAACATATCATCACTAGCCAATAGACTATATCAACAGATCATCTCTAGCCAATGGACGATATCAACAGATCATCTCTAGCCAATAGACGATATCAACAGATCATCTTTAGCCAATAGACGATATCAACAGATCATATGTAGCCAATAGACGATATTAACAGATCATCTGTAGCCAATAGACGATATCAACAGATCATCACTAGCCAATAGACGATATCAACAGATCATCTTTAGCCAATAGGCGATATCAACAGATCATCTATAGCCAATAGACGATATCAACAGATCATCTCTAGCCAATAGACTATATCAACAGATCATCTCTAGCCAATAGACGATATCAACAGATCATCTCTAGCCAATAGACGATATCAACAGATCATCACTAGCCAATAGACTATATCAATAAATCATCACTAGCCAATATACTATATCAATAAATCATCACTAGCCAATAGATGATATCAACAGATTATCACTAGCCAGCATCACTCAGGGAGCTCACGCAGAATCTGGAGGCATAAAGGGGAATTTGAGTTCCTATTATTTGAGAATGCTGATAAAG
The DNA here is from genome assembly GCA_032433765.1 of Megaustenia siamemsis. Lineage (NCBI taxonomy): Eukaryota > Metazoa > Mollusca > Gastropoda > Stylommatophora > Ariophantidae > Megaustenia > Megaustenia siamemsis. The sequence continues at coordinate 75,539,987 of JAVIAB010000050.1, forward strand.
TAACTTCTAGCCTCCTTACATGAGACTGTCAACGTCTAGAGAAGAGCTTCTGATCTGTAAAATTTTTGCTTTCCTCTCTTGCTGTTATACTTCCTACTATCTCTAATATTCGTTATCTCTATTTTTGTTTCAGTAGAACATTATCTCAATCAGGCCAACACAAAAAAAGGAAGCCTGTACGAAACGTCAGGGGAAAAAAAAAATCGATATTTCTCTGGTACTTCATAAGAAGATGAAAGTTGGAACACTTGGTTACAACTGGCATAATACAGGGAAAAAAAGATACCGGACGACAAAGAGAGAGGATACTAGACAGAGTGTTGTGATAGCATGGAAAACTGTTAACACCACAATTGATACGATGCACTGTAGATAGAAAATTGTGGAAGGACATGATTGCCTACGCCAATCGGTATGGCACACGATGATGATGATGCCCTTTGATTTAGCCATCTCGATTGTTGACCACTAATTGGAGCACACATAGTGGGAACACAAACGGGAATGCTGTCATGCTTTCCTATACCTGGTTAGAGACAGCAATGGGTGTCAATTATACTGAGTTATTGATATTGCGTATGTTAATTTTCTTTCCGTATATGTTCTGTTCATCAAATTGCATTATATATTAAGAAAAAAATATGTAGTATAATTATAGTTTCTCAACGTGTTGGTGTTGATGGATGGAGACAGTGCTGATGTGAAATATGATTTATGTTGGTCCGAAAAGAGGAATATGGCATCAGATAATTTCAGGTCAAACAGTAGGTGTCTCTGTTCGCGTTTCAGAGAAAATGAAGTGTTCCAGGGCGGAACAATACAGTTGATGGCAGTTAATCGGTTTGTTGTCACGCACGTAACAGTGAAGAATGTCTGTACGATGTTACAGGGGGTGAAGTATAACATTTCACCGTATATCACTTCACTTAGTTTGGAGTTAACCGGGCCAGTAATCTCCCTCGATGTTATTATCGTCTTCAACTATGCAAGTCAGGTACCCATTTCATTTCCAACTTTGTCGGTTGGGGAGAATCAAGCTGGGCTTGAAACCACGTTCACTTTTTTTGTTAAGCCTGAGCGCGGCCACTGTGCTCTTCATACAAGTGAAGTATAAAACATGATGCTGTCCATACAAGTGAAGTATAAAACATGATGCTGTCCATACAAGTGAAGTATAAAACATGATGCTGTCCATACAAGTAAAGAATAAAACACGATGCTGTCCATACAAGTAAAGTATAAAACACGATGCTGTTCATACAAGTAAAGTATAAAACACGATGCTGTTCATACAAGTAAAAAATAAAACATGATGCTGTCCATTTCATTGTATCTTCCTTGTCATGAATTTACAGAGACCTTGTCGTGCCATTTAGACAATGACAGAGTCTGTCCGTTACACGCAGTCCAAGGGTACCCCAATTCTGACACATACTATTCATTCATCTTCAAGTAGCGCTACATTTGTCTGTTTTGCAGGCCCTTGGAGTCAGCTGCGCAGCAGTTCTTGTGATTGTTTCTGCATTACTCCTGTTCGTGTGTTTGTTCTAGTTCCCAATTTTCTATTGTTGTTGTTTGTGTACGATTTCTTCAAATTTCCGTCATGATTTATTTCTTATTTTTTAAAAATATTGAATCGAACTTTTGTACTGCGCGTGTGAAGTTTTTAAAAAAAAGATATACGAGTAAAGTTAAAAAAAAAAGATATATCGAAGTAATAGTAAATAAAAATAGCAAATAAAAACTAATGCATTTTCACGTATATTTTACAATAATAATAAAACACCGGTAGAATAGTGGTAAAGAGGTAAAGAAAGAATATGGTAATAGTAAAAAAATATAACAAGTAACAGTAAATTAGTAGTAAATCAATATATATATATATATATATATATATATAATGTCAATATAATAAATATTGGAAGACGGGTCACGGACAATAGTGATCACAGTGCACTGGCAAGCACTGGTAACACAAATAAATGAAATGTGCCAGAAGAATGAAAGGAAACAGCTTAAGGGACACAGAGTAAGAAGTACTGACCTGAAGAAGAAACATGAGATTGAACCAGCCATCGAATACATAAAGAAGCAACAGATAAATTGGTTAGGCGACATAACAAGACAAAAAGAAATAACAATGACTCAAAGAGCCATAAACAAACGCTACGAAAACGCCAGATTAAGAGGAAGACCGAGAAAGAGATGGATAAAGGGAATACTAGAGTCACTAGGAGGAATAACATCAGAAGAGGCCTACAGAAGAGCAAAGAATCGCAGATTGTATCTCCCCTCGACGCCAACGGCAATGGAGAAAGGATATAAGAAATAAAGAATATAATAAATAATAAAGCAGCATTTACGTAGCAGTAAACATCTTAATACTAGTATGAAGTAAATGTGCATTTTTGGATAAGAAATGATTCATGTTATAACAATAAAGGTAACTTAATAATTTACGATGCCAAGTTGTGAAATTGTCTACCTCATGCTGGAAAGTAACGGAGATTATGAAGTGCCAAGACTGATCAATCTTTGAAATGCATTCATGAAAGTATCACTCATTAGAATATCACTAATTAAAACATTTGGACTTGATGTGGACAATTCGCAAGTTCGTGTGTTGCAATAAATTGAAGCTATTTCAATGAAATATCAAATGTGAGAATGAGTGGAATGTAATATCTGTACAGCTTCACTTCTAAGTTAAAGGCATATAGTAAGCTCTGTGCACCTTCACCCATAATCTAGGGGAATACAGTAAGCTCTGTACTGCTTCACCCATAATCTAGGGGAATATAGTAAGCTCTGTACAGCTTCACCCATAATCTAGGGGAATATAGTAAGCTCTGTACAGCTTCACCCATAATCTAGGGGAATATAGTAAGCTCTGTACAGCTTCACCCATAATCTAGGGGAATATAGTAAGCTATGTACAGCTTCACCCATAATCTAGGGGAATATAGTAAGCTCTGTGCACCTTCACTGATACATTTTTTAATAAAACAGACATGAAGAAACAAACAAAAAAAAGGAACTGCAACTAAAATGGCTTTTTGATATTAAAGCAAACAGATGTGCTCTCTATTCCCTCCCCACCCTATCTTTCTCTCTGTCTGTCTCTCTCTCTCTCTCTCTCTCTCCTGAGAGCGACGGTTAATAACTTCAGAGTGCAGATTTTTAACACTGCTACGGAGGCTTTTTTCTACAAAACGGTAAATTAAAAAAAAAAAAAAGAAAAAAAAAAAAAGATTGCCGTGGAAGAGAAAGGAATGAGTAATGAAATTATCCGAGACATGTGTGAAATGTGCTCACTTGAATCAGTGTTTGCCAAAGTCTAAACTAACGAGCCCAGGAACGAGGGCTGCAAGATTCCACGAAATTGTGAGTTGTTTACTAAAGTCAGGAACCCTTTAGTTTGTTTTAGTTGTAACCAGTGCAGCTTATCACTGTCTCGTCTGGTGTTGTTATTGCAAGGAAAGTAATTGCAGCAAGGAACATTTCCACGCATGGCTCAATGAATAGGATTGTAAAATTGTGAATTCTCAAGGGGAAACGAAAACAACATTCTTTGTCATTGAGAGCAACTGAACAAAAACTAAACGAGAAGGAATCGACAATACGTTGGTAACAATCTCATAGAACAATAAGAAATAGCAGTTGAAATACGGAGATTGTTGCAAAATATAATGAAACAATAAAGTTCATAATTTATTATAGCAATTACAGCACTTACCGTATTTGTGATCTCACATATATACACGTACACATGAATTGTAGCTGCCTCTTGTTTTGTAAGACATTTAGTTATAACGCCTCATGGGATTAGTTACGGAGCAGTGCAGTGGTGTTACTATACTTATGTATGACCACGCACATTGAATAAAGTATTTGTCACGTGTTTTATGTTTATTTTCATCAAATGATATAGTATGTCTGCTGAATATTGTCTTTGTCCTTGATATTTTTTTTTATTGAAAGAGTTGTCTTCTTGTTATCTTTCACCCGTTAATTGGACGTTGATGCGCTGTGTCGCTAGTTTACGGCAGAGCCACGATATCAGTGGCTTTCGTTCCGACACCTCCGTATTTGTGACTGATAGGTTTGTTTCACAATTTTACCCGATCAGCGTCCATTGTTTGCCTACTCATTTCTACTTTAACACCTAGAGTTCTTTAACGTACGCGAGTGCACACGGGATCTCCTGTTTCTCGCCGTTATTCGAGAGGGCTAGACATCGGCAGTCGCTATCTAGGGTGGGCTAAACATGAATATTCACTACCTAGAGAGGGCTAGACATGAATATTCATTACATAGAGATGACTAGACATGAATATTCACTACCTAGAGAGGGCTAGACATGAATATTATCTACCTAGAGAGGGCTAGACATGAATAGTCACTACCTAGAGAAGGCTAGACATGAATATTCACTACCTAGAGAAGACTAGACATCACAATTCACTACCTAGAGAAGGCTAGACATCACAATTCACTACCTAGAGAGGGCTAGATATCATTATTAACTACCCTGAGAGGGCTAGACATTACTATTCACATCGATGGCCAAATAAGAAAAGAACACGTCTCAGCTTGGTATATTGATAATATATTGTGTAATAGTAGGCTAGTAAAAATAGCATTTCAGAAAATGAAAAACATTTTATGCAGCAAGTCTATATCAGTAAAAGTAAGATAGAGTTCATCGGTGCAATATAGAGCCAATTCTGACCTATGGAAGCGAATCATAGATAGTAAACAAACAAATGAAAAGACGATTAGAGGGCACCGAGATTTCTTAGAAGAATGCTGAAAGGTGGGCAGCTAAAAGGACCAACGAGGAAATTCTCAAAAAGGCCAACACAAAAAGGGAACTCCTAATAAACATCAGAAATAAACAATCAACATTTTACGGGCACATCATGAAAAGAGTAAGTTAGAATGCTTGGTTACAACTGGCGAAATACAGGGAAAGAGAGACCGCTGACCACAAAGAGAGAATATACTGGATAGTTTGGTGTCATGGCATGGAAAACAGTAAACAGAGTTGATACTATGCATGGTAGATAGAAGACTGTGGGAGAACACGATCGCCAACCGGTATGGCACATGATGATGATGATGAGTTGCCTCCGTCAGTTACAGGTAACTATGGATTTTGCAGCGCCCCTAAGAATTTGTTTTTTTTCTTTTTTTCGCCGTGTATTCTCTTGTGTGTGTGTGTGGTATGAATCTATTACTTGCTTCAGTTAGAGCTTTATAGTAAAATATATCGTTAAAGAGATATTGTTGACATGTTTGTTTCCATTGTATTGTTGCAGAGTGAACTGTCACAGAGTCTACACTCTTTGTCAGAGAAGGCCAAGTCTGGAACAGAGTTCATTCAGAGGTTGAAGAAGATGGCCGACAGCGTTAGCGTAAGTTACACGTGGAATCTGTAAATGTCGGTTTAGATTTGGTGTGTGCAGGGTGAACATTTGCACCTTAGTTACCAACGTGGAGGTGGGGGGATGTTGGCAGGCTGTATTGATGTTCAGGGAGGTGGGAGTATATATGTAGGTAGGCTGTATTGATGTTCAGGGAGGCGGGAGTATGTATGTAGGTAGGCTGTATTGATGTTTAGGGAGGTGGTAGTATGTAGGCAGGCTGTATTGATGTTCAGGGAGGCGGGAGTATGTATGTAGGTAGGCTGTATTGATGTTCAGGGAGGTGGGAGTATGCATGTAGGTAGGCTGTATTGATGTTCAGGGAGGTGGGAGTATGTATGTAGGTAGGCTGTATTGATGTTCAGGGAGGCGGGAGTATGTATGTAGGTAGGCTGTATTGATGTTCAGGGAGGTGGGAATATGTATGTAGGCAGGCTGTATTGATGTCCAGGGAGGTGGGAGTATGTATGTAGGCAGACTGTATTGATGTTCAGGAACGTGAGAGTATGTATGTAGGCAGGCTGTATTGATGCTCAGGGAGGTGGGAGTATGTATGTAGGTAGGCTGTATTAATGTTCAGGGAGATGGGAGTCTGTATGTAGGCAGGCTGTATTGATGTTCAGGGAGGTGGGAGTATGTATGTAGGCAGGCTGTATTGATGTTCAGGGAGGTGGGAGTATGTAGGCAGGCTGTATTAATGTTTAGGGAGGGGATATTATGCAGGCTGGCTGTATTGATGTTTAGGGAGGTGGGAGTATGTAGGTAGGCTGTATTGATGTTTAGGGAGGTGGTAGTATGTAGGCAGGCTGTATTGATGTTTAGGGAGGTGATAGTATGTAGGTAGGCTGTATTGATGTTTAGGGAGGTGGAAGTATGTATGTAGGTAGGCTGTATTGATGTTCAGGGAGGTGGGAGTCTGTATATAGGTATGCTGTATGGATGTTCAGGGAGGTGGGAGTCTGTATGTAGGCAGGCTGTATTGATGTTCAGGGAGGAGGGAGTATATATGTAGGCAGGCTGTATTGATGTTCAGGGAGGTGGGAGTATGTAGGCAGGCTGTATTAATGTTTAGGGAGGTGGTAGTATGTAGGCAGGCTGTATTAATGTTTAGGGAGGGGGTATTATGCAGGCAGGCTGTATTGATGTTTAGGGAGGTGATAGTATGTAGACAGGCTGTATTGTTGTTTAGGTAGGTGGTAGTATGTAGTCAGGATGTATTGAGGTTTAGGGAGGTGGTAGTATGCAGAAAGGCGTCTTTGATGTTTAGGGAGGTGGTAGTATGTAGGCAGGCTGTATTGAGGTTTAGGGAGGTGGTAGTATGTAGGCAGGCTGTATTGATGTTTAGGGAGGTGGTAGTATGCAGACAGGCTGTATTGATATTTAGGGAGGTGGTAGTATGCAGACAGGCTGTATTGATGTTTAGGGAGGTGGTAGTATGTAGTCAGGATGTATTGAGGTTTAGGCAGGTGGTAGTATGCAGGAAGGCTTCTTTGATGTTTAGGGAGGTGGTAGTATGTAGGCAGGCTGTATTGAGGTTTAGGGAGGTGGTAGTATGTAGGCAGGATGTATTGAGGTTTAGGGAGGTGGTAGTATGCAGACAGGCTGTATTGATGTTTAGGGAGGTGGTAGTATGCAGACAGGCTGTATTGATGTTTAGGGAGGTGGTAGTATGTAGGCAGGCTGTATTGAGGTTTAGGGAGGTGGTAGTATGCAGGAAGACTGTATTGATGTTTAGGGAGGTGAGAGTATGTAGGCAGACTGTATTGATGTTTAGGGAGGTGGTAGTATGTAGGCAGGCTGTATTAATGTACAGGGAGGTGGGATTATGTGGCAGTCTATATTGATGTCATGGGAGATGGGAGTATGTAGGCATTCTATACTTAGGTCAAGGGAGATAGGAGTATTTATGCAGTCTAGTTTAAGGTCAAGGTAAATGGGATTATTTACACAGTCTATAATGATGTCAAGGTAAATGGGCGTATGTAGACAGTCTATAGAGGTAAATGGGAGTATTTACACAGTCTAAAATGATGTCAAGGTAGACGGCCGTATGGGAGTATTTACACAGTCTAATGTTCAATGATGTCAAGGTAGACAGGCAGCGTATGTTGGTAGTGGATAGTAATTTATGTCAATGTAAGTGGGCGTATGTAGACAGCAAGATTGTATTGATGTTCAGCAGCAGATGGGAGTATGTAGACAGGTTGTATTGATGTTCAGCAAGATGGAAGTATGTAGACAGGTTGTATTGATGTTCAGCAAGATGGAAGTATGTGTTCAGCACAGGTTGTATTGATGTTCAGCAAGATGGAAGTATGTAGACAGGTTGTATTGATGTTCAGCAAGATGGAAGTATGTAGACAGGTTGTATTGATGTTCAGCAAGATGGGAGTATGTAGACAGGTTGTATTGATGTTCAGCAAGATGGGAGTATGTAGACAGCTTGTAATGAATGTGTTCAGCGAGATGGGAGTATGTAGGGCTATATTTTCAAGTGGGTAGAATGCGTTATTTTATATTTCCAACCGAGTCTCGAAAGTCAGTTTATGGAACCAGAATTAGGGGTTTAGGGACAACCGACTGGATTGGGTGGGTGGGGGGGGAGGGGGGGGGTTGGCTACATTAAGACAATAATTATGATAAATTTACAGAAAATACTCAAAGGGAATTAAATTATAAATGAAGGACGATTATTACAGATAATTTATGGAACAAACTCATTTTATTTAATAAACTCACTGAAGTCAGCATTAAGGTTTCTTTCTTCAACATAAAGTCGACAGTGATGATTACTATAGATGAATTTATAGAAAAAAAAAATCAATAATAGAGATTAATTATGTAACTAAATCGTCAATAATCATTAATTTACAGACTATATATTAAGTATATTTCTCACTTTATCCCTCTCTATTCACTTTTTTTCTCTCTCATTTTTCTTTAATTCTTGTGTTTTTCCTTATGTTATCTTCCACTCACATCTTTTCTCTCTCCTTTATTCTTTCCTTCTCTCCATCTCTTTTTTCCCTACCTTTAATCTCTCTCTGTATCTATCTCAGCCTCTCTCTTTCTCTCTCTCTCTCTCTCTCTCTTTGCTCCTCTCTTCACATTATAGATTATGTAGTACATCATTCTACCTTTTTTCCTTAATCGCCTGCATGTTTTGGTAACGCTTCGTTTTAGCGTTCAACTAAATTAAGTTGCAAAAAGAACAAATCCGCGGAAATTTATGTGGCAAAAAAAGACAAGTCACGTAAAGACAGCAGCTACAACCAGCATTTTTACCTTCTCCATATGTCTCTTTACGGCGAATAAAATAAACCTGTTCTTGTTTTCTTTCGCTTTATTTTCCCATTCCTTGCATTTTGTTCAGCATTCCTATATATACGGATGGGTATTTTCGGTCTTAATACGTGAGATGGGACTTTAATTATGCAGCACGAACTCTCATTCACCGAAAGGAAAGAATCGATTTAACAGTTTAGAAAACATAATTTGTCAAAGCTTCTGTTGCAGGGAAATGTAGACGTCACTTTCAAGTCTTTGAAGTATTGGTTCCCTCCATGCCTTACTAGGCGTATGGGGAATATAGTGTTAGCGACCATATTTTCCATGATCACGGCACATTTTTAGGTGATGTGGTCGGTTCTACGCCAGGCCGCCTTTACTGTTAAGAAAGATTACGTTGTACCCATTTCTTGAGGCTGGGTGAAAACTGGGAACTCATGGGTCCGGGAAAAAAATGTGCCCACGGCAGGAGAACAAACCTGGACTATTCTGATAAGAAAAGAAGCCATTAATTGCTCTGCTGTGAGACTCCAAAACTTTGATGTAAAGACAGAAGAAAAGATCGGAAGTGAGTGACTTTATGTAGGTTTTCTAGTTCTCGTATGTGATGGGAGCCTCGGTAGCCTAGTTGGGAGAACCACCAGACTGGTCTACCGACGTTCGGACAACCCGTGTTCGATTCCCACTGGAAGCGGTGTGAGTTGTACTCGTGGTTGGAAAAACATACCCGCGCGGTCAGCCCAGCCGCTGGAAGAAATGGGTACCAGGGTAGTACTCTGGGAAGGTGAGGAATCCCGCCTCGCATCGTGAGTTTCGATGCTTGAAGCGACACTATCCAGAAGTCTCCGAACACTTCTGGATAGATGGCCGAGCACATGGGGGTGAAAACTCGGCCCGCTACGACGGCGATTGATGTCTCGTACGTCACTTTACCTTTGTATGTGATCAAAATATTAATACGCTCTGTGACCATGTTTGCTAATATGGAAGAAGAAGAATAAAGAATTAGAAAAAGAAAAAAAATTGGAAGAAGAAGAATAAAGAATTAGAAAAAGAAAAAAATTGGAAGAAGAAGAATAAAGAATTAGAAAAAGAAAAAAATTGGAAGAAGAAGAATAAAGAATTAGAAAAAGAAAAAATTGGAAGAAGAAGAATAAAGAATTAGAAAAAGAAAAAAATTGGAAGAAGAAGAATAAAGAATTAGAAAAAGAAAAAAATTGGAAGAAGAAGAATAAAGAATTAGAAAAAGAAAAAAATTGGAAGAAGAAGAATAAAGAATTAGAAAAAGAAAAAAATTGGAAGAAGAAGAATAAAGAATTAGAAAAAGAAAAAATTGGAAGAAGAAGAATAAAGAATTAGAAAAAGAAAAAAATTGGAAGAAGAAGAATAAAGAATTAGAAAAAGAAAAAAATTGGAAGAAGAAGAATAAAGAATTAGAAAAAGAAAAAAATTGGAAGAAGAAGAAAAATAATTAGAGAAGAAGAAAAACATAATTAGAAGAAGGAGAAAAAAATAGACGATAAAGAATTAGATGAAGTGGAAAGATCCCTAAGGTGACCCTTGACATATAGGGGATATTTTTGTTAAATCAGGGACATTTTTATTTCGGCGACCATGGTACGTATTGATAACGACAACAATGTGGTCCTTCTTTACTGGAAACTTGTTATCCTTTTGGCAGTCCAGATGGACTCTTTCTCGGCTCCTGTTTCCTAATTCAGAAGACTTAGTATTAAAGTTCACGCTGGTGGCACAGGCGCGCACCAGAACCGAATTAAGACCGGCTAGCGACCCAGAGCTGACTGAGTCCGGATCGACGAACAACAGAGATGATGAACTACTCGACCTCCCAGTGGTGATTTTGAGTAGAGATTAACTAATCTTGCTTAACGAATGAGAATCTAGGATGGAAGGCAACCAGGTACTCAGTAATGTCGTGCTAAGTCGGATATTTTAGGCTGAAAAGCGCTAATATCACATTTATACCACAAACATAAAATACAACGCACCTACGTCAAGTTAAGGTCCATCTAAGGGCGGCGTTGAAGAGACGTAATTTTTGCGCGAGCACTGAAAGAACGTCCCACGCTAAGATAGAAGGAATATAACGTTCAGAGCTCGAGTCTCGAAATGGAGACATCTGTGACGTCAACCACATCATCATCATCATCCTGCCGTCCCCACCTTGACCTTGACCCTTACAGCGGCGCTGGACGGCGCATAGGGCTCGTGGTTTTTTTTTTTTTTTTGCCATCCATCTTTTTTCTTGACGACATTTGCGATATTATCAGTAACGTTGCTTTTCTTATTAGTATTCTTTTTAGTGTCTCTCTAGGTCTTCCTCTTTTTCTGTATCCTGATGTTTCCCATAGAAAAGCCTGTTTCGGAATTCTCTTGTTGCCTATCCACAACACATGCCCACCATCTTGTCCTAATTACATCAACTATTGAGGACATTTTTTTTCATTAAAACAAATTTGGCTATTAAAAAAAAAAAAATGTGGATCTTACATTCTTGGTGACGAACTTGCAAAGTATGCTACAGAAGATTGATTGACAGCCCACGCGGCAGGAGTTGGTGCTGTTCTTGGATGGCTCTAAAGTTAGTACGGTAATCTTAGTGTACTGTCCTGGGCACGATTGTGTGCACGGCAGTGAAAAAGCCCACGTACGTTCGATGGCAGCTCTGACACTGAGTAGCTGACTCTGGACAAAGAGGGCACATCTGTTCTTGATTTCTTAAGAGAAGAAGACAAGAATGGCTGGGATAACAATGTATATACTGAGGAGACTAAAGGTGTAAATGATGTCTGGTCGATCTGAAGTGCATAGTGGGCAAAGCAGATGTATCTATAATCAACACCTTACAGAAACAATCAGTCTCCGGGTACGGAAATACCGTGACTGCACTGAAATTGATTCCATGATTAGAATAGTTTGTAAAAAAACAACCGACAATTTGGCTTTTTAATTGTGAAATAGATAAAACTTCATGTAACCGCTTAGCGATCAACAGTTATTATTTATTAATTTACTTGCAACTCAAACTGGAAACATGTCTGTCGCATGTGAATGTTTGCTACCGAAGTCTAACAGCAACATAAATCCCGATGCTCTTGGGGCTTCTACTCGGATTTTTGTAACGAATGCATTGTTGCATAATTCAACAGCTCGCAGGCGTTACCAACTATATTTAGACACAAAACAAGTAATCTTTAGACATAAACAACATTAAATGGTTTAGTGCGGGCATATCCTGGGAGATGGATGTCGACGGAGTGTCCATTATCTTGTGTAAACTTTACCTCGACAAATGAGAGATAGAGAGAGTCAATGTAAGGTGAAACAGTTACAAGGTGAGCGGAATCAAGGAAGAACTTGCGGAGTGTTTGACAGCTTTTACCTGGCCTGACACAAGAGGAAGGCTCACAGAGTTTACCTTTCATGTTCTACATCTTCTGATTTTTCTTCCTTCTCTTTTTGACTCATTTCTTTTGTTTTTCCTCTTATGATTCTTCTATATCGTTTTCATCTTTCTTTTAAATATATTTGCTTCTTCATCAATTTTCTCTTTACTCATTTACTTCTTCTCATCTATTTACTGTTAATGTTTCATCAATTTTCTCTTTACTCATTTCCTTCTTCTCTTCTATTTACTGTTAATGTTTCATTACTTTTCTCTTTACTCATTTCCTTCTTCTCTTCTATTTACTGTTAATGTTTCATTACTTTTCTCTTTACTCATTTACTTCTTCTCTTCTATTTACTGTTAATGTTTCATTACTTTTCTCTTTACTCATTTACTTCTTCTCTTCTATTTACTGTTAATGTTTCATCAATTTTCTCTGTACTCATTTCCTTCTTCTCTTCTATTTACTGTTAATGTTTCATTACTTTTCTCTTTACTCATTTCCTTCTTCTCTTCTATTTACTGTTAATGTTTCATCAATTTTCTCTTTACCCATTTCCTTCTTCTCTTCTATTTACTGTTAATGTTTCATCAATTTTCTCTTTACCCATTTCCTTCTTCTCTTCTATTTACTGTTAATGTTTCATCAATTTTCTCTTTACCCATTTCCTTCTTCTCTTCTATTTACTGTTAATGTTCTTTCAACATTTTCTTGACACCCTTCCTCTTTTAATAAACTTCTTCTTATTGTTTCATTAATTTGCTATTTACTTCACGTGCACTTTAATTCTTCACGGACGCTCTTCTTTCTCAAATTCTTACATTCACTTCTCCACACTTATTTGTTAATTCATCTTCCTAAATTGTGAACACGTTTTCCTAATCCTGAAAGCCACGGTTGAGCAATTGGTAGCAAACTCGCCTACTGATATGGTACACGCTCAGAAATAGAGATATGGGAAAGACCAAATCAACGATACATCTAACAACATAGGAAGATTGAGGACAATCAAAGGCTTCAAACCTGAATAAAATGCTGGCTGAAATCGGATGCACTGGGCCACTGGCGCAGAACACAGTGCAACGTTTTAACGGGTGTTCAATCAGAGTGGATCTGGCGGACTCTAATTGTGATGTTCTGCTAGTGGGGGCGATCAACACACTTAACCTGACAGCTGACTTCATGTGAGTCTGAAATCCTACTCTGATTGAGTCCTGATCGCAGAGAGAGAGAGAGAGAGAGAGAGAGATAGAGAGAGAGAGAGAGAGAGAGAGAGAGAGAGAGAGATCTAACAACAGATAATGAATAGAAAATGGAGATGGACTTAGGCACACACACACAAAAACCCGGTTCCAGCGTATCTATGCAGGCACTTTCATGAATACCACAGCGAAAGAGAAAGCAAAGAAGGCCCAGGAATACTTTGAGAAGAGAAGCAATGATGATTGTCAAAAATGTTGGCCAAGATTGGAGAGAAGTAGAGAAAATATAAAAGTAAAGTAAAAAAGTAAAGAGCCTCCGTCACGCCACGTGGCGATTAGGAAATATGGTGTTAGTGACCATTACATTTACAGACCTTCAGCACATGATTTTAGGGGTAATGTGGTCGGTATTACGCCAGTGCCGCTTTAATTTCCCAGAAAAAAAATCCGGTACCCATTAAAGGCTGGGTGAACCCCGAAGTCGTCGGTTAGGATCGAACCCTACCCCTTATCCTTTGTAGTCCAGTTCACTAACCACTGAGCTATCGCGGCTCCCAGAGAAAATATGGGAATAAAAAATAAGGATGGATGGGGAGACGTTGTCCGTGGCCTAAGATCCAAAATGGAGGAGTCTAAAGGGTTTTAATTGTCTCGTCTGCTGTGGATAAGGGGCGAGTGAACGACTTACAAGGTCACGGTTGTTTAAGCGAGTTCTGGATATATTTTGCGAAAACGAAAGACGAACTGGTTTAGTGCTGACCACGTTATGCAAAAAAAAGTGTGACGATGCAATGAAAATATGAGCACCATTATCACACGCGTTGTAGCTTTGTCTTTCTTTCTTTCTTTCTTTCTTTCTTTCTTTCTTTCTTTCTTTCTTTCTTTCTTTCTTTCTTTCTTTTTCTTTCTTACAATTCCTTTCCTTTTCTTTCCTTTTCTTTTATTTCCTTTTCTTTCCTTCCTTCCATTTCCTTCTTTTTTTGTCATCATCATCACCTTCTTTCTTCTTCTTCTTCTTGGTCCTTGTATTTAGTGACGCAAGAGTGATCATGAAAAACATCGTTGTTGCTCTATGAATGATCATCTTGTGTGCACTCCCTTTATGAGTCGCTGTATTCATCATCGTGTGTCATAATGGGCAGTGTAGACGATCATGTCCTTCCACAATTCTCTATCCACAGTCCATCGTATCAATTATGTTGTTGATTGTTTTCCGTGCCATGATACCAAGCCATGTTGTTGATTGTTTTCCGTGCCATGATACCAAGCCATGTTGTTGATTGTTTTCCGTGCCATGATACCAAGCCATGTTGTTGATTGTTTTCCGTGCCATGAAACCAAGCCATGTTGTTGATTGTTTTCCGTGCCATGATACAAAGCCATGTTGTTGATTGTTTTCCGTGCCATGAAACCAAGCCATGTTGTTGATTGTTTTCCGTGCCATGATACCAAGCCATGTTGTTGATTGTTTTCCGTGCCATGATACAAAGCCATGTTGTTGATTGTTTTCCGTGCCATGATACCAAGCCATGTTGTTGATTGTTTTCCGTGCCATGATACAAAGCCATGTTGTTGATTGTTTTCCGTGCCATGAAACCAAGCCATGTTGTTGATTGTTTTCCGTGCCATGATACAAAGCCATGTTGTTGATTGTTTTCCGTGCCATGATACCAAGCCATGTTGTTGATTGTTTTCCGTGCCATGATACCAAGCCAAGTTGTTGATTGTTTTCCGTGCCATGATACCAATCTCTCCTGTATTGTGTGAGAACCAAGTATTCAAACTTTTCTCATCTCATGATGTGCCCACAAAAAAGGTCATTGTTTCTTTCTGATGTGTTTTTTTTTTCAGAAACTCCAATGTTGGCTTCTTTGAGACTTTCCTTGTTGGTCCTTTTAGCTGTCCCGGGAACTTTCAACATTCTTCCGAGAAATCCCATCTCTCTGGCTTTTTAATCGGCTTTTCATTTGTTTGTCGAATGTCCATGATTTGCTTATATAGATCAAAATTTGTTCTTTTACGCATCGATGAATTCTCTTTCTGACTTATTTGACATAAACTTGTTGCACAAATCGTTTTTCGTTTTCTGAAATGTTATTTCGCGTTATATTAGTTTTCTTATATTTCTGGGATTTCTTTTTATTTTTAATGTTTACATATCGTTTTGTCACAGTTGAAGACCTTTCAGTCGAAACGTTAGTTCCTTGTTTTTTTTTTCTTGTCTTCTTCATTATTACTGTACTGCATGTAGTTCTTAGTTGAGTTTGTAATAATGTTTGTTATTTGTGATCATATAGGGTAACTGTGCCGAGTTTGAGAAGACAGTAGTGACGCAATGTGACGCGTTGATAGAGGCCATCAAACAGCGGAAGGCTGAGTTGTTAGAGAACGTGGCCGAAGAGAAGGCCATGAAGGTTCGAACCCTTAAAGAACAGGTGTCAGACTGCACGGCTCTACTACAACGGACAACAGGACTTCTGCAGTTCTGCATTGAAGTGCTTAAAGAGAGCGATTCAACGTCGTTCTTACAGGTGAGTGAAAATATGAGTAGATAGTTGTTGTTGACATGTCAGCCGTACACACATTCGAGTAATAGTTTGACACGAATATCTAAAGTAGCTAACTACTTGTTTTGACAAATTGGTAAATAGTTTAGAACTCCATTATATCAACGGTTCTCAATATTTTCCGTCACCGCGGACCCACACTAAATACTAAATTTTGTTGTCGCGGACAACATTCAAGTCGCGGCTGTCATTCTCTCTTTACTTTTAGCTACAAGATAGATATACTAATCTTCAAGCTTTCATGGATCCCCCTCTGACGACACCGCGGACTTCGGGGGGGGGGGGGGGGGGGGGGGGGGAGGCCGCGCTACAGTTTGAGAAACGCTGCCTTATACTGTTTGATTTCTTTATTTGTTTTTTTTTTTTTCAAATTAATATTCGACATATTTTATTAGACTCATTACGTTAGTACGGCATGTCACCAGATTCAATGGCCAAGTCAAGACGATATTACAGGAAATTACGAAATGCAGTTGGCCCTTCTAAGACGTTTCAAGGAAACCTAGAGATCGGTCAGATAGGCTTAATAGTTTGACTAAGTTTGTTAATGTCTTCATAGACCGACCCATGTCGGGATGTAGACTTGGTGAACCAGGGTAAGCTGATTGACATTCTGAGACATACCTGTTTAAAAAAAAAAAAAAAAATTAAAATCAGGTCTCTATCACATGTGATTCCAATATAAACAAATTAGAGCTGCTCTCAGATTGTGAGACCCTAAACTGCAGCTTATGCCAAACTCCGGTACTGGTCTAATCTATTCAAACAACATCATGGTTTGACACTCTGGCAAACCACTACAAGATAGAACACTCTCTAGCGAATAAATACGAGGTTTTATTCTCTTGTTGGAAGCGACGTCGGGGAATGACAAGGCAAGCCGTTAAATAAACCCTCTCTATGGCCTCACTCTTAATTTGTAAACACTTACATAGTTTAACACTGTCAGCAAATCAAATAAAATTAGCAAAATAAATATAAATAAAATGGTAAAAGTAAGTTGAGACGAAACAGACTAGACAGTTTCGGCAAAAACTTTCATCGGGGACAACATAACAAATTGTTATTGTAGTTTGTCTTGTCTCTTCTTATGTTCAGCTGCTTAATACCATTTTATATATTTTCTGCAGCTGTGTTCGCGGCCTCACATACTATTTAGTGTATTCAATATAATGTCTCTTTATAATGTCTCTTTATAATATCTCCAAACTTCTCCACTATTGAAAGTACCGTAAGTATAATTACATAATCATCATCAAGTACCATGTCTGCTTGTATTTTATTGAAGTAATTAAATGTACAGGTAAAGTGAACATAAAATGTGTACCTTTTACGTGTACATGTTCTCAGCAGATATACTTGCGGCCTCACATAGTATTTAATATTTTATATCTAGAAAGAAGAAAACGAGTTCTTGAATTTTGTGTAGAAGCAGTCTTAACACGTTGATCTGAATTATGGACAATAGGACACAGACAAGACAATCACTGGAGGCTGTAGAAATGTGGTTTTACAGAAGAATGTTGAGAATGCTATGGACAGCTAAGAAGAGTAGTGAAAACGGTATCAAAGAGGCAAATGCAAAAAGAGAGCTAATTTCCAAAATTAGGAAGAAACAATCATTTTTTGGCCATGTAATGAGAAGAGAACAGCTGGAATATATTGTGACAACTGGGAAAATTGAGGGACGAAGAGATTAAGCGAAGTAAAGAGAAAAAATACCTGATAGCTTAAGAGAATAGCTTGGCAGAAGGTCAACAACAGGAATAATAATTAACTGTTGAGATGGAAAGTTGTGGACAGACATGATCACCTAAGCCAGCAGGCCCAGTACTTGATGATGATGATATTTTATATCTGTGCTTACTATAATTATATATTCATCTTACGCCTGTGTGTGTGTGTGTGTGCGTGCGTGCGTGCGTGCATGCGTAAAGAAGAAGAAGAATAAACTGCAATGAACGAGAGAGGCAACGAGGACATTTCCAGGGTCAGCGTGGAATTGGAGTTTCAGACATCTGTCAATCATGACTTAATCCCAGAAGTTAGGCTCGGTTATTAAGTTTGCCGTGACCTATATTCCCAGAGAAATCGCATTGTCAAGGGCGAGATTATACCGTGGCAGCTATTGGAATCAATATTTATTATTATACGGGAAGACCAAATAACGCACGGGAGTGAACTAGCACTGTCAACTTAGGCTAGTTATCGGTCACTAATCAAGGGGAACTAATCAGTCATTGCCGGTGTTCACTTCTATTGCAGCCTTTCTGATAGTGGATTACAGACCGGCCGAGAAGTGATGAGGCCAGAACTAAGAAATGTGTCGTTGACGAAGTAAAGGCGGAACACAATTTTGGTAGTGGTTATGGGGACACGGGGCGTTTTAGATTAAATAGAAATGTTGTTCACAATTTGAATCATGGACAGCTTGTTTGTTTCTAAACACCCAAGAATCCATTATTTTAAAAGCAAGGATAATTTGACTGTTATTCGCTGTTTGATCCACTAATGGATCTGAGAGATGTGGAGATAATTGTAGATGTTTCTTAGCTTGAATGAAGAGGAACGTCATCATCATCTTCAATTACTTCTGTGTCGTAACGATCATGCTTCTCCATTTCCTGACGCCCATGGCTTGTCCGATCTATGTCTGGAGCCTTGTATTCATTTTGATGTCTCGATACTCCTGGACATATTCTTCTCTTTGTTTACGGTTTCTTCTCATTCCTGAAGTAGTGTGAGCTGCTGATGTAGAACACCCAGTATTGAACATCTATTAGCTGCTACATTACGAACCAAATAATCAAGAATGTTTCAGAATTCCGTCACTTCATCTCTGATCCAAAAACTCATGGTTCGCACTAATCCAATGACATATGAATGACACTTGAATGACACGTGACTGACATCATGTGGGTCTAGAAGTAAGGCATCCACCTTTGACAAAAAAGATCGTGGATTCGAATCCTGACACAGATAGTGAGAAGTTATTTCTTCGAATCCGTGACTTGTTTCGCTATTTACCCTTTGCGAGTTTCTGAGCAGTGAGATTCGATGTCGAATTATCTCGAGTTATTGGCAACAGGAGTTGTGCTTTCGGTGCGACCCAAGATGGTGGTGACTTTTTGCACGCTCGACAAGGAAGTGTGATTTCATTGTTGTGTGATACTGAATGAAGAAAATAAAAAGCTCACGGTGTATCCACGTGCCGAAGAGCTGAGTGACTGGAATTGACCAGTCTATAACGCGAAAACGGGTTCTGGACCGTGCGACTGGGTGAGTGCTCGTGCGTCTAGACCATGCACAGCCGTCGACTTTCAGCGACAAAATCAACAATGACGTCACGAAGACTTACCAACCAACACAGAACTGGAGCCATGAGTCGTTGTGCATTTCGGGGCTTCCTGAGAAGGGGATCGGAGCACCTATGGATATGTTCGGAGTGCAATGATGATGGCCTCCAAATAACTCAATAACTCAACTGACAACAGCCAAAAATAGAAGATCTCATAACCACTCTGCGCATGTTAAAGAATTCTATGTAGTTAAAAGTCGAAAAAAGATTTACCCAGATAGATGCTCCCCAAGCGATTGTTAGAAAAACATCTACCCAAAACGTCCAACTGATTTGC
This sequence comes from Megaustenia siamemsis, assembly GCA_032433765.1. Lineage (NCBI taxonomy): Eukaryota > Metazoa > Mollusca > Gastropoda > Stylommatophora > Ariophantidae > Megaustenia > Megaustenia siamemsis. The sequence goes on from JAVIAB010000050.1 coordinate 75,559,515, forward strand.
ATAAAAAAGTGGGTTTTACAAGTGTTGATATGGCGGTAAGTGTCTGCTTGCTAAAAGTGGGTTTTACAAGTGATGATATGGCGGTAAGTGTCTGCTTGCTAAAAGTGGGTTTTACAAGTGATGATATGGCGGTAAGTGTATGCTTGCTAAAAGTGGGTTTTACAAGTGATGATATGGCGGTAAGTGTCTGCTTGCTAAAAGTGGGTTTTACAAGTGATGATATGGCGGTAAGTGTCTGCTTGCTAAAAGTGGGTTTTACAAGTGATGATATGGCGGTAAGTGTCTGCTTGCTTGCAATGTCCCCAGGGACTAATTGTCTCAACTTCTCTAAAAGCCCGAAGAACTTTATTGTAGCTTTCATGAACACCATAAGTGACAACATAAACAGATAAAGTTTGAGGGCAACAACAGCATCTGGTATAATGTTATATTATAAATATATGTTTCAGATATAATTGTCTTCTGTAATACGATTTATTGATATCACTTATCGCATCTTATTCGCAGTCAGTCATTCCAGACGTTCACAATAAACTACCACACTCGTTATGTATCTTCTATCTCTTTTCACCATATTTCAATACATATCTTTCTCTATCTCTCTCTCTTCCTCGTCTCTCCTACCCTCGCTCCCTCGATCTCTTTTTCTTGTCTTTCTTTCCGTCTATCTCTCTCCCTCCATCTCTTCCTTGTCTCTCTCTCTCCCCCTCTCTCTTTGGAAGTTATATTCTCCCAAGCTCTCAACCTTATTCTTCCTACTACTTTTTTTAGTGGCTGCTCTAAAACTTTCACTCATTCTCACCGCATCATTAACACCTCGACACTGTCACACCCCCCGACCCCCTTTATTATCCTACCTGGATCTCTTTGTTTTCCTCCAATTCTATCTCTCTGTCACTCTATTTTTACAAAACATCTCATAATCTCTATATTATTCGTCCTTGCATCTCTCTCTCTCTCTCTCTCTCTCTCTCTCTCCATCTCGCAGAGCGAAGTGGTGCTGTAGTGAACAAATAGCCGGTGACGAGCCTGCCACCTTGAGCAGTCTTGGAACTGAAGTGTTGAGCCGGAAGTCTTGATTGGGATGCATGGATCGATGGGAATGGATGACTAGGAATTTGAGAAGTAGCACAGCATCGGAGGGACACTGCATGGTTTAGCTGATCTGGTTCAAAATGGTTGCCAGCAAATTATATTCGAAATTGCGGGAAAGACAATGTGTATTTACGAATGACGTAGAATAATTTAACCACTTCTCGGGAACGAACTCTTTTAGGGTGGGATTACTTTTTAGTAAGATAACCTTACGATGGATAGTTGTGTTTTTTTAGTGCCCCGTCACGCCAAGTGACGTATAGGGAATATGGTGTTAGTGACCATAAATTTTACATACCTTCGGCACATGATTTTTAGGGTAATGTGGTCGGTATTACGCCCGTGCCGCTTTACTTTCCCAGTAAAAATTCCGGTACAAATTTGAGGCTGGGTCAACACTGAAGCCGTTTGTTAAGATCGAACCCTACTTCTTGTCCTTTCTAGTCCAGTTCTTACGATGGATAGTAGGCAGTGTGAAAGAATTGTCGGGATTCGAAATATAGTGAAAGGGACGATCAGAGTGATCATTGCATGCTCTATTTCGTAAGGCATGTAGCTCAACGAGTCCAACTGCATCCTGTCTGTCCTCGTTTGGTCCAAATTCTTGGAACAGTCCGACTTTGGAAACCGATCTGGTAGTATTGTCCTCACCGGTATCGTGATGTCACCAACCTTCGCCTGCAGCCCAGAAGCTCTGTTCGATCTAATAATGATTGATGTGCTGACATGAAAGCAGAAAACACAATGAAATGATAAAATAAAGAGGTAAGTACTAACGAAAAGTGCCTACCTTGAATGTTGAGTAAATACTATTCGTTTCATTTTTGCCACCAGCATAACGAGTCATTGGATCACCATCAAATGGGGCGGCAGGGGAAGGGGGTAACCAGTGCAACTTTTCCAAGTATTTTGTTGATTCCTTTATCTGTCTTTAACATTTGTTATCCAGAGAGAGAGAAAGAGAGAGAAATTTAAAACGTTCTATTATCTTCTTTTACCAGTCATTGTTTCATATCCCTCTCACAGTTCCTCTTATTCCAAATCCTCTCACAGTTCCCTTTGTTCCATATCCTCTCACAGTTCCTCTTATTCCATATCATCTCACTGTTCCCTTTGTTCCATATCCTCACACAGTTCCCATTATTCCATATCCTTTCACAGTTCCCATTATTCCATATCCTCAAACAGTTCCCATTATTCCATATCCTCACACAGTTCCCATTATTCCATATCCTCACACAGTTCCCATTATTCCATATCCTCTCACAGTTCCCATTATTCCATATCCTCACACAGTTCCCATTATTCCATATCCTCACACAGTTCCCATTATTCCATATCCTCTCACAGTTCCCATTATTCCATATCCTCTCACAGTTCCCATTATTCCATATCCTCTCACAGTTCCCATTATTCCATATCCTCACACAGTTCCCATTATTCCATATCCTCACACAGTTCCCATTATTCCATATCCTCTCACAGTTCCCATTATTCCATATCCTCTCACAGTTCCCATTATTCCATATCCTCTCACAGTTCCCATTATTCCACATCCTCTCACAGTTCCGATTATTCCATATCCTCTCACAGTTCCCATTATTCCATATCCTCTCAAAGTTCCCATTATTCCATATCCTCTCACAGTTCCATTTGTTCCATATCCTCTCACAGTTCCCATTATTCCACATCCTCTCACAGTTCCCATTATTCCATATCCTCTCACAGTTCCCTTTGTTCCATATCCTCTCACAGTTCCATTTGTTCCATATCCTCTCACAGTTCCCTTTGTTCCATATCCTCTCACAGTTCCCTTTGTTCCATATCCTCTCACAGTTCCCTTCGTTCGATATCCTCTCACAGTTCCCCTATGTGATAGTTTTAGCTGGACAGGCCGAAGTGCTATGTGACCGCACATCACAAATTTCGATAGCTTGTTATCGTGCGGTTATTGTAGTGTTTCATATTCTCGATATCTATATGCTGTGTCTCTATTGACAACATAGTCAAAAAGTGAGATGACCAGGATGTTATACCAACATGTAATCTCGTCCGTTCCATCTTTTTCTTATAATCTACCACTAGAGCCTCAGGGGTTAGTGAACTGGACTACAAAGGACAATAGGTAAGTTTCGATTCCAACCGACGGCCTTCGGTTCACCCAGCCTTTAATGGGAACCGGATTTTCTTCTGGTAAAGTAAAACGGCACGGGCTTAATACCGACAACATTACCCCAAAAACCATGTGCTGAAGGTCTGTAAAATGTGTGGTCACTAACACAATATTCCCTATACGCCACTTGGCGTGACGGGGGTACATTCCTTTTTTTCTTACTTTGACCACTAAAGTCAATGTTGCACAAATATAAAGCACTTGACGAGAAAGCTCATCTACCTAAAATCTGATCATTATGCTTCTATTGCGTTATCATGGCAAGATGTTGGCAATATTTTTTAGTTTCTTCACATTAGCGCTAGTTTGTTGAGTTTTCCACATTGGCGCTAGTTTGTTGAGTTTTCCACATTGGCGCTAGTTTGTTGAGTTTTCCACATTGGCGCTAGTTTGTTGAGTTTTCCACATTGGCGCTAGTTTGTTGAGTTTTCCACATTGGCGCTAGTTTGTTGAGTTTTCCACATTGGCGCTAGTTTGTTGAGTTTCTCCACATTGGCGCTAGTTTGTTGAGTTTTCCACATTGGCGCTAGTATTTTGAGTTTTCCACATTGGCACTAGTTTGTTGAGTTTTTCCACATTGGCGCTAGTTTGTTGAGTTTTTCCATTTTGGCGCTAGTTTGTTGAGTTTTTCCACACTGGCGCTAGTTTGTTGAGTTTTTCCACAATGGCGTAGTTTGTTGAGTTTTTCCACATTGGCGCTAGTTTGTTGAGTTTTTCCACACTGGCGCTAGTTTGTTGAGTTTTCCACATTGGCGCTAGTTTGTTGAGTTTTTCCACAATGGCGCTAGTTTGTTGAGTTTTTCCACATTGGCGCTAGTTTGTTGAGTTTTTCCACATTGGCGCTAGTTTGTTGAGTTTTTCACACTGGCGCCAATTTGCTGAGTTTTTCACACTGGCGCTAGTTTGTCGAGTTTTTCACACTGGCGCTGGTTTGTTGAGTTTTTCACACTGGCGCTAGTTTATCGAGTTTTTCACCCTGGCGCTGGTTTGTTGAGTTTTCCACAATGGCGCCAGTTTGTTGTGTTTTTGACACTAGCGCTAGTTTGTTGAGTTTTTCACACTGGCGCTGGTTTGTTGAGTTTTCCACATTGGCGCTAGTTTGTTGAGTTTTTCCACATTGCCGCTAGTTTATTGAGTTTTCCACACTGGCGCTAGTTTGTTGTGTTTTGCACATTGTGGCTAGTGTGCTGAGTTTTTCCACATTGGTGTTAGTTTGTTGAGTTTTGCACATTGTGGCTAGTGCGCTGAGTTTTTCCAACATTTTTACCGTCCAGTTGCATAATGGTCTGTGCCAGGATCGGTGAATCATAACCATCAAACCCTACTCCACGTCTTGGCGGTGCCTCTAATAACAGACTAACCAGTCTAATCTGGCCATGCCAGTAGGGATCAAAGAAGGAAGGCAACCCAGTACCAAAAAAATAATTGTTCAAGTGAAATATTTTGGCCGAAAGACGCAAAAAACAACACAAAACGTCTATGCCTAATTAACGTTCTTTTAAGGACGAATGTCGAAGTGAACTATCCATTACTTTAATAGCCATCGAATGAACGTCATAAAAAAAGAAAGCTATAAATCCATTTTCTAGCTCCATGTACTCCACTTTTTACTATTCTGTGTTAGTTGGCTTTGGTCAGTCTGTTAGACCTTGTTGTTTTTTGTAGCGGCATCATTTCATTTGTCTTACAGCAGTTCTCGTATGTTGGCTTCAGTTTTGGTGATGATCTTACGAGCTCTCTTATTTATGAATTGGATTCCTATTAAATGTATAGGATTTCTGCCATACGTTGCCTTCTGCATTTATTTTTCGTATCCTGCATCTATGATCCATGTTTCGCAGATATATAGGAAGATAAATATCACGTTAATCCACACTATTTGACGTAGAAAATTCTATAGTACTCGTTTTTTTTTAAAGACTGGGTGACCTACACAACCAAGATCATGTTGGGGGTGGAAAATCTGTTTTTTAATGTGTGCTCACCGACCTTGAACAAGATCCGATTGACCTGTGTGACTGTGGCCGTTCACATGGACTGAATGTTGAGTTTTAACTTTTTTTTAATACAACGCACCACAGAAATAAAAAGTAGAATAGCTCAGGTCAGAATAGAATTTCATAAAATGAAAAACGTCCTGTGCAACAATTCAGTGTCAAAAGAAGTGAGAAAAAGAGTTCAGCGGTGCTATATAGAGACAATTGTGGCATGCGAAAGTGAATCATGGACAGCAGACAATCAAATGAAAAGGCGATCAGAGGCCACAGATGTGGAATTTCTCAGAAGAATGTTGAAAGTTCCCTGGACAGCTAAAACGACCAATGAGGTCATTCTCAAAGAGGCCAACACAAAAAGGGAGCTCCTAAGAAACATCAGAAAGTAACAATCAATATTTTTCGGACCAATCATAAGGACTGAAAAATTGAAATATTTGGTTACAACTGACACAAAAGAGGGAAAAAGAGAACCCGGACGAAAAATAGAGAAGATACTGCTGGATAGCTTGGTGTCTTTGCAAGGGCAAATAGTCAACAACAGAATTGATACGACTGTGGATAGTGAAATATGGAAGAACATCATCGCCTACGCCAACCGATATGGTACATGATGATGATAAGTATACACTATCATCCTCTTCTCAGAGCTCAGCCGAGAGTATCCTCAGTGTGAACCTCCGTCCCTCTCCAAATAGGCAGATATCCTCAGTTTTAATAGAAGTACTCATATATATATGGAGAGTCTGACATTTAGGGAATGTTATTTTTCTAACATATTTGCCTGGATGGCGGCCGTTTAGCTTACTATTTCTACTTTTGACTGCCGATGATTCGTTAACGTGCGCAGAGAGCACGCGAGATATCCCATTTTTTGCTGTTTTCCGGGAGGATTAGGCACCTGACTTCATTATCCAAATATCCGTAGAAGGAATTAAAAAACGGTTTAGAAACCAGGTATTTTTTAACAAATTACAAACCTTTGCAGGATTCGAATTCACGATTGTCTTGCGCAAAGGCCAACATGTTACCTCTAAACCACCGAGGCCCGGAATCGGGGAAAGGAACGTATCAAGCAGTTATGAATTAACCAGAACTAACAAGCCTGCAGACTAGTCAACGAACCACTTCATCACTTGTGTGTTCTGTCCTTCAATCAAAGTACAGCCATCGATCTGTACTGTCCATATTCTATGCCTGTCTAATATCCACTCTTGCAACATGATAGTAATGGACCGTATTACAACAGTCATTTATACAATGTTATTTTTTTTAATTTCTGTTCTCGTTCCCCTAAATGAAGGAGAACATCCATCGCGCCGGTTTTTTTTTTTTTTGTTTTCCAGGAATAATTCTCCTCAACAATTGTGTAGCTAGCTGTTCACAGTTTTTCTTGGAATTATCAGGTGAAGGTCACTAGGGGTATCTTATTGCAAGGTTAACGTTGTCTTTTCATTTCCTGTTTTTTATTTTGGAATAATTAATATTTCTTATTATGGACGGCATTGTTGCTTACGCATTATTTCTTTCCCAGTGCTTTGAATTTATGTTTTTTGTGTCGTCAATTACATCTTCACTCCACACTGTCACTTGTATTTTCTTTGTTTCTATTTTTTTTTCTTCGTTCATTTCATGCTTGATGTTGCGCCCATTACAACAAGCGCTCAAGGACGCAACAAAATAAGGTTAAACATGTAATTTTTTTTTCTGATAATGTGAGAATAGTTATAACACATGAAAGGTTTCTTAATACTCATCTTCATCATTATCATCTTTTTCTTTCTTGTCTTCTACTCTCTTTTCATCATCGTTATCACCATTATGATAATATTCGAATGTTTTTTCTTATTCTTACTCCTATTTTCTGTTTTCTTTTCCTCTATCTTCTTCACCTTGTTATTCATTATTTTCTTCCTCTTAATCTTTATTTTTTGTTCATCTTTTCACATCTTTCTGCATTATCTTTTTCTTCTCTTTCTACACCCTTTATTTCGTCTTTCTTCATCTCTTCCTCATCCATCCTCTTCTTTATGATTCATGTTGTTGTACAGCGAGGCTCAGACACAAAAATGTGGTCGAATAAAGAGAAGTGAAACAACAAACCTGATCACACATGTGGAGGATGCAGAAGACTAAATAGCAAGATAAGCTTAAAGTTATCAGAAAAAATGGTAGAGGCAATAAGTACAAAGCTGAACTCAAAGATAACAAGCGAAATGAAGTTAGCGATTCTCTGTAATCAACTTCTGATATCGTCAATGTACTAAAGCAAAGATGTTTAACTCATCCGTAACTTTAGCTCGTTGGTTGTTATTTACAAATAGAAGAACAAAAACCGTGTTCGTTTCTAATTTTTAACGATTTTTGAGAAATAACTGAAGAGGATACGGCTGTCGTTCACAGATTGAATGTGCTTGTATGCTCTTGCGCTATAATTGTTCTTTTATGTTATGACTATCTGTTACGTTTTTGTTATTTTATGTTCATACAAAGTCTAATGCAACATATAAACAACTAGCACTCCACATAAGTTTTTGATTGCTGCTAATACATATGATGATATTCAATAATGCATATGAAGTTCTATCGCTGTCTTCCTTGTTACACAACCACCAAATGAAGTGCTATCACTGTCTTCCTTGTTACACAACCACCAAATGAAGTGCTATCACTGTCTTCCTTGTTACACAACCACCAAATGAAGTGCTATCACTGTCTTCCTTGTTACACAACCACCAAATGAAGTGCTATCACTGTCTTCCTTGTTACACAACCACCAAATGATGTGCTATCACTGTCTTCCTTGTTACACAAACACCACATGAAGTGCTATCACTGTCTTCCTTGTTACACAACCACCACATGAAGTGCTATCACTGTCTTCCTTGTTACACAAACACCAAATGAAGTGCTATCACTGTCTTCCTTGTTACACAACCACCAAATAAAGTGCTATCACTGTCTTCCTTGTTACACAACCACCATATGAAGTGCTATCACTGTCTTCCTTGTTACACAACCACCATATGAAGTGCTATCGCTGTCTTCCTAGTTACACAACCACCATATGAAGTGCTATCACTGTCTTCCTTGTTACACAACCACCATATGAAGTGCTATCGCTGTCTTCCTAATTACACAACCACCATATGAAGTGCTATCACTGTCTTCCTTGTTACACAACCACCATATGAAGTGCTATCGCTGTCTTCCTAGTTACACAACCACCATATGAAGTGCTATCACTGTCTTCCTTGTTTCACAACCACCATATGAAGTGCTATCACTGTCTTCCTTGTTTCACAACCACCATATGAAGTGCTATCACTGTCTTCCTTGTTACACAATACCAAATGAAGTACTATCACTGTCTTCCTTGTTACACAACCATCAAATGAAGTGCTATCACTGTCTTCCTTGTTACACAACACCAAATGAGGTGCTATCACTGTCTTCCTTGTTACACAACCACTAATTGAAGTGCTATCACTGTCTTCCTTGTTACACAACCACTAATTGAAGTGCTATCACTGTCTTCCTTGTTACACAACCACTAAATGAAGTCCTATTGATGTTTTCTTATGTTACTTCTTTCCTTCATAATTTGCCTTTCAGCGTCTAGTGGTGATATAACTTGCGGTCTTTTGCTCTTCTGTTTGTCTGTGCTGCTGTTATGTCTCCTAGTGTTTCTAATATTCCGTCAATCCGGGGGGGGGGGGGGGCTATTCCTAGCTTTTTTCTCAGTTCTTCATTTCTGATCTTATCTCTCTGGCTGTTTCCTGTCAATTGTCTAACACATTTCATCTCTGCAGTTATTATTTTTCTTATTGTTCTTCCATCTAGACCATATGACTGACATTGGTAGCACAACTTTTGGGATGAAGATTGTATTGCAGTGTCCGTTTTGCTTCTAGAGTTATATTTCCTTGTTGGACACCAGTGGTGATAGCTGTCCTATGACTTGACAAGATTTGTTGCATCTTGAGCCTATGTCTGTTATTGCTGCCTTTCTGTGTTAATGGTCATTTATTATTGTAGCAAAGACACTTGCAATAGTCCTTGGTAAATGATCAGTAATTAAATACTACTTCCCGCTTACTTAGTAAATGATCAGTAATTAAATACTACTCCCTGCTTACGTGGTAAATGATCAGTAATTAAATACTACTTCCTAATTAAATACTACTTCCTGTTTACTTAGTAAATGATCAGTAATTAAATACTACTTCCTGTTTACTTAGTAAATGATCAGTAATGATCAGTAATTAAATACTACTTCCTGTTTACTTAGTAAATGATCAGTAATTAAATACTACTTCCTGCTTACTTGGTAATGAGCAGCATGTGAGATAAGGTTACATCCTTTTTTGGTAAACAATACAAACATAAAATAACCCACGCCCATAAAAAAAATGAAAACATAAAATAAAAACTGATTTTGAAAATAATTAATCATCATATCTGTGACATTTGAAGCTTAATACTTTTCAACATTAGTCCTCGGCAGAAGTAATCTGATAATTACCGCTGATATATCCCGGAGTTATCAGTGATAACATCCGTGCCATCACTATTTATCAACTAAATCCACGTACCGACCTCATATGTTTACATTTAGTTAGAGAGATACCCCCTGGGCTAAAAACTGCGGAAGAATATAGATAGTTTGTAGACACGATTACTCTACTGACGTCGTATTCATTCTGATTAGAGATCGTCCTGATATGCAACAAGCAATTAAGTTAACGGGTTTGTGTTAAGGTCGCAAATTTGTTTACAGGCCTGTCAACCGAAGGATCTAGTTTGTGGGGATGTTTCAGCAGAAATTAATCGGACATTGAATGTTTCCTGCAGGCATATAATAGAATTACACACACGCACGAACACATATACGAATTTCAAACGTGAATATATATATACACACACACACACACATATATATATATATATATATACACACACACACACACATATATATATGTGCACACACACATAGTAATAACTTCTCAGTAGTCATAATTGACTATAGGTTTTGCAGCGCCCCTATGAAATGTTATTTTGTCTTTTATTTCGTCGTGTATACTCGTTTTTTTTCTATGAATTTGTCTGCTTCTTGCTTGAGTTAGAGCTTTAGAGTGTGTTTCCAAAGATTGCGGTCCGAAGCTATCTCTTCCCAGGCTTCATGGTTTATGTTCACAGTCTTAATGTCACGTTTACATTCGTCTATAATTTGGATTTTTGGGCGCCCCCTAGATCTTTTGCTATCTGCAAAACAATCTGATATGACTATACGTTTCCTTATATCATGCACTCTTTTTACTAAACATTTTTTTTTCTAGTTTAATATACCAGCTGGCATTAATTAAAATTTCTCTTTCATGATTTCGCGATATTACAAACAATGAAATCCATTGTAGTTTTCACGATATTACAAACAATGAAATCCATTATAGTTTTCGCGATATTACAAACAATGAAATCCATTGTAGTTTTCGCGATATTACAAACAATAAAATCCATTGTAGTTTTCACGATATTACAAACAATGAAATCCATTGTAGTTTTCGCGATATTACAAACAATGAAATCCATTGTAGTTTTCGCGATATTACAAACAATGAAATCCATTGTAGTTTTCGCGATATTACAAACAATGAAATCCATTGTAGTTTTCGCGATATTACAAACAATGAAATCCATTATAGTTTTCGCGATATTACAAACAATGAAATCCATTATAGTTTTCGCGATATTACAAACAATGTAGTATATTTCCCTTTCGATTTGTTGTTTCATTTCATTTCACTTCTTATACCACTTATGTTTCCCCTTGATCTATTTTTCTGCCTAGAACATGTAGTGGGGTCTAACCTCATTCTGTTGTCCGTTTTTCTCATTTTCCGAAGAAGGCCACTTGCAGACCGAAAAGTCACGATTTCGTTTTTTTCCTATTTTGTAAATCTGTCACTATTGTAGTGTACGCTACACCCGACCACTTGCTCCTTCTCTATGCTTGCGTTCGCCCTATGACTTAAGGAGTGTACCTCGTCATCATCCGCCCTTAAAAGGACGTTAAGTAGGCGTGTCTGCGTTGTGTTGTGGTTTACAGAATAACTGTGATATTTGCGCCTTTCGGCCCAACACATCCGACTGCAGCATGACATTTTTGAGTACCGGGTTGTCTTCCCTCTTCGATCCCTACTCGCTTGGCCAGACTAGACAGGTTAGTCTGTTACTGGAGGCACCACGGAGAGGTGGAGCAGGGTCCGGATGGTTCTGGTTCACCGATCCTGGCGCAAGCCATCAGCTGTGGATCGCTGACAACTTCCAGCTCTGGTGCTGGGAGGCGCGCCTTCGCCTCCGCTCCTTCTCTATAACTCTTCAACCCTTATCTCTAACCTCTCAATCTGATATTTCTTTTACCTCTCCTATTTGTAACATTATCTTATCCTCACTTTTTCTTAACATTCATTTTCTAAGTTTCTTTCTATTGTGTTAATTATAGCATCATATTTCAAATGATCACCTCCCTCTCTTTCTCTCGCTCCCTGTATCAAAATGAAACGTGCTTAACATATTTACCTCTTATCACATACGCCGAGTCACATCAGATACGTCCCTACATACAAAGACAGCCACATATTTACGTGCCGAATAAATTATCCATTAATAATGTCGGACGAGCAGTGATTTACACAGTGTTTCCTCACTTACTTAGTGTCTTCCACATCACCTATAATTTGTATGATACTGCCCCTCCCCAACAAAGACAAATAGTCAGTCTCATTGCCAGCTATACTACCTTTACTCACGCAAGTAGTTGGTGGTCACGTTTCTTCGCCACAGTCAAACGGTTCTCATACTACAAACATGGACACAGAAAAACAAATAGCTTATTTGAGGTGTTTGTGAACATATGAATTGCCATGTGACGTGCTGTAACAGGCGTTCCAGCGTTGATTGTATATTTTCCATGCCAGGTCGTTGAAGGAAAAGGTAGTTTGACCGTCTCTTCTGGTTGTTGGTTTCTTTATGTTTTGTTTCTGTCTCTTTCTTTACTGCGTTAGCTCGTTGGTTACTCCTCTTTAACTTCAGCAACTAAAAGGACTTTAAACGTCTACAGTTGATGTGTGGTGTGATTCACTCGATGTTTCTTCCCGTGTGACACGGTATCTGACTTTTCTTCCTGAGTGACGCTGAATTTGACTTTTCTTCCCGTGTGACGCTTTATCTAACTTTTCTTTCTATGTGACGCTTTATCTGACTTTTCTTCCTATGTGACGCTTTATCTGACTTTTCTTCCTGTGTGACGCTTTATCTGGCTTTTCTTCCTGTGTGACGTCGCTGTATGTAACGTTTCTTCCTGTGTGACGCTGATTGTAACTTTTCTACCTATGTGACGCTATATCTGACCTTTTTTTCTCTGTTTATACCAGATCTTAGTCAGCCAGAAATGATATCACCTGAACAAAAACATTCAATTGAAACAAATCTCAAGCGTAATTGTTTTTGCTGATGAAATAAACACTAGAATCGTCATGAACTTCATCAATGGCACATAGCTCCTGTGACACCTGCCCAGCATCTGCAGCAGTCTATCCAAGCTAGTCTATGATATATTACACACACTTTCTTCTTGGCCTTTATCTCTCACGTCTTCCTGGTACCATACCCTCCACTGTGATCTTCTCCATTCCATATTGTCACTTTATGTAACCAACATATTTTATTGCTCTCATTGTATGTTGTTTTCAACAATTACCCCAGAATATTATTATTATTTTTATTAATGTGTGTGTGTGTGTGTGCGTGCGTGTGTGTGTGCGTGCGTGCGTGCGTGGAGATGTTTGTTCTTTTCTCTGTCCATGGTTTTCTGACTGCTCTTCTGTAATACTCGCATGGGAATAACATTTGAATTAAAATCGAAAAATTGTATCTACAAATCTGTCAAGATAAATTACAATCTGGTAGGAGCCAGCTACCCTGAGACTCGGTTAGGGGCAACCCTTGGCGGGGAAACCATCCATGGATGTTGTAAAACTTTGTGGTGTTATAATGAGTCGTGCCGACAACCTGTTATTAACCCGTACCTACGTATATGAGAAGCTGAAAACTACAAAAGAGATTGAGAAAAAAACTAAACGTTTTTAAGACAAATGCTTAAGATAAATACTCTGTGTACAATGGAATTAATTGAAAATTAATGTAGAGATAAGGAAAATGTTCAAGTAAGCCATGATCTCATCTACAGTCAAGAAGATAAGATGGACATACTTCGGGCATGTGCTGAGAAGAGACAACAGAATTTCAGTACAAGCGCTTCTACGGGAAACAACAGGATACAGAAAAAAAGGAAGACTTAAAATCTCCAAGAGCCTAGTGGTAGTTTTGTTACGAACAGATCACCCAAGTTGGACAGGTTAAATGGCTGGGACCAGAAAAGAAAGACACACAAATGTTGAAATCTGATCGGATACTGGACTAAATGCCCAACATAACAGTGCAACGTAATACTCACCATGATGACGTCACAGTCTAGAAGACGCGAGATGATGTTCATCTCGTAGAGTCTCACCAGGCAACGAGAGTATAGCGGCCCCAGCCTAAAAAAGGGCCAATCGATGCTACTGGTGTCATCTTTCTCTGTGTTGTAGAGTCAAGGTACAGAGAGAAATGAGCTATTGACCAAACACAAGCGCTAAACACATAGATAATGTGACCATCATGTTTACTATACAGGGACAGGCAGTATGGACATGTCGCCAATCTTGAGCTACAAGGAAAAATGAAAAAAATACAAAAAAATGGTATGTTAGAAGCTTTACGTGATAAGTGGAAGACACAGACTAAACGACGTTTCGGCCCAATAGGCCTTCAGCAGGAACAAACAAGAAAAACACACACGCAAAACTAATAACTAAACATTAAATTAACATTTCATAGTAGTTTCATACCGCACCTACGTACATTACATGAACATTTAGTTTTGTGTGTGTGTTTTTCTTGTTTGTTCCTGCTGAAGGCCTATTGGGCCGAAACGTCGTTTAGTCTGTGTCGTCCACTTATCACGTAAAGCTTCTAATATACCATTTTTTTGGTATTTTTTAATTTTTCCTCATATTCAGCTTTACTGCAGCTTTGCATTTTTATGCATTCATTTGCATTTCTTTGCCTTAACCCCTTGAGCTACAAGCCCTTTTTTCCCACTTATAAACATAGACGTCAATGAGGTGTGGTCATCATCGGTACCATACCGTGACAAGCTGTAAGGAAATGTCCCCAACCTTAGCTGACGAACGCTGTCTTCCAACTTAATAATATTGACGTCTAAAGATGTGGATGTCACAAGTTAAAATCGGTAATACCCACAAGGTAGAAGTGTCTTACTGTCGTTGGAGAGTCAAGTACTGCGTCTACGGTTTTCATGGGAAAGTACACTCTTGCTAACTGCGAGGAAGTTTTTCCATCTTAGAATGTGCCTGTCAGGTACACATTTTTAACGCTAATCATGCGTAAATGAAAAAATAAAATGGTGATGTTCCCTCCTCTGTCCTCCTAGATGTATGGCGAATATGGTGTTAGTGACCAGATGTCCCACTGCCTTGCTAGTTGTATGGGGTATATGGATATAGTGACCAGATGTCCCCTTGCCTTGCTAGTTGTGTGGGGTATATGGTGTTAGTGACCAGATGTCCCCTTGCCTTGCTAGTTGTGTGGGGTATATGGTGTTAGTGACCAGATGTCCCCTTGCCTTGCTAGTTGTGTGGGGTATATGGTGTTAGTGACCAGATGTTCCGCTGCCTTGCTAGTTGTATGGAGTATATGGTGTTAGTGACCAGATGTCCCACTGCCTTGCTAGTTGTATGGGGTATATGGTGTTAGTGACCAGATGTCCCACTGCCTTGCTAGTTGTATGGGGAATATGGTGTTAGTGACCAGATGTCCCACTGCCTTGCTAGTTGTATGGGGTATATGGTGTTAGTGACCAGATGTCCCACTGCCTTGCTAGTTGTATGGGGTATATGGTGTTAGTGACCAGATGTCCCACTGCCTTGCTAGTTGTATGGGGTATATGGTGTTAGTGACCAGATGTCCCACTGCCTTGCTAATTGTATGGGGAATATGGTTTAGTGTCCAGATGTCCCACTGCCTTGCTAGTTGTATGGGGTATATGGTGTTAGTGTCCAGATGTCCCACTGCCTTGCTAGTTGTATGGGGTATATGGTGTTATTAAACATATTTTTTCAATGACCACGGGCCATTTCTGGGTGATGTGGTCGGTATCAAGTCGCTTTGACTTCCTAGAAAAGTCTCTGATATCCATTTATAGCGACTGGGTGAACCCCGGAACCTTGTCGGACAAATAAAAAAAAAATCGCAGCTTTAAGGATCGAATCCGAGACTTTTGATCAAGAAGTGAGCACACTAACCACTCAGCAAACGATGCTCAAAATATTAGGTAATTAATTAAGTTAAGTGAATAAATAAATGTCGGTACACATTTATAGTATGAACAAGAAAACACTATATCATCGACATTTGTCGGTCTGTTTGATTTTTTTTCGACTTTAAAAAAAAAAAGTGTCATCATCACCATGTGCAATACCGGTTGGCGTAGGCGTAGGCGATCATGTTATTCACAATCTTCTATCTACCGTGCATTGTATCAATTCTGTTGTTGACTATTTTCCATGCCATGACACCAAGCTATCCAGTATTTTCTTTCTTTGTCTTTCGCGATCTATTTTTCCTTGTATTTTGCCAGTTGTAATCAAGTATTCCAACTTTTCTCTTCTCATGTTGTCCCCGAAAAATGTTGATTGTTTCTTTCTTTCGTTTTTTAGGCGCTCCCTTTTATGTGTTGACCTCTTAGAGAATTTCCTTATTGGTCTTTTTAGTTGTCCATGGAACTTTCAACATTCTTCTGAGAAATCCCATCTCTGTGGCCTCTTATCATCTTTCATTTTTTTGTCTACTGTCCATGATTCGCTTCCATAGGTAAGAATTGGTTTTATATAGCACCGATGAACTCCCTTTCTCACTTCTATTGACATAGATTTGTTGCATAAGATATTGTTCATTTTCTGAAATGCTATTTTTAAAAAGTGTCACTAATATCAAATCTGGCCTTTGCAAGCAACTGTAGTGTAGAGGCTGTCAATATTGCATTGTTTGACCATCCCAGCTCCATGTCTAGCTGTCTCCTCTGTCAGATATGAAGAAGAGGTTCATTATAATGAACTGCCACTTTAGATACCAATTTGTCGAGTAGTGAGTGCCACGCTCTTTGGTCGGTCTGCTGTTAATATTGGACCTGTTCCATCAAACGCCAAGACTAAGTGACTTGTTTCCGTCATGAACTTTGTTGAGCTTTACCAAGGTTTCCACGAAATTGACTACCAGCTTGTTAACGTCGACCCTTGTGGCAATGAGATTCAACGTTAGGGTACGATTAGGGCGCAGGGCAATGCCTGGGGACCTTTATACGTCAGTTTTTGCCTGTAAAATCTTCAATTGCAGAATTAATTTGTTATTGTGAGAGGAGTTATCTTTCTTGAAAATCATTTCCGAACATTTATATGCGTTTGTTTTTCGTTGTGAGTAAAATGAATCAAAGTGTAAATAAAACTAGATATAAAATGTTGTATAAAGTTAAGATGGTAATAAAATATGTGGGGCATTAGTACTTTCAAGATTATCAGGATATTCTAATAGGGCATATTACTTTAAAATTAGTGGGCTTTCTAATATTTATAAATAAAAAAAAAGTTCCTTCTACGCCTTGCTAGTTGTATGGGGAATATGGTGTTAGTGACCATATATTTTACAGACCTTCGGCACATGATTTTTGGGGTAATGTGGTCGGTATTACGCCCGTGCCGCTTTACTTTCCCACAAAAAAATCCGGTGCCCATTTAAGGCTGGGTGAACCCGGAAGCCGTCGGTTGGGATCGAACCCTACCTCTTGTCCTTTGTAGTCCAGTTCACTAACCACTGAGCTATTGCGGCTCCATATTTTTCTGGTGACCACGAACCATTTTTGGCTGATGTGGTCGGTATCACGCCAGGCCGTCTTTACTTCCTAGAAAAATCTCTGGTACCCATTTTTAGAGGCTGGGTGTACACCGGAGCATTGGTGGTCCGAAAAGAATCCGTCACTGCTAGGAATCGAACCAGGACCCTTTTGGTCAGCAAGCGAGCACACTAACCACTCAACCACCAAGGCTCCATTCTAATATTATGGGCAATGTAATTTGAAATATAGGTGGGCATTCTAATATTAGGACATATCACTTTCAAAGTTGGTTGGACATTCTAAAAGTAGGGACATAGTACTTTCAAAGTTAGTGAGACATTCTAATATTAGGGACATAGTACTTTCTAAGTTAATGAGACATTCTAATATTAGGGGCATTCTACTTTCAAAGTTAGTGAGGCATTCTAATATTAGGGACATACTACTTTCAAAGTTAGTGAGACATTTTAATATTAGGGACATACTACTTTCAAAGTTAGTGAGGCATTCTAATATTAGGGACATACTACTTTCAAAGTTAATAAGGCATTCTAATATTAGGGACATACTACTTTCAAAGTTAGTGAGGTATTCTAATATTAGGGACATGATGCTTTGGATTTTGTATTTCCCGAGTTGTTGAAACGTGTAAACATTTTTCTAGACGACGAGGGAAAGAACGGAAAGGTAAAGTTGATGAAAGCCTGGAGTGATTGTTGATGTTTAGGAAAGACAATTAAGGCAGGTGAAGATGTGCTCAACAGGTGCCACACACACAAAATACGAACACACTAATGGTCTATGTAGCTCACTTTTTACATTCTGGAACTAACCGTCAATTCTTTACAATACATTGCGCCACATGTATTTGACTCGCATATTTCGATAACACTACTTTTTACATTTACATTCAATTTAGAATATTATTTTTTTTTGTTTGGATTAACTTAGTGCACTTCCAAGATATGTACGGCTCCCCTGGTACACTTTTCTTATATTTACAGCACCTCTGGTACACTCCCTATATTTACGACACTCCTGCTACACTCTCCTTATATTTACAACACCTTTGGTACACTCCTTATATTTACGACACTCCTGCTACACTCTCCTTATATTTACAGCACCTCTGGTACACTCCTTATATTTACGACACTCCTGGTACACTCTCCTTATATTTACGACACTCCTGGTACACTCTCCTTATATTTACGACACTCATGGTACACTCTCCTTTTATTTACGACACTCCTGGTACACTCTCCTTATATTTACGACACTCCTGGTACACTCTCCTTATATTTATGACACCCTTGCTACACTCTCCTTATATTTACAGCACCTCTGGTACACTCCTTATATTTACGACACTCCTGGTACACTCTCCTTATATTTACGACACTCCTGGTACACTCTCCTTATATTTATGACACCCTTGCTACACTCTCCTTATATTTACGGCACCTCTGGTACACTCCTTATATTTACGACACTCCTGGTACACTCTCCTTATATTTCCGGCACTCCTGGTACACTTTCTTTTTATTTATGGTGCGGCTGGCACATTACTTTTTTTTGCGCAATGCCTAGAGCCCTTACTTTACATTTACACAAAGCCTAGTGCCGATTACTTTACATTGACGCTGAGCCTAGTAAGTATACTGCTCCTACTAGGCCAGCTACCCATCTTTACCTGACAAAATCTGACAAGATCAAAGTCCAGCACTTCACCGGAGCCACTCTATATTCAAATTCCCAACGAATTTCTCAATCTCTTATTCATCCTTCATTTCCGTTAATTCATATTCTCTGCTTTAGTTTGCCAGATCCATGATAAAACATTGTGCCCGAAAAGTCGATTCTGCCAGCACGAATTATCATATTGAACCTGCGTTTTGTTCCCTCTTTTAACCCAACGAAAGCTGTCAGTCTCACTTTATAGTTCAGTTTTTAAAATTCCCTTTACAAAATCGAATTTTTAAATGTGGTTGATTTGTAATTATACATTTTACTGATTTAGAAAAAAACACACAAAAAAAAAAAAAAAAAAAAAAAAAAAACTATTTCAATTTTATTTTTTTTTTAGGTTTTCGCTATCTAGGAAATTGAAAACGTGATTTCTTCAACATATTGGTTCTTTCAATCGATGTGTACATTTACATTTATTCAACATATTGGTTCTTTCAATCGATGTGTACATTTACATTTATTCAACATATTGTCTGATTGTGTGTATATTTGTTTTCCCGTTTATAATTAGCTTTCTTTGGAGTCCAGTTATTTTCTGTTTGTATCAATATTTTTCCTCTTCTTCCCTTCCTCATTTACTTTTTAGCGTCGAGGGGAGATATAATTTCCCGTCTTTTGTTTTTCTATTCGCCTCTGCTGCTATGTTTCCTAGTGTTTCTAACATTCCATCAATCCATCTTTTTCGTGGTTGGCCCCTTGGGTCTGGTATTCTCGCAACGTTTATTGAAGGCTCGTTGTGTTGTGTTTTGATATTTCTGCCTTGTCACATGGGCAAACCATTTCATCTGTTGTTTCTTTACATATTCTATGGCGGGGTTATTCCTAGATTGTTTGTTAGTTCTTCATTTCTTATCTTATATATTCTACGGCGGGGTTATTCCTAGATCTTTTGTTAGTTCTTCATTTATTATCTTATATATTCTACGGCGGGGTTATTCCTAGATCTTTTGTTAGTTCTTCATTTATTATCTTATATATTCTATGGCGGGGTTATTCCTAGATTTTTTGTTAGTTCTTCATTTCTTATCTTATATATTCTACGGCGGGGTTATTCATAGATCTTTTGTTAGTTCTTCATTTATTATCTTATATATTCTATGGCGGGGTTATTCCTAGATTTTTTGTTAGTTCTTCATTTCTTATCTTATATATTCTACGACGGGGTTATTCATAGATCTTTTGTTAGTTCTTCATTTATTATCTTATATATTCTATGGCGGGGTTATTCCTAGATCTTTTGTTAGTTCTTCATTTCTTATCTTATATATTCTATGGCGGGGTTATTCATAGATCTTTTGTTAGTTCTTCATTTATTATCTTATATATTCTATGGCGGGTTATTCCTAGATTTTTTGTTAGTTCTTCATTTCTTATCTTATCTCTCAGGCAGTTTCCTGTCATTCGTCTGACACACTTCATCTAAGTAGATGCTATTTTGCTTTTTGTTCTTGCATCTAGAGTCCTGGACTGGCATTGGTAGCAAAACGTTGGGATAAAGATTTTATAAATATTTGAGCTACTTAAAGAGACATTGATTGCGTCATCATATAACAGTCAGTGACTCATAACTGATTATTTGTGTGCAGAAACAACCAGCATTCTATTGTGGTTCGTGTGATGGCCAAGAAACCAGGTTACTTACTAAGCTACTGAGTGTGATTGGAGGGGGGTATTCAAAATTAGCTGGAGCTATGGCGCCTCACAGCGACAGAGCTGTCAGCAGCCAAGAACTGAAAGCTTACGCCAGGATCGTTGATTCAGAACTATCCTGACCCTACTCCACCTCTTCGCGGTGCCTCTAGAAACAGACTTACCTGTCTGGTCTGGCCGAGCGAGTAGGAATCGTGGAGGGAAGATAACCCGGTACTAACAAATAACATACTGAATTCGGATGTGTTGGGCCGAAGTGCGCAAATATCACAGTTTTACTGCAAACCACATCATCATTATCGAGTGCCGTCTCCGCATCGAAAGTTGGCTACCATGGAACGCCATTCCACTATGTCTTTTGCTTTGATATTGCAGATTGTCATAGATTGATTTGTCCATCTTTTGATGTTACTCGTCCATATTAGTCTTGTCTGCCTCTGCCTCTGCCTCAATTACCCTATATTTTCCCATTTAAAAAATCCAAACCACAAAAAAACGTATACACGCCACTTAACGTCCTTTTAAGGGCGGATAATGAAGTGTACTCCTTTAGTCATTGGGCGTACGCAAGCAAAACTTGCTTAAAAGGAAATTGAAAACATTAGCAAACTGTAATGAAATGTGACGCGTGCCGCAGAGGACGCAAATTTTTGGTTGTAGTGTGTAGTAGGACACAACAAGCGTCATTTTCCAGGGGGACACGGAATAATGTAAAAGTTCTTAAATCATTTGAACTAGTAATGTAGTGCCAGCATAAGTAAGAATGTGTCGCAAGGATTGGTAGAACAAGTCCCGCGAGAAACTGCGTGGTAGAACAAGTCACGTGTGAAACTGCGTGGTAGAACAAGTCACGTGTGAAACTGCGTGGTAGAACAAGTCACGTGTGAAACTGCGTGTAGAACAAGTCACGTGTGAAACTGCGTGGTAGAACAAGTCACGTGTGAAACTGCGTCTTAGAACAAGTCACGCGAGAAACTGCATGGTAGAACAAGTCACGTGTGAAACTGCGTGGTAGAACAAGTCACGTGTGAAACTGCGTGGTAGAACAAGTCACGTGTGAAACTGCGTGGTAGAACAAGTCACGCGAGAAACTGCATGGTAGAACAAGTCACGTGTGAAACTGCGTGGTAGAACAAGTCACGTGTGAAACTGCGTGGTAGAACAAGTCACGTGTGAAACTGCGTGGTAGAACAAGTCACGCGAGAAACTGCATGGTAGAACAAGTCACGTGTGAAACTGCGTGGTAGAACAAGTCACGCGAGAAACTGCGTGGTAGAACAAGTCACGTGTGAAACTGCGTGGTAGAACAAGTCACGTGTGAAACTGCGTGGTAGAACAAGTCACGTGTGAAACTGCGTGGTAGAACAAGTCACGTGTGAAACTGCGTGGTAGAACAAGTCACGTGTGAAACTGCGTGTAGAACAAGTCACGTGTGAAACTGCGTGGTAGAACAAGTCACGTGTGAAACTGCGTGGTAGAACAAGTCACGTGTGAAACTGCGTGGTAGAACAAGTCACGTTTGAAACTGCGTGGTAGAACAAGTCACGCGAGACAATGTTTGATAGAACAACGTCTTGTGGTGACTACAGAAGATTGGTAACAGCCCGTTCACAACCGTTTGTTCAGATTAAAGCTGTGTGTCTATGTGTATCTGTATATAGTGTGTATGTGTATGTGTGTACAGTGTGCTTGTAATTATGACGGAGAGAGGGGAAAGTGAGGGAGAGAAGGGAGGTAGAAAAAGGAGGGAGAAGAAAGAAAAGATAGAGGGAGAGACAAAGATAGTGAGAGGGGAGGGAGGAGTGAGGAGGGAGAGACAGATGAGAGAGCAAATGGACAGAGAAAAGAAAGAGGAGTTGAAACAGCGGAGAGAAAGTGGGAGAGAGGGAAGGAAGGGACAGATGGGAGAAAAAATGGAGATAGAGAGAAATTGAGTAAAAGACATTAAAAATAAATCATTAGGGGAATACAACAATTGCATGGATAATACGGCATAAGGGCCGATAACTCTCATTGTCCATTACTGTATTTATGGATAACGTAATCAAAATAACATCAAGCTGCGGTAATTTCCTCGATTTGCGCCCCCCCCCCCCCCCAAAAAAAAAAAATAATAATAATAATAATAATTCGCCATATCTGGAATTAGTTGACCACTTCGCTACTGTGGTTTATTGAAGGAAATCATAAGGGAAAGAGAATATGTAGACATCGAATTGGCAGGTTGTAAGTAAAGTAAAAGTAAAGTACCCCCGTCACGCCAAGTGGCGTATAGGGAAATATGGTGTTAGTGACCCTATATTTTACAGACCTTCAGCACATGATTTTTGCGGTTATGTGGTCAGTATTACGCCCGTGCTGCTTTACTGTGCCAGAAAAAAATCCGGTACCCATTTAAGGCTGGGTGAACCCGGAGCCGTCGGGCAGGTTGTACATGAAGTAATTAATCTGTTACAACCATATGGACAAACAAATACTGAATTGAAAAAGGAATGGAAAATCGAGCTATTCAACTTTGAAAACACGTTCAGACATCATCATCATCATCAAGTACCGAGCCTGCTGGCGTAGGTGATCATGTCTCTCCACAACTTTCGATCTCGACAGTTATTTATCATTTCTGTTGTTGACCTTCTGCCAAGCCATTCTCTTAAGCTGTCTGGTATCTTTTCTCTTTGCTTTCCTGTATCTCTTCGTCCCTCAATTTTTCCAGTTGTTACAATATATTCCAGTTGTTCTCTTCTCATTACATGGCCAAAAAATGATGATTCGCCATACCTGGAATTAGTTGACCACGTTCAGACACTAAGAACAATCGATACTTCCTGTTTTATTTTATTTACTTATTTTTAGGCTGGTCATTTGTTTCTACGTTCTTTCGCTCTCTCTTTCTCTCTCTCTCTTGGATGGAAAGATGAATCGAACAAGAAAAACCTGCCCTCCTCTGAGATGTGTCTTCATGCGTTGCAGACAGCTTGAAACTTTATTAACTGAACAGAGTTTCCTCTCCACAGCCATTTCTCGCAAGATGCAAAAATATGCATGCAGGAACGGGGAAACGAAATGAAGCATAGAATAAAAAAAGATAGAGCGGGAACAGATTCCGAAATAAAAGAGAAGTAGATTTAAAAGAAATACTGGAATAAAACGAAACAAATTATAAAAATAAATATATAAAGGGTGAAAAATGTATTCATCTTTCAAACGTCATTGAATCTCCTAACATTACAGGGATTTAATTTAGAAGATAGAGACAAAAAAGTGATGGCGTCCTTGATACAGATTTGTGTTGATATATTTCGTGTGTTTTTTTAATGATTACTTTTTTTTTTAAAGTAGTTCTTTACATTCACTCCTGTTATATGATTGCCTGACACAGTAATGTTATTTTTAGCTCTCTCTTGGGTTTGATCATATCCGTATATCTATTATCTATCAATCTCTCTCTCTCTCTCTCTCTCTCTCTCTCTCACACACACACTCTATCTCTCTCTCTCTCTACATATATATCATATATATATATATATATATATATATCTATATGTGTTGTAAATTGTGGTAACATTTCTTATTCATCAGCAATAAGACATAAAATGGCTACGTTTCCACATCGCTCTCTCTCTCTCTATCAGACACAAACGCGCTCTCTCCAGCTTATTTCCTCCCCTCTCTCTATCCATGTATATTAAAAAATATGAATATAGAAAAACAAAAACAATATATATATATATATGTTTATTTATTTAAAAAAAATATATGCAGTGTATAAAATAAAATTTGAGAGTTACACTTATTTGAAAGCATTCTTCAAATGCGTGCAGTTAAAAGAAGCCACAGAGACCTTAGTACGGCTAGACAGTGATCTTGAGAAGTTGTCATGCTGTCGACCACGTGTTTCATCCCATCAATTTCTTGGATTTAAGAAGGGCGTGTCCAATAAGGTCATGACTCGTAGATGGCATTCTCCTTTTGCATTTCCTTCCTTCCTTCCTTCCTTCCTTCCTTCCTTCCTTCCTTCCTTCCTTCCTTCCTTCCTTCCTTCCTTCCTTCCTTCCTTCCTTCCTTCCTTCCTTCCTTCCTTCCTTCCTTCCTTCCTTCCTTCCTTCCTTCCTTCCTTCCTTCCTTCCTTCCTTCCTTCCTTCCTTCCTTCCTTCCTTCCTTCCTTCCTTCCTTCCTTCCTTCCTTCCTTCCTTCTTTCCTTCCTTCCTTCCTTCCTTCCTTCCTAACTTCCTAACTTCCTTCCTACCTTCCTTCCTTCCTTCTTTCCTTCCGTCTTACATTTCTACCTTCCTTTCCTTTCTTCTTTCTCTCTTTCTTTCCTTCCTTCCTTCCTTCCTTGCATCCTCCCTTCTGTATTTCCGCCTGTGTTTCTTTCTTTCTTTCTTTCTTTCTTTCTTTCTTTCTTTCTTTCTTTCTTTCTTTCAACGTGGTGGAAAGATTCTGGTTACAGTATTCTGCTCTTTGTTTGCCTCATTTCATTAGTGCAAGTGTTTGTAATATTCCAGCAATATATCTTCCTCGTTTTGGAATAATGTTGCATTCTGGACCGAAAATTCGAGAAACATGGCGACGAACCATTTATAGACATAGAACATTGAACAATAGAAACTGAGCGGTAAAGATAAAAGAAGATATATCCTTCTTTACCCGTTGTTATTTCTGTTGTGATGGATAACTAACACAAATAACCATGGTTTACTAACCTCTCTTCATCATCATCATCATCAAGTACTGACCCTACTGGCGTAGGTGATCATGTCTCTCCACAACTTCCGATCTCGACAGTTCTTTATCATTTCTGTTGTTGACCTTCTGCCAAGCCATTCTCTTAAGCTGTCTAGTATTTTCTCTCTTTGCTTCCCTCTATCTTTTCGTCCCTCAATTTTCCCAGTTGTTACAATATATTCCAGTTGTTTTCTTATCATCACATGACCAAAAAAAATGATGATTGTTTGTTTCTAATATTAGAAATTAGCTCTCTTTTTGCTTTGGCCTCTTTCAGAACATTTTCATTACTCTTCTTAGCTGTCCATGGTATTCTCAACATTCTTCTGTAAAACCACATTTCTACAGACTCCAGTGATTTTCTTGTCTGTTGTCTTATTGTCCATAATTCACATCCATATGTTAAGACTGTCTCTACATAACATTTAAGAACTCTTTTTCTTGTTTCTATTGTCAAAAATGGATTGCATAGTATCTTCCTTATTTTCTGGAAAGCTGCTTTTGCCTGAGCCATTCTGCATCTCACCTCTTTTGTACATCTTCCGTCTGAGGTTAACACAGTTCCCAAATATTTAAATTCATTTACCTGTTTTAATATTGTTCCACTTGTCTTTATTTTGCACTGAGGTGATGATATTGATTTGAGCATGTCGTCTGGTATATATCCGCTGTTGTAGATATCATTCAATATTTTTGTTATTATTTCTATTCCAAAATCACCCATGGCTTCAATCTCTTCTTTAGTTATATTATCCGGTCCAGAAGCTTTGCCTGCTTTCAAGTTGCGCAAGGCATCTTCCACTCCTTCTCTGAGTATTTCTGGTCCTTCTCCACTATCCGTTATATGATGGGGACTACAGTTACCTTTCTTTGTTTGGGAGATGAGTTACTAATTCGGATGATTCCACTGACACGGGCGGTTGAGCAATTATGGATTTTAATTCGTTTGCAGTGATACCGAGGCCTTCCATAACCAATAACCAATATCCTTAATATTTACTTCCGTTCGTTCATCATTATAAAGATCCTTAATGTATTCTGTCGATCGTTCCCTTATGTTTTCTTATCAATCAACAGTTCTTTTTCCTTTGATCTTAGACATCCAGTTTTTGATTGCGTTTTTCTTCCTGTTAATTCCTCAATTTGTTTGTATATAGCTTTAGCATCTCCTTTTTGTTGCATTTCAATCTCTTTGCATCTCTCTTTTAGCCATGCTTCTTTTGCTTCATTGCATTTTACTACAATTTCTATATTTAATCTCTTATACTCATCTTTATTTTCTGTATTTCTTCTACTTGTATCCATTAGCTGCAAAATGTTATCTGTCATCCATTTCTTTCTTGAATTTGTCCTCACTGGTGGTGTGAATTCTTTTGATGTATGTTGCATTGATTCTTTTAGCATTTCCCACTGTTTATCAATGCTTTGTATTTTCTCTATTGCATTGTACCGGTTCTGAATTGTGATTTGATATTTGTCTTGCAGCTTCTTGTCTGAATTACCATTGTCTTGTTACCATTACCTCTGTCTTTTTGCTATTAAGGCTGAGTCATTTATTTTTGCTTTCTTTCATTATAATGTCCTACATTTCTTGTAACTCATTTTCACTCTTAGCAATTAAGACTGTATCATCAGCTTTGATTATTTATATTATGACCTCCAATTGTTATTCCAGCCATGTCCCTTATGGATCTTAAAATAATCTCACTATAAATATTAAACAAATCTGGTGACAGTACACAACTTTGTGTAACCTCTAGGCACATGTTAAATGAAAACCATAGTGGCAGAGTCGATAGAGTAGTCATCTACTAACCACGATAGCTCTGATTCAATTCCCAAGAATTACTTTTTTTTTCTTGATAGACTCTACTTCTGAGTTCTAACAACGGATATCAGAAATTTACTTTCGTAAACGAAGGCGGCCTGAGATAATGCTGACCATGTTACTCATAAATATACCGATCGTTACTGAATAATATACTATGGAAACTAAATACAGATTACATAAAACGTCACCAAGGGTTACTGAACTCTTATATACACAAATAAACAATACATATACATTATATATACATTACACAAACACTACACAGTGACCTATAACCCCAATCGTGATTTAGTTTCTCTTCTTTTATATATTTTTGTGTTCTGTTGAATTACCATTACGTTTTCCTCTTTGCTGGTAGCTTCCTTGTGTTTTGTTAATGCTGAACAAAACACCGGCCTGCTCTATTGCTTATGTATTTATTCGTCGACAAAAGGTCCAACAGAGTTATATCTTCCACTTCTGAATACTTGTTTCTTATTGGTGATAATGTAGCGGTGTCTCATTGTTCTAACTGGACAATTATTTTTATTTCAAGAATTATTCATCATTTGGCAAACATAACACATGTCAAACGATGCAAGTGGTTCAGACTTCTCGGAAATATCCTTATTTGATGCAAAATGAGAGATAAGATCAGAAATGAAGAACTGAGAAACACTGTAAGAGATAAGATCAGAAATGAAGAACTGAGAAACTGTGTTAGAGATTAGATCAGAAATGAAGACCTGTGAAACACTGTAAGAGATAAGATCAGAAATGAAGAACTGTGAAACACTGTAAGAGATAAGGTCAGAAATGAAGAACTGTGAAACACTGTAAGAGATAAGGTCAGAAATGAAGAACTGTGAAACACTGTAAGAGATAAGATCAGAAATGAAGAACTAAGAAACACTGTAAGAGATAAGATCAGAAATGAAGAACTGAGAAACTGTGTAAGAGATGTTCAGAAATGAAGAACTGTGAAACACTGTAAGAGATAAGATCAGAAATGAAGAACTGTGAAACACTGTAAGGGATAAGGTCAGAAATGAAGAACTGTGAAACACTGTAAGAGATAAGGTCAGAAATGAAGAACTGTGAAACACTGTAAGAGATAAGGTCAGAAATGAAGAACTGTGAAACACTGTAAGAGATAAGGTCAGAAATGAAGAACTGAGGAAAAAGCAAGGAATAACTCCCACCATAGAATATACAAAGAAACGACAGAGAAACCGGTCGTGATAAGACAGACACAACACAAACAGCCGTCAATAAACGTTGCTGTGAACAAACTGAAAGGTATTACCGACTCACGATCAATGAATCAAAGCTGACCAAGATCTTACTGGAACTTCAACAGAGAACAGAGCAGTCAGTAACGCTACACGAGAAGGATAGGCAACACCAGAAGTTATAGAACTGTCGTTACAACGTTGTGATAGGCGACACTAGAAGTTATAGAACTGTCGTTACAACGTTGTGATAGGCGACACCAGAAGCTATAGGACTGCCGTTACAACGTTGTGATAGGCGACACCAGAAGCTATAGGACTGCCGTTACAACGTTGTGATAGGCGACACTAGAAGTTATAGAACTGTCGTTAACCCGTTGTGATAGGCGACACTAGAAGTTATAGAACTGCCGTTACAACGTTGTGATAGGCGACACTAGAAGTTATAGAACTGCCGTTAACCCGTTGTGATAGGCGACACTAGAAGTTATAGAACTGCCGTTACAACGTTGTGATAGGCGACACTAGAAGTTATAGAACTGCCGTTACAACGTTGTGATAGGCGACACTAGAAGTTATAGAACTGTCGTTAACCCGTTGTGATAGGCGACACTAGAAGTTATAGAACTGTCGTTAACCCGTTGTGATAGGCGACACTAGAAGTTATAGAACTGTCGTTAACCCGTTGTGATAGGCGACACTAGAAGTTATAGAACTGTCGTTAACCCGTTGTGATAGGCGACACTAGAAGTTATAGAACTGTCGTTAACCCGTTGTGATAGGCGACACTAGAAGTTATAGAACTGTCGTTAACCCGTTGTGATAGGCGACACTAGAAGCTATAGAACTGTCGTTAACCCGTTGTGATAGGCGACACTAGAAGTTATAGAACTGCCGTTACAACGTTGTGATAGGCGACACTAGAAGCTATAGAACTGTCGTTAAACCGTTGTGATAGGCGACACTAGAAGTTATAGAACTGTCGTTAACCCGTTGTGATAGGCGACACCAGAAGCTATAGAACTGTCGTTAACCCGTTGTGATAGGCGACACTAGAAGTTATAGAACTGCCGTTACAACGTTGTGATAGGCGACACTAGAAGTTATAGAACTGCCGTTACAACGTTGTGATAGGCGACACTAGAAGTTATAGAACTGCCGTTACAACGTTGTGATAGGCGACACTAGAAGCTATAGAACTGTCGTTAACCGTTGTGATAGGCGACACTAGAAGCTATAGAACTGTCGTTAACCCGTTGTGATAGGCGACACTAGAAGTTATAGAACTGTCGTTAACCCGTTGTGATAGGCGACACCAGAAGCTATAGGACTGCCGTTACAACATTGTGATAGGCGACACTAGAAGTTATAGAACTGCCGTTACAACGTTGTGATAGGCGACACTAGAAGTTATAGAACTGTCGTTAACCCGTTGTGATAGGCGACACCAGAAGCTATAGGACTGCCGTTACAACATTGTGATAGGCGACACTAGAAGTTATAGAACTGCCGTTACAACGTTGTGATAGGCGACACTAGAAGTTATAGAACTGCCGTTACAACGTTGTGATAGGCGACACTAGAAGTTATAGAACTGCCGTTACAACGTTGTGATAGGCGACACTAGAAGTTATAGAACTGCCGTTACAACGTTGTGATAGGCGACACTAGAAGTTATAGAACTGTCGTTAACCCGTTGTGATAGGCGACACTAGAAGTTATAGAACTGCCGTTACAACGTTGTGATAGGCGACACTAGAAGTTATAGAACTGCCGTTACAACGTTGTGATAGGCGACACTAGAAGTTATAGAACTGCCGTTACAACATTGTGATAGGCGACACTAGAAGTTATAGAACTGTCGTTAACCCGTTGTGATAGGCGACACTAGAAGTTATAGAACTGCCGTTACAACGTTGTGATAGGCGACACTAGAAGTTATAGAACTGCCGTTACAACGTTGTGATAGGCGACACTAGAAGTTATAGAACTGTCGTTAACCCGTTGTGATAGGCGACACTAGAAGTTATAGAACTGTCGTTACAACGTTGTGATAGGCGACACTAGAAGTTATAGAACTGCCGTTACAACATTGTGATAGGCGACACTAGAAGTTATAGAACTGCCGTTACAACGTTGTGATAGGCGACACTAGAAGTTATAGAACTGTCGTTAACCCGTTGTGATAGGCGACACCAGAAGCTATAGGACTGCCGTTACAACATTGTGATAGGCGACACTAGAAGTTATAGAACTGCCGTTACAACGTTGTGATAGGCGACACTAGAAGTTATAGAACTGCCGTTACAACGTTGTGATAGGCGACACTAGAAGTTATAGAACTGCCGTTACAACGTTGTGATAGGCGACACTAGAAGTTATAGAACTGTCGTTAACCCGTTGTGATAGGCGACACTAGAAGTTATAGAACTGCCGTTACAACGTTGTGATAGGCGACACTAGAAGTTATAGAACTGCCGTTACAACGTTGTGATAGGCGACACTAGAAGTTATAGAACTGCCGTTACAACATTGTGATAGGCGACACTAGAAGTTATAGAACTGCCGTTAACCCGTTGTGATAGGCGACACTAGAAGTTATAGAACTGCCGTTACAACATTGTGATAGGCGACACTAGAAGCTATAGAACTGCCGTTACAACATTGTGATAGGCGACACTAGAAGTTATAGAACTGCCGTTACAACGTTGTGATAGGCGACACTAGAAGTTATAGAACTGCCGTTACAACATTGTGATAGGCGACACTAGAAGTTATAGAACTGTCGTTAACCCGTTGTGATAGGCGACACTAGAAGTTATAGAACTGCCGTTACAACATTGTGATAGGCGACACTAGAAGCTATAGAACTGTCGTTAACCCGTTGTGATAGGCGACACTAGAAGCTATAGAACTGTCGTTAACCCGTTGTGATAGGCGACACTAGAAGTTATAGAACTGCCGTTACAACGTTGTGATAGGCGACACTAGAAGCTATAGAACTGTCGTTAACCCGTTGTGATAGGCGACACTAGAAGTTATAGAACTGCCGTTACAACGTTGTGATAGGCGACACTAGAAGTTATAGAACTGCCGTTAACCCGTTGTGATAGGCGACACTAGAAGTTATAGAACTGCCGTTACAACATTGTGATAGGCGACACTAGAAGTTATAGAACTGCCGTTAACCCGTTGTGATAGGCGACACTAGAAGTTATAGAACTGCCGTTACAACATTGTGATAGGCGACACTAGAAGCTATAGAACTGCCGTTACAACATTGTGATAGGCGACACTAGAAGTTATAGAACTGCCGTTACAACGTTGTGATAGGCGACACTAGAAGTTATAGAACTGCCGTTACAACATTGTGATAGGCGACACTAGAAGTTATAGAACTGTCGTTAACCCGTTGTGATAGGCGACACTAGAAGTTATAGAACTGCCGTTACAACATTGTGATAGGCGACACTAGAAGCTATAGAACTGTCGTTAACCCGTTGTGATAGGCGACACTAGAAGCTATAGAACTGTCGTTAACCCGTTGTGATAGGCGACACTAGAAGTTATAGAACTGCCGTTACAACGTTGTGATAGGCGACACTAGAAGCTATAGAACTGTCGTTAACCCGTTGTGATAGGCGACACTAGAAGTTATAGAACTGCCGTTACAACGTTGTGATAGGCGACACTAGAAGTTATAGAACTGCCGTTACAACATTGTGATAGGCGACACTAGAAGCTATAGAACTGCCGTTACAACATTGTGATAGGCGACACTAGAAGCTATAGAACTGTCGTTACAACATTGTGATAGGCGACACTAGAAGTTATAGAACTGTCGTTACAACATTGTGATAGGCGACACTAGAAGTTATAGAACTGCCGTTACAACGTTGTGATAGGCGACACTAGAAGTTATAGAACTGTCGTTACAACATTGTGATAGGCGACACTAGAAGTTATAGAACTGCCGTTACAACGTTGTGATAGGCGACACTAGAAGTTATAGAACTGCCGTTACAACATTGTGATAGGCGACACTAGAAGTTATAGAACTGCCGTTACAACATTGTGATAGGCGACACTAGAAGCTATAGAACTGTCGTTACAACATTGTGATAGGCGACACTAGAAGCTATAGAACTGTCGTTACAACGTTGTGATAGGCGACACTAGAAGTTATAGAACTGCCGTTACAACGTTGTGATAGGCGACACTAGAAGCTATAGAACTGCCGTTACAACATTGTGATAGGCGACACTAGAAGTTATAGAACTGCCGTTACAACGTTGTGATAGGCGACACTAGAAGCTATAGAACTGCCGTTACAACATTGTGATAGGCGACACTAGAAGCTATAGAACTGCCGTTACAACATTGTGATAGGCGACACTAGAAGTTATAGAACTGCCGTTACAACGTTGTGATAGGCGACACTAGAAGTTATAGAACTGCCGTTACAACATTGTGATAGGCGACACTAGAAGCTATAGAACTGTCGTTACAACGTTGTGATAGGCGACACTAGAAGTTATAGAACTGCCGTTACAACGTTGTGATAGGCGACACTAGAAGTTATAGAACTGCCGTTACAACATTGTGATAGGCGACACTAGAAGTTATAGAACTGCCGTTACAACATTGTGATAGGCGACACTAGAAGTTATAGAACTGCCGTTACAACGTTGTGATAGGCGACACTAGAAGTTATAGAACTGCCGTTACAACGTTGTGATAGGCGACACTAGAAGCTATAGAACTGCCGTTACAACGTTGTGATAGGCGACACTAGAAGCTATAGAACTGCCGTTACAACGTTGTGATAGGCGACACTAGAAGCTATAGAACTGCCGTTACAACGTTGTGATAGGCGACACTAGAAGCTATAGAACTGTCGTTAACCCGTTGTGATAGGCGACACTAGAAGTTATAGAACTGCCGTTACAACGTTGTGATAGGCGACACTAGAAGTTATAGAACTGCCGTTACAACGTTGTGATAGGCGACACTAGAAGTTATAGAACTGCCGTTAACCGTTGTGATAGGCGACACTAGAAGTTATAGAACTGCCGTTACAACGTTGTGATAGGCGACACCAGAAGCTATAGGACTGCCGTTACAACGTTGTGATAGGCGACACTAGAAGCTATAGAACTGTCGTTAACCCGTTGTGATAGGCGACACTAGAAGTTATAGAACTGTCGTTACAACGTTGTGATAGGCGACACCAGAAGCTATAGGACTGCCGTTACAACGTTGTGATAGGCGACACCAGAAGCTATAGGACTGCCGTTACAACGTTGTGATAGGCGACACCAGAAGCTATAGGACTGCCGTTACAACGTTGTGATAGGCGACACTAGAAGTTATAGAACTGCCGTTACAACATTGTGATAGGCGACACTAGAAGTTATAGAACTGCCGTTACAACATTGTGATAGGCGACACTAGAAGTTATAGAACTGCCGTTACAACGTTGTGATAGGCGACACTAGAAGTTATAGAACTGTCGTTAACCCGTTGTGATAGGCGACACTAGAAGTTATAGAACTGCCGTTACAACATTGTGATAGGCGACACTAGAAGTTATAGAACTGCCGTTAACCGTTGTGATAGGCGACACTAGAAGTTATAGAACTGCCGTTACAACGTTGTGATAGGCGACACTAGAAGTTATAGAACTGCCGTTACCCGTTGTGATAGGCGACACTAGAAGTTATAGAACTGCCGTTACAACGTTGTGATAGGCGACACTAGAAGTTATAGAACTGCCGTTACAACGTTGTGATAGGCGACACTAGAAGTTATAGAACTGCCGTTACAACGTTGTGATAGGCGACACTAGAAGTTATAGAACTGCCGTTACAACGTTGTGATAGGCGACACTAGAAGTTATAGAACTGCCGTTACAACATTGTGATAGGCGACACTAGAAGCTATATGACTGCCGTTACAACATTGTGATAGGCGACACCAGAAGCTATAGGACTGTCGTTACAACATTGTGATAGGCGACACCAGAGGCTATAGGACTGCCGTTACAACATTGTGATAGGCGACACCAGAAGCTATAGGACTGCCGTTACAACATTGTGATAGGCGACACCAGAAGCTATAGAACTGCCGTTACAACATTGTGATAGGCGACACCAGAAGCTATAGGACTGCCGTTACAACATTGTGATAGGCGACACCAGAAGCTATAGGACTGCCGTTACAACATTGTGATAGGCGACACCAGAAGCTATAGGACTGCCGTTACAACATTGTGATAGGCGACACCAGAAGCTATAGGACTGTCGTTACAACATTGTGATAGGCGACACCAGAGGCTATAGGACTGCCGTTACAACATTGTGATAGGCGACACCAGAAGCTATAGGACTGCCGTTACAACATTGTGATAGGCGACACCAGAAGCTATTGGACTGCCGTTACAACATTGTGATAGGCGACACCAGAAGCTATAGGACTGCCGTTACAACATTGTGATAGGCGACACCAGAAGCTATAGGACTGCCGTTACAACATTGTGATAGGCGACACCAGAAGCTATAGGACTGTCGTTACAACGTTGGACAGAAAGAATAAGTATCACTGCTCGGTTGAGCTATAACACAACGAAAATGTGCGCCCACTTAACATCATTTTTAGGGCTAAAAACCCAGAGCTATAAAAGCTACTCAACAGAAACCAATGGCGTGCGCAATAAAAATAATATTTCCTACTTTCATTGTGGTTGGTAATTACGATCTAATATAACATGAAATCCATTTTTGACAACAGAAGCAAGAAAAATAATTCTTAAATGTTATGTAGACCCAGTCTTATCATATGGATGTGAACCACGGACGAAGAAGTAGATCTCTTTTATGTACAACAGACAAGAAAATCACCGGAGGTTGTAGAAAGGTAATAGTTGTGTAGAGACATAATCGCCAACGCCAACATACATGGTACTTGATGGTGATGGTGGTGGTGGTGGCGGCGCGGCGGCGGCGGTGGTATGGAAAACTTAGTCTGAGGTTGAACGTATCGTGCCTCTCAAACAAGTAGGCAATACCTTCAAGTCATCAATCTATGGGAATACCCTCAAGACATCAATCTATGGAAATATCCTCAAGTCATCAATCTATGGGAATACCCTCAAGTCATCAATCTATGGGAATAC
This sequence comes from Megaustenia siamemsis, assembly GCA_032433765.1. Classification (NCBI taxonomy): domain Eukaryota; kingdom Metazoa; phylum Mollusca; class Gastropoda; order Stylommatophora; family Ariophantidae; genus Megaustenia; species Megaustenia siamemsis. The sequence continues at coordinate 75,595,133 of JAVIAB010000050.1, forward strand.
CCTCGTCATCAATCTATGGGAATATCCTCAAGTCATCAATATATGGGAATACCCCCAAAATAATCAATCTATGGGAATACCCCCAAATAACCAATCTATGGGAATACCCTCAAGACCTCAATCTATGGGAATTTCTTTCTAGATTTTTTGCATGCCGTACTGAACATGATATTTTTCTTTCCTGTAAAGCACCACGATCACTGGGACATATACAATTTGATAGACCATGGAAACATTGATTACACGATATGTAGTCACACCTGGCCTCTAGACTCAGGAACATTGAGAGAAGTAATGACTACCGAGATGAAATGTGTTTGACGAATGATAGGAAACAGCTTGAAAGATAAAATCATGAATGAAGAAATGAGAAAAAAGCTAGGAATAATTCCCGAAATAGAGTATATAAAGAAACAACAGATAAATGGTTTGGCCACGTGGTAAGGCAGAGAGATCAAAACACAACACAACGATGCTTGAATAAACGTTGCGAGAACACCAGACCCAAGGGCCAACCACAAGAAAGAAGGATTGATGAAACATTAGAAACACAAGGAAACAACTGCGACAGAGGCCAATAGAAGAGCAAAAGACCGCAAATTATATTTTCTCTCGAAGCTGAAAGCCAAATTATTAAGGAAAGTAGAAGAAGACATACACAGTCCGTTTTCTGTGCACTTCAAAATTCATAACTACGTTTTAACAATTAATATTTATAACGCTGTTTTCAGCTATCTTTGAAATAGGATATGTCTGGGAGTAGCGCATTGATACTAAAGTAGTGAAGTAGTTCCGATTTCTTTGAAATTAGTAAAATCTAGGGTCTACACTTTATATAATTACAAATACGCCGGGATGAATAATTTCTTCCATTATAATTTGTAACCCTGGGTGCTACCGCGGCCTCATTATGAGGGAAGTAAAGAATAGTGACACTGTGACCTTCCAGGCATGTCGTAAGAGGCGGCTAAGGAGGTTGATCTATGGCTTGACAAGTTGTCATTGTAAAAAGTATTGTTATGGAAACAGACCCATAGATTTTAGAGCAGTGATCTCTGCAATATGTGCCACTTTGGCATGCAAGGTTTCTGTTTTTGAGATTGTGGTTCTGCCCTATGTGCCGTCTTCGGCTCGAAAGGACAATAGATAGATAGAATTTTGTAAACTAGAAGTAAGAAGTAGAGCTCTTCAACATAGATCCCATTCGTATATATGGAAGTGAATCAGGGACAATAAGTCAAGACACAAAAACATATTCGGAGGCCACATAAATGTGGTTTTTTACAGAAGAATGTTGAGAAAACCAAGGACAGCTAACAAGGGCAATAGGGAGTCCTGAGAGAAGCTGATCGAAGGAAGTCTTTGAACTTCTATCAGAAAAGATCAATAAACCTTTTTTTGGTCACGTGATGGAATGAGAGGGGCTGAAGAATGTTGTGTTGGCAGGAAAAACTGAGAGAAGAAGAACGAGAGAAGATACAAGACTGGTTAACAATGTGGCGTGGAAAGAAATGAACAGTGGAACCGATAGGAAGTACCGACGTTAGAGAAAGAAGCCTGTTTGGCAACGCCTCTGGACACGGCGCCTAATGATGATAGTTTGTAAGATCACACAGACACAGACACACACACACACATACATATATATATATATACACACCTCGTTGTAAGCGAATGAAATACTGAGATTCACCAAACCAGGCCACAACATTTAGAGCTGAGGTTACTACTGCTCTTCCTCGCTGTTAGCACATCCCCATAAGTCAGGTACCCATTTCTTTTCCAACTTGTTCGACTGGAAAGCTCACAGCTGAAACCGTACCCATATTCACATTATCACTAGGCCATCTCTTTACCACTACGCTTACAATCACTCTCTATATTTTATTTACATCTTTTATAGTAAAAATGGTTGTCTATATTATTTTTTAAAATGTTTTATACTAACTTGTATTGTCACATTCAGTTCTAGTATATCCTGCGTCTTAAATTATCCATTTTCCCCCATTCATTTCAGATATAGTTAATACAAAATATTAGTCTCAATTCCCCTGGTTGCCTCCGAATTCGTGAACTAGACTACTCTTCTCTGGAATGCTCCTGTATCGATTAGGTTCCATCTAAACTAAACAGGAGACTAATAGGTCGGGAGATCGAAGTTTGAGCCTTTCGGGGCTTATGCCTAAAAGCCTCTCTGACTTTGATCTCTCTGATCAGCTGGATACAGGGGAGGTAATGCCTAATAAGGATTAGTTATGCAGATGGGAATTGAGTAAGAAATGGGAGTTAATAGCGCGGGCAAACAAAAATATCATGTGTGCGTGCGTGTGTGTAGCAACTAGGGCAAAATACGAAATAAACGGAAAGTAAAACAAACGAAAACAACATGATTATAAATTATATTTGTGTACCATAAACTGGTTGTAAATCATGATGTTCTGCTATTTAGCACACACGAAATATTGGTCTTGTGCAATGTCATTTAGAAGGAGTTTATAGTTACAGTTTAGTGATTGCAGAGGGATAGGATGGTCTGTTGCAATGTGATCAGTTATGGCATTTCTAGAGAAGTTGATGGAGTTATAAATGAGTGAACGGCGAAGGTGAAACAGAGGGGAAGAGCTATAGAAGAAGGGGAGAGGAATAGGATGACAGAAGAATAGAATGAGTGAAGAGAAGGAGTGAAGAGGAATATGAAGAAGAAAGAGGAATAGAAGGAGCGATGAAGAATAGGAGTAGTGAAGAGGAATATGAGGAAGAAAGAGGAATAGAAGGAGTGATGAAGAATAGGAGGAGTGAAGAGGAATACGAGGAAGAAAGAGGAATAGAAGGAGTGATGAAGAATAGGAGGAGTGAAGAGGAATATGAGGAAGAAAGAGGAATAGAAGGAGTGATGAAGAATAGGAGGAGTGAAGAGAAGGATGTGGAATGAAGAGGAATATGAGGAAGGAAGAGGAGCGAAGAGGAAAATGAGGAAGGAAGAGGAATAAAAGGCGCAATGAGGAATAGGACTAACAAAGAATAGGAGGAAAGAGGAATAGGAGGTGGAATGAGGAATAGAACAGAACGAAGGAGTGAAGAAGAATAAGAGTGAAGAAGAATAGGAGTGAAGAAGAATAGGAGTGAAGTAGAATAGGAGTGAAGAGTTATGCGTTGGGAAGAGGAAACGAGGAGGGATGAGGAATAGACAGAGAGAATGTGAATTAAAAAGAGGGAGAGAAATAGATGGAAAAATAATTACAAGGAGAGAAGAGATAGAGAAAACTATCACACGGAGAGGATATAAAAAGCTCTAATTATGAAGTGGTTTGTGCGCTCGTCTACCGTTGAAGTGGGTTCGGGTTTGATTCCCACATGTGATAACATTTACTTGAGCTCAGGTGCTTGTGAGGTCAGTCAGCTTAAAATGGGTACCAGAGTTTTTTTCTTTTCTTTTCTCTCTGCTAACATCAGGAAGCCTTGTGACCTAATCCACGTGATCTATTAATATGTAGATGAACAAAGTATGTAGATGGTCATGATCACAAAATATGTAGACATTCACTAACAAAACAAACATATACGAATCAAATAATTCCATGATTAAGTCCGAGAGAATATTGTAAAAGTCACAGAAATAAAGTGACAAAGCAGGAGTGAGAGAAAGAGAGAGAGAGAGAGAGAGAGAGAGAGAGAGAGAGAGAGAGAGAAAAAAAAGAAATATTTGTTGTTAGAACGTCACAGATGTCCACAAGAATGCTCAGAGAAAATATGTTACAGGCATGGATAGATAATTCAGGGTTGGAGAAATAGGGAGAGAGATAGGGACAGAAAGAGACAAAGATTGGAGGGGAAAAAAGGAAAGAGTGAGAGAGAGAGAAAGAAGAGTGAAACAGCAGAAAGGAAGAAATCACGAGATACATGGAGAGAGCAGAAGAAAAATAAATTGATAGAAATTACGTTAAAGGACAGGAGAGCATAGAAAATATGAGAAATAAGTGTGAGAGAGTGTGTGTGAGATAGAGTGTATGATAGAGTTTACGAGTGTTGGACAGTGTGAGTGGGAGAGTGTTTATGTGTATGTTTGAGTGTATATGAGGGTGTATGTGTTTGAGAGAGTTCATGTGCGAGAGTATGCGATCGAGTGTGTATGAGTGCGTATAAATGAATATGCGAATGAGTGTATGAGTGAGTGAATGTGCGTGGGAGTGCATTTGTGTGAACGAGTGAGTTGAAAACGTGCATTTTTTGTGGTAGAAAGTGTGTGCGTGTGTGTGAGCAAGTGTACCTATGTGAGTATATGTGAGAAACAGACGATAAAGAGGCTCAGAGATGCAGACATTTGTTATGAAAAGAACTAGTTGAACATAAAAAAGGAGAGAGATAGAGAGAGTGAGAGAGAGTGAGAGAATGAGGAACGGGAAAAACAGAGAGAGAGAAAGAGTGAGAGAGAGAATGAGGAACGGGAGAAACAGAGAGGGTGAGAGAGAATGGGGAACGGGAAAAACAGAGAAAGAGAGAAAAAGAGAGAGAGAGAGAGAGAGAGAGAGAGAGAGAGAGAGATGAGGAGCGGGAGAAACAGAGAGAGGGAGAAAGAGAGAGAATGTGGAATGGGAAAAACAGAGAGAGAGAAAGAGAGAGAGAATGAGGAAAGAGAGAGAGAGAGAGAGAGAGAGAGAAATAATTCGACAATTATCTAGAAATACAAAACATCGGGGTTTCCTCCACACCGAATCTGGAGTATGGTTAAAGAACATCTTGGCCAAAGGGAAAGTAGTGGAAACAGAGGCATACAAAAGTGTCTATTGATCTGAACACGAGGCCAGAGAGAGGGCTTTAGAAATATAATAAAAACGTGTGCACCGAACGCACATGAAGGCAATACAAAAATATATATATCGTTAGATTGAATAAGACGTCTATTCAATATTTGTTGATTTAACGCCTAAATAGATATGCTGTTTAATATATATTGTAAATTTTAAAACATTCTTTTATTTTTTTTTAATGGAGAGGTTAAGAGTGAGAGAAGGCCGTCATTTACTTTTTGGATATTTTCGGGTGAGTTCTTAAGTCTGCATGGATTGGAATCTGGCATGTTGAAGAAGGTTGAGATATTGGCACAGACGTTAGTTTTACATGAAAAGTGGCTATTTTCGTGTTATTTCTAGAAATATGAAAATATTTGTGCGTGGAATTTATTTTAAACTGGTTTCATCGCCGTCATAACACATTTGATGTTATAATCAAAATAATCGTTTAAAAATAATCAGTATAAATATCAGATTTATCATCATCATAATAAGTATCATCATCATTGTTTACACATTTTTCATCACAAAATGTTACCACTTTCCATTATTATCGTCATCATTATTAGATGGTAGATAACATCATCATTTTAATTTATTGTTATCGCCATCACTAACATCATCTTTATCTCTGTTAATGTAGCCATCATCATAGTGATTATCACAATCATCCGAAATATTATCATTTTTATCATCATAATCATCAACATCATCATTTATACAATCTTCATCTTTCTTCTCTCTTCACTTCCGCTTGTTCCCGTTCGGGTGTCCAGGGCGTTACAAAGTTCTGGTTCTCGCCCTTTTGGTGGCTTCAGTCATTGTAATTTGATGATGTTGTAACGTTCCGTTGATGTTCTCTGTCCTTCTTACTCTGGGTCTGCCTCTTGCTCTTCTCCCTTGTCCACATTTAATATATAAGTTTTCATCATCATCATCATTATCATCACTTAGTCTATGACTGAGGAGTGGACGGGTCTGTGACACACGAAGTCTCCAACTCACTGGGATCTGTACAACTGTTGATAGATCCTGAATACATATAAAACCCATTCACTCTTTGATATAGTCTTCCCGCCTCTTCTTTACTACCAGTCTGTCTACCTCCTTCGTTTACTATCCTTGCTCCTTCCTCCAGCCCCTCCCACTCACGTGACACAATATAAACACAATATGCTATTTTTGGATATTTTTTAAAATTATTACCAAAACTTTTACTCAGAACAAAAAGTAATAGTAAACATTTAGAATTCAATTACCTTTTTCCGAATGTTTTCCCTTCATATGAATGGAGCACTTTAAGAAAATGGGAAATAACTGCCGTGTAACTGAGTAGTTAAAGTGAAGACCTGTGTAACGATCATTACTTAAGATGAATGGCTGCCCTAAAACTGACAGTTTGAAGTAAATTATTCCAGTTTAGCTTATGATTGAAACTAAATGACTGCATTAAAACACCAGATGGGGAAACCAGCCAGTATATTAACAAAACAAAGAGTAAAGAGAAATAGAATAGTTGTTGCCAAGTTAAATATTTGGAAATTCGTGCAGAGGAACATAAAGTTGGTTAATGTAGTTGAAAGAAAAAGGAGAAAACAGCACTGTGTAGATAATAATATTCATTTAATATTATTTATCTCCAAAAATTTTCAACTCAAATGTTAAGGCGGTCCTATTATATGGCTGTGAAACATGGAGAACAACAAAATTGACAATCTCGAAGATACAGGCTTTCATTAATGGATGCTTACGCAGGATAAAATGATGGAAATGGCAGGACAAAATCACTAACATAGAATTATGGAAATGTACCAGTCAAACACCAGTGAATAAAGAGATACAGCGAAGACGATGGCGCTGGATAGGACGAACACTACGGAAGCCAACTGAGAGTATTACACAACATGTCCTTTTTTTGGAATCCCCAGAGGAAAAGACAAAGAGGAAAACCAAGGAATTCTTGGAGAAGACAGATAGAAGCAGAGATGAAGATGATGGGGAAGACATGGGATGATCTTAAAAGAATGGCAAAAAACAGAACGACTTGGAAAGTGTTTGTTGAAGACCTATGCTCCACTAGAAGCTAAAAAGGTAGAAGAAGAAGAAGAGATTATCTATCTTCAGTCTAAATCACTGGCAGCTGCTCGTTCGTCCTATAACTAAAGGTAAAGGTACGAGACTTGAACCGGCGTCTTAGCACGCGAGTTTCCACCCATATGTGCTCAACCGCCTATCCAGAAATGTTCCGATATTTCTGTATAGTGTCGCCTCAAGCATCGAAACTCAGATGCGAAGCGACATTCCTCACCTTCCCAGGGTAATACCCTGGTACCCATTTCTGCCAACGGCTGGGTCGACCGTGGGGGTATTTTTTTTTCCAACCACGAGTACAATTCACACTGCTCCCAGCGGGAATCGAAGTTTGTAACGCAAGTATCCCTGCCCTACGCAGGAGATACTTGTCTTAATAGGAAAATACAGGTACACAATTTATTCCTGAGTTAGTTCGTAATCCATTGCTATAGTTATGAGTACACTTGCATGAAAGACATCGCCATAGATAAGCTATATTTGTATAGCTTAGTTGGTCGTGTGCTCTAGCGTTTGATTCTCTTTGCACGGCGCTGTGCCAAGGAGTACGGGTTCGATCCTGGCTCGGACCATCTATTGTTTTTTTTTGGTTTGTTTTGTGTATTTTTTATTTGAGTTATTGACTTATTTGCGGGTCATCATCATTGCACTCCGAACATATCCATAGGTGCTCAGATCCCCTCCTCAGCAATTCCCTCAGTGTCCAGCGACTGACGACTCCAGTTCTATGCTGGTTGATAAGTCTTCTTACACGGCCACCAAGTTTCTCATTTCTTGCTGTGCCCATCTTAACTCCCATTTCCATCATCCGAAGAAGTGACGTTGATCTGTGTTTGTCGAAGTCCTGTGCTCTTCCCACATCTCGAAGGGCATTGATGATGTCCGCCCGATCCATCGGTTGCCCGTCCTCAACGACAGCGCAGCTAGCCAACCTGTCCGCTCTCTCATTTCCCCGTACTCCCGCATGTCCAGGGACATAGACAAAGGTGACCTTACGTATTTTGGATTTCTGCAACGACTCTACCCATTGCATGCGTACAAATTTTTTATTTTATTCCGAGTATAGTAAACATACCTTTTTCTCTGAAATAATCTGCTGATCTATCGCCTCTGAAGTTTCCCCCCATCAAAGCATTCATTTATTATTGTTATTTGTCTCCAGTCTGAAGATCAGTGACGGCCAACTTGAAGTTGACCAAGAATCGGATTATAGCCAATGCCAGGACCACAGGGCCGGATTATAAGCCAAGGCTAGGACCACAGGGCCGGATTATAGCCAAGGCTAGGACCGAGAATCGGATTATAGCCAAGGCCAGGACCACAGGGTCGGATTAAAGTCAAGGCCAGGACCACAGGGTTGGATTATAGTCAAGGCCAGGACCACAGGGCCGGATTATAGCCAAGACCAGGACCACAAGGCCGGAATATAGCCAAGGCCAGGACCACAGGGCCGGATTATAGTCAAGGCCAGGACCACAAGGCCGGATTATAGCCAAGGCCAGGACCACAGTTTCGGATTATAGCTAATGCCAGGTCCGAGGGCCGGATTATAGCCAATGCCAGGACCGAGTGCCGGATTATGGCCAATGCCAGGACCGAGGGCCGGATTATAGCCAATGCCAGGACCGAGGCTCAGATTATAGCCAATGCCAGGACCAGATGGCCAGATTATAGAGCATCGTCAAGAGTGACATGACGTGATTTAGTTATAAATAATGATGCTTGCATGCTATCACCTGACGCTACCGTGCAGCGGCAGCTATTAAACCATCGTCTATTGTTGGCGTCAATTGTTTCTTTTTTACATTTAATAGACTGCAACTTTAATTTTTATTTAAAGGCATTACATATTTTTGGTTGATGTGGTCGGTATCACGCCAGGCCGCCTTTACCTCAAGATAAATCTATGGTATCCATTCTTGTCTGTCCGACAAAAAAATCCGCCACTGATGAAGATCGAACCGTGGCCCTTCTGGTCAGGAAGCGGGAACACTAACCACTCAGCCACAGAGGCTCCTTTGACTGATACTTTTCCATAATTCTACGTTGCTGGTGTTGTCCTGCCATGCTCATCCTTTTATTCAGCGCAATCATCCATTAAGAGTAATGAAGATATTCTGAGAGAGGTCAACGCAAAAAAAGACAGCTAATTTCCAATATTAGGAAGAAACAATCATCATTTTTTGGCCATGTAATGAGAAGAGAACAACTGGAATATATTGTAACAACTGGGAAAATTGAGGGACGAAGAGATAGAGGGAAGCAAAGAGAAAAAATAACAGACAGCTTAAGAGAATGGCTTGGCAGAAGGTCAACAACAGAAATGATAAAGAACTGTCGAGATCGAAAATTGTGGAGAGACATAATCACCTACGCCAGCAGGACCGATACTTGATGATGATGATGAATCATCTATCAATGAAGGCTTGTATCTTCGTGATTGTCATTTTTCTAGTTCTCCATGTTTCACAGCCATATAATAGGACTGATTTAACATTAGAGTTGAGAACATTTTTATTATTGCGTTAAAAGCACATTTGATGAAGGCATATTTCAGTACTTTCATTGTGATATAAATAACAGAGAGCAAGAGAATAGGAAACCCGATGATCGTGCAATCATAAATCATTGCCACTTAGGGAAATCTTCTAAATGTTTTAGCTCAATAAAGATATCGAGGAGAAAAAAGCAGCTGACATGAGAAAAAACGTACAGTTATATCAGTGATGTAATAGGGTTTGGTTATGATGCATACTAAACAGGGACACGGGATAACGAGTTACCATGCAGTGCAATACACACAAATGAGGCGAAAGCGAGGCAAAGTAAAGTTGACTTGAGCAAAGAACGGGAAACAGGGAGGTGGGGAGGGGGTGGTAGATGCATAGTGTGGGTCATATTTGTGGAACCCTGTATGGAACGTCAAGAGATCCAGTAGAAGCTGAACCAGTTTTTCTCTTTATTTCTAATATGATGATGCCACGTGACGCATCGACTACAGCCTCGTTTGTTAATACTTGATCAAGGGAGGGCACATGCCATAATGACGTCTTCAGATATCGACAGACAGTAAATTAGAAGGCGCTTCAATATCACCACTAGCCCAGATGATGTTAGTTGTGGATGTTCGGGATTTTAGCTACCCACAGACGGTTTCTTTCTTTCTTTCTTTCTTTCTTTTTTGCATTTCTTTTGCGGCATTGTTGTCAAGATGATGTCTTGTAACAGTGCATATTGATGTCAAGATGATGTCTTGTAACAGCGCATGTTGATGTCAAGATGATGTCTTGTAACAGTGCATATTGATGTCAAGATGATGTCTTGTAACAGCGCATGTTGATGTCAAGATGATGTCTTGTAACAGTGCACATTGTTGTCAAGATGATGTCTTGTAACAGTGCACATTGATGTCAAGATGATGTCTTGTAACAGTGCACATTGATGTCAAGATGATGTCTTGTAACAGTGCACATTGATGTCAAGATGATGTCTTGTAAAAGTGCACATTGATGTCAAGATGATGTCTTGTAACAGTTCACATTTATGTCAAGATGATTTCTTGTAACAGTTCACATTGTTGTCAAGATGATGTCTTGTAACAGTTCACATTGATGTCAAGATGATGTCTTGTAACAGTTCACATTGATGTCAAGATGATTTCTTGTAACAGTTCACATTGATGTCAAGATGATGTCTTGTAACAGTTCACATTGATGGAGGTTGTGTTCTGATGACTTGTTTGACTCGTACACGTTGGGAACAGGCCGAGGCTGCTGTTACTTTATGAAGGTCTACACTCAGTCTGAACTGTTCTGATGTCAGTTTGGACATTGTGATCTTTCTTGATCCACTCTTCCTTGGCTACACTAATTAGTGTCACTACAGCTACCACGGAGAGGTGGAGTAGTGTCTTGGTCCGCTCTGTTTCATTAGTCCTGACGACAAAGATATGAAGTTCAGCCTAAGGTATACAAGACGGCCTTCAAGAACTTTCAACTCATCGACCTAGAAGAACAATAGTTTATGCTGTATTTAGTTTGAAAATAATATGATGATGATGCTGATAATGATGATGATAATGATGATGATGATGATGATGTGATAACTGACAGCAGCACTCGCCTTTTCTTTATTATTATTGCAAACTTGCACATTTCTTTTTTAAACAAAATGGTTACATTACAAACAACATGTCCTATATCTCTGTCTTATATCGGACTTCTCATTACTTGTTCTTCTCCCACTCACTTCCTTATTGTGTTCTTCCTCTCTGATTTATTTTATTTGTTGCTCCTTCATCTCCGATTCCCACTCGATGTTCCTCGTGACCTGTCCTCTTGAAGATCCCTCTCGTTCACACCGAAGAAAAGTTGTCACATGCAACATTCTCACTCCTCATGAGGACCCGTTCAATCCATGCATGTTGTCTGCATCCATTATTCCTTCTTATCTTCCGTTCTCTCCTCCTGTCTCCTCATGTAGCAAATGTTGAACCTTTGTGTAAACTATTGCCTATTCAATCCTCATAAAGAGTCTGCGCATTTATATATCAGAAATGAACAAGAATATTGACATAAGACTGTACAACTGGGTGTGAACAAATGCACTCCACAATATTTGCCCTCGATCTCGCCTCGGGTGATCACGTTAATGCTGATGATGGACGAACTATTTTTTTCCCAGATTATGATTTTTGTATCGGGAGTATTATTTCTTCTTTACTCTCTTATTACTTCATCATGAGAGCTGTTTCTAGGGGCAGCACATGTTGAGAAACTGGAGTAACCGAGAAAATCTGGATTTTCTATTGACAGTTCTTACACTCAATGAATGCCATGTGCTTAAGTACCATATTATATATATATATATATATATATATATATATATATATATATATATATATATATATATATAAGCAGTGCGTATTTTCTATTCGTTCTAATTCATCATCATCATCATGTGCCATACCGGTTGGCGTAGGTGATCATGTCCTTCCACAATCTTCTATCTACCGTGCATCGTATCAGTTCTGTTGTTGACTGTTTTCCATGCCATGACACCAAGCTATCCAGTATTTTCTCTCTTTGTCGTCCGCGATCTATATTTCCTTTTATTTTGCCAGTTGTAACCAAGTATTACAACTTTCCTCTTCTCATGATGTGCCCGAAAAATGTTGATTGTTTCTTTGTTTCTTTTTTATGTTTTTTAGGAACTGCCTTTTTGTGTTGGCCTCTTTGAGAACTTCCTCATTGGTCCTTTTAGCTGTCAAGGGAACTTTCAATATTCTTCTGAGAAATCCCATTTCTGTGGCCTCAAATCGTATTTTCATTTGTTTGTCTACTGTCCATGAATCGCTTCCATAGGTCAGAATTGATTCTACATAGATATCACCGATGAACTCTTTTTTCTCATTTCTATTGACATAGATTTGTTGCATCAGACATTTTTCGTTTTCTGAAATGCTCTTTTGTTCTAATTAGTTAATAAAAAATTCAGTGCCTGTTAGAGTTTCTATATTAAATAATTCAGATTAGCTTTCCACAGTTACAACATTAAGGAAAATTAACATAACCGCATGTATTTCAGTGTGAAAGAAATTAACGTATAAACAAACACATCCATTTTATTGCAGAAATATTTTTAATACAATAGAATCGACAAATACAACGTATAATAATGTCTTCTACTTTCACTTTTATTACAACACCAGATTTCTTCTTCTTCCTTTCAGCTCTCTATGGAGCATGGGTCTTCAACAAACACTTTCAACTCCCTGTGGAGCATAGGTCTTCAACAAACACTTTCAACTCCCTGTGGAGCATAGGTCTTCAACAAACACTTTCAACTCCCAGTGGAGTATAGGTCTTCAACAAACACTTTCAACTCCCTGTGGAGCATAGGTCTTCAACAAACACTTTCAACTCCCTGTGGAGCATAGGTCAACAAACACTTTCCAAGCCGTTCTGTTTCTTGTTATTCTTTTAAGATCATTCCATGTTTCCCCCATCATCTTCATCTCTGGTTCCATCTGTCTTCTCCAATAATAGTTTGGGCTTCCTTTTTGTCTTTTTCTTTGCGGATTCAAAAAAAGGCCTATTGTGTAATACTCTCAGTTGGCTTCCGCAGTCTGTGTCCTATCCAACGTCATCAACTTCGCTGTATCCCTTTATCCACTGGTATTTGACTGGTACATTTCCATAATTCTATGTTAGTAATTTTGTCCTGCCATTTCCACCCTTCTATTCTGCGTAAGAATCCATTAATGAAAGTCTGTATCTTCATGATTGTCGTTTTTGTTGTTCTCCATGTTTCACATCCATATAAATGAACTGAAATAACATTGGAGATGACAATTTTTGTATTTAATTTATTTTAATACCAGATTTGTTATCTTCAAAACACCTGCACTATGATCTGATGACTGTTTATCACGGTCACGTGATCAACCACTTTTCTATATACACTAGTCCGCCCAGGCTTCTGTCCTCTCCCGAATTCCTGTAGAAGTATCGATTATGCTACCCAGAAAAGATGGATTCAACGCATAGGTATGGAAGGGAGGCTATTGATCCGCTGAAACATACACTTGTCTGCGACAAGTGACAGATTTGCTGTCAATGGACGCATCTCGGCCTGTCTCCGCTGTGTGTCATATTCGTGGAACAATCACTTCTAACAATTTTACAAAAAACAAAACACTCCACAACGTTCTCTGTTGCCTCTCTCGTCTACTTTGTTTACATATTCAACGATAATTGCCCTAGTTTTTTCCTCCGAGGGCGTGGCATCACATCAGGATGTTAATGTTTTCAAGGCATTTAACGACGCTCTAATCAATCGACGAATTCTCTATCAATTACTACCGCTACAGCAATTACTAAAATTACCTGGTGAACGACAGTGCAAACGGATGGGCCAGACTTTGAGTGCTCTGAAAAGAATTGCCACGATCTGTGACAAATCTCAATAGTGCCAGACCTGAACGTGGTCAGCGACTATCAGATGACTTTTTGCGCCAGTGTCAGTGAACCATAACTGATAAAAACTATATTCAATCGCACTTTGGTGCGTATATAAATAAACTAGCAAACCAGGTCAAAAGAGCAGGGATCGAAAAGGAAAGGGACACAAATAGCTTTGGAGAACAATTCTTAGCCCGTTTTGCCATTCTCCATCTAAAAGGGATAAACTCTTCACACTCTTTTCTTTAATCATTGGCCTCCTCTTTCACTCCCTCATTTCATCCATCACGAGACCATATTTAATTGTTTTATTGTTTGGCTCCTTTTTGGCTCTCAAGATCCTACCTGCCCAATTGACTTGTGTTCCCCTCATTCGTGTCTGATTTTGTAGAAAATATAAATATTTATCACCTATCTCCTAAGACATCACCTCAGTGCAAAATAAAGACAAGTGGAACAATATTAAAACAGGTAAATGAATTTAAATATTTGGGAACTTTGTTAACATCAGACGGAAGATGTACAAAAGAAGTGAGATGCAGAATGGCTCAGGCAAAAGCAGTTTTCCAAAAAATGAGGAAGATACTATGCAATCCATTTTTTGACAATAGAAACTAGAAAAGAGTTCTTAAATGTTATGTAGAGCCAGTCTTAACATATGGATGCGAATCATGGATAATAGGACAACAGACAAAAAAATCACTGGAGTCTGTAGAAATGTGGTTTTACAGAAGAATGTTGAGAATACCATGGACAGCTAAGAAGAGTAATGAAGAGGTTTTGAGAGAGTTCAAAGCAAAAAGAGAGCTAATTTCCAATATTAGGAAGAAACAATCATCATTTTTTGGCCACGTGATGAGAAAAGAACAACTGGAATATATTGTAACAACTGGAAAAATTGAGGAACGAAGAGATAAGAGGGAAGCAAAGAGAGAAAATAACAGACAGCTTAAGAGATTGGCAGAAGGTCAACAACAGAAATGACAAATAGCTGCCGAGATCGAAAGTTGTGGAGAGACATGATCACCTACGCCACTAGGCCCGGTACTTGATGATGATGATGAACACCATATTCCCTATACGCCACTTGGCGTGACGGGGGTACGTTACTATTATTATTATTTTTTTTTAACTGTGCAATTCATTTTTGACATTAGAAACAAGATAAAAGAGTTCTTCAATGTTATGTAGAGCCAGCCTAAACATATGGACGTGAATCATGGACAATAGGACAACAAACAAGAAAATCACTGTAGACTGTTGAAATATGGTTTTAAAGAAGAATGTTGAGAATAACATGGGCAGCTAAGAAGAGTAATGAAGACGTTATGAAAGAGGCAAAAGCAAAAAGAGAGCTAATTTCCAATATTAGGAAGAAACAATCATCATTTTTTGACCATGTAATGAGAAGGGAACTACTGGAATATATTGTGACAACTGGAAAGTTGAGGGACGAAGAGATAGAGGGAAGCAAAGAGAAAATATACCAGGCAGCTCAGGAGAATGGCTTGACAGAAGGTCAACAACAGAAATGATAAATAACTGTCAAGATCGAAAGTTGTGGAGAGACATGATCGCCTTCTCCAGTAGGGCATGGCACTTGATGATGTTAATGTTGCACAAGCTTACTTAATCTAAACATGCTTACGTCTCTACATTATCGTCAACATCTTTGGAATGTTCGTGTCACTCAAAGTAATAATGAGCCTGATTGAAGGAAAGATGTTCGATGATAGTTGACATAAGGTCTGAAGTTTATTGCAGACGCAAAGTAGTGCTCAGAAATATTTTACAAATTTAATTTCTCCGAAATTATACACCCATCCCCACATCCCGATTGAATAAAACGTACAATTTAGTTCTCAGGGACGTGACAACGGGCTGGCTTAACTTGCATAGTCAGCGTCGTACATACTGGTTACTATAGTAATAGCTTCTTCGCATTAGTGTCTCGTATAAAGATCTTTGCAATTTATATTATATACATATATATATATATATATATATATATATATATATATATAGAAACTCCATTAAAAACAGCTATTTTCTGACACCTAAGTCACAGTTTAGAGAATAACTGAAACCTCATTTGCATTTAAATTATTACCAATATCTAACCTCGGGAATCAAAGAAATTCGAAATCTGATCTTCAATGGGAATAGCTGCACTAAACATAAACAAAGAGTTTGGAACCGTAATAAATGCGGTAAAACTGTACTAAATATTATCAAAGAGTTTGGAACCGTAATAAATGCGGTAAAACTGTACTAAATATTATCAAAGAGTTTGGAACCGTAATAATTGCAACAAAACCATTCATCTCCACCAAAAATTCCCATCCCTAGTAATACAAGTCTCAGCAATTAACACTTCAATGTTATTTTATGCTATCGGTTTACATTTGGCCTTTACATTTTGACAATACTGAAAGAACACGACATTGCACTGTGTCTGTGATGTAAGCGTTGCTTTTACTTCGCGGAAATTCCCTTGTTTGTGAATCATAAATATGCACTTTCCTTCCTTCGGGAGAGTCACACGTTGCAGTTGTGGGCAAATACTTGACGGCCTTTTCATGAAGGTTGTAGCATTCATTCTAAATTCAGAACAGGTCGATGGCGACGACGACGGTCAAATCAGTCAATTTGATCGTAATTTCCTAACTCTCGTGGCCTTTCAAATTGTCGATCTGGTGACATACTATGGTGGGGAAACGAGGGCTTCGGGGTATTGTGAGTGACGAGACTGATGATAATTGAATCATTGTTTGTGTGTGGAAGGTTGTTTTTCTCCCTTTCTCTTGGTAATGCAGATGATTGTCAATGCACTCAGGGCTGGCCCATAGCTGTTCATTATAATTCAGATCCAACCGAACAGTTGCTTGTTACTCATCCACGATTTGCTGCAATAAAAGTGTGCATATGAAGGTCCTAACACACACACACACACGCACGCACGCACGCACGCACGCACACACACACACACACACATTCTATAAGGATTGGATCAAACACAAACTGAGCATGTGCATACGTTTGTTCTATATGAATCGGTTTGATTAATATTTTAGTGACGGGTTCCTTTCTTCTCCTACTTTATCACTTACCTTCTGTATTGCTATTGTTATCATCATCATCATCTTCTTCTTCATCTTCACATTTTTTCATCATCTCTCTTTAATCACTGACCAGAACAAGGGCGTTGATTACACTATGTCGCAATATACAACCAGGATACTATTTGTTGGCCTGCTAACAAATCCGAATGCTAACACATACTTCTTTGTTCTAGTATTCCCTATTATCGCCTCGGAAGTTCCCCATATAATAATATTTATGTATTATTATTTGTACCTACTATTTGTTCACCGTTTTACTCCGACACATCCGCCGTTGTCATGGCAGCTTTCCATAGATAGAGTTTAGCCCCTCTCTTAGATCTATATTAACTTGGACATGCTGTGTACATAACTCTTCCCCTGAAATGATGCGCTGATCTGTCGCCGCGGAAGTCTCCCTCCTTAATATTCATTTATTATTACATGTATTTGTCTCCAGTCTAAACCATTGGAAACTATTATCCGTGCTGTTTCGTCTTATAAATGTTTGCCTACAACATAAGTATTCAGCCCTACCATATCCGGGAAATACTTGCCTTAATAGGAACATACAGATATACAATTTATTTCAGAGTTCGTAACCCTATGCTATAGTCATGAGTACACATGCGTGAAAAACATCGCCAATCATAGCTATCTTTTTAGGTAGCTGAGTTGACCGAGTGCTCTAGTGTTTGGTTCTCGTGGCAAGACGTTGATCCGTGGAGTACGGGTTTGATCCTGGCTCGGACCATCTATTGTTCTTTGTTTATTTTTGTTTGTTGCTGATTATTTGTGGGGGTTTTTCCGGACTGTTGTAAACATACACCCTCCCTTGAAATGATCTGAAGCGTCTCAAGTTTCCTAGATAATAATATTAATGTATTACTATTTGTCTCCATGCTATGTGGTTTGTGTCAAGCACTATAAGGTGGACCTTTGTCCGTGGTGTGTGGCTTATGTCAAGCACTATAAGGTGGACACTTGTCCGTGGTGTGTGGTTTATGTCAAGCACTATAAGGTCCGTGGTGTGTGGCTTATGTCAAGCACTATAAGGTGGACACTTGTCCGTGGTGTGTGGTTTATGTCAAGCACTATAAGGTCCGTGGTGTGTGGCTTATGTCAAGCACTATAAGGTCCGTGGTGTGTGGCTTATGTCAAGCATTATAAGGTGGACACTTGTCCGTGGTGTGTGGTTTGTGTCAAGCACTATAAGGTCCGTGGTGTGTGGCTTATGTCAAGCACTATAAGGTGGACACTTGTCGGGGCTATGTGATTGTGTCAAGCACTTTAAGGCGGATACTTGTCCGTGCTGTGTGGTTTATGTCAAGCATTTTAAGGTGGACACTTGTCCGTGGTGTGTGGCTTATGTCAAGCACTATAAGGTGGACACTTGTCGGGGCTATGTGGTTTGTGTCAAGCACTTTAAGGTGGATACTTGTCCGTGCTGTGTGGTTTGTGTCAAGCACTATAAGGTGGACACTTGTCCGTACTGTGTGGTTTGTGTCAAGAACTCTAAGGTGGACATTTGTCTGTGCTGTGCAGTTTTGCGTCAAAACTCTAAAGTGGACACTTGTCCGTGCTGTGTAGTTTGCGCCATGAACTCTAAAGTGGACACTTGTCCGTGCTGCGTAGTTTGTTTCAAGCGCTATAACTATAGGATGGACACTTGTCCGTGCTGTGTAGTTTGTTTCAAGCACTATAAGATGGCCACTTGTCCGTGCTGTGTAGTTTGTTTCAAGCACTATAACTATAAGATGAACACTAATCCGTGCTGTGTAGTTTGTTTCACGCACTATAACTATAAGATGACCACTTGTCCGTGCTGTGTAGTTTGTTTCAAGCACTATAACTATAAGATGGACACTAATCCGTGCTGTGTAGTTTGTTTCAAGCACTATAAGATGGACACTTGTCCGTGCTGTGTAGTTTGTTTCAAGCACTATAAGATGGACACTTGTCCGTGCTGTGTAGTTTGTTTCAAGCACTATAAGATGGACACTTGTCCGTGCTGTGTAGTTTGTTTCAAGCACTATAAGATGGACACTTGTCCGTGCTGTGTAGTTTGTTTCAAGCACTATAAGATGGACACTTGTCCGTGCTGTGTAGTTTGTTTCAAGCACTATAAGATGGGGGGTGTCCGGTTAGCGCAATCGACAGGCGGTTGGCTTACCACGGCAACAGCCGGGGTTCGTAATCCTGGCGAGGACACCTGGGTTTTACTAATTCCCTAAAAATTAGTAGGAGCCGCGATAGCTCAGTGGTTAGTGAACTGGACTACTACGGACAAGGGGTAGGGTTCGATCCCAACCGACGGCTCCGGGTTCACCCAGCCTTAAATGGGTACCGGATTTTTTCTGGGAAAGTAAAAGCAGCACGGGCGTAATACCGACCACATTACCCAAAAATCATGTGCTGAAGGTCTGTAAAATATAGGGTCACTAACACCATATTTCCCTATACGCCACTTGGCGTGACGGGGGGTACTTTACTTTTACTTTTTTTACTATAAGATGGACACTTGTCCGTACTGTGTAGTTTGTTTCAAGCACTATAAGATGGACACTTGTCCGTGCTGTGTAGTTTGTTTCAAGCACTATAGGATGGACACTTGTCCGTGCTGTGTAGTTTGTTTCAAGCACTATAAGATGGACACTTGTCCGTGCTGTGTAATTTGTTTCAAGCACTATAAGATGGACACTCGTCTGTGCTGTGTAGTTTGTTTCAAGCACTATAAGATGGACACTTGTCTGTGCTGTGTAGTTTGTTTCAAGCACTATAAGATGGACACTCGTCTGTGCTGTGTAGTTTGTTTCAAGCACTATAAGATGGACACTTGTCTGTGCTGTGTAGTTTGTTTCAAGCACTATAAGATGGACACTTGTCTGTGCTGTGTAGTTTGTTTCAAGCACTATAAGATGGACACTTGTCTGTACTGTGTAGTTTGTTTCAAGCACTATAAGATGGACACTCGTCTGTGCTGTGTAGTTTGTTTCAAGCACTATAAGATGGGCACTCGTCTGTGCTGTGTAGTTTGTTTCAAGCACTATAAGATGGGCACTCGTCTGTGCTGTGTAGTTTGTTTCAAGCACTATAAGATGGACACTTGTCCGTGCTGTGTAGTTTGTTTCAAGCACTATAAGATGGACACTCGTCTGTGCTGTGTAGTTTGTTTAAGCACTATAAGATGGACACTTGTCCTTGCTGTGTAGTTTGTTTCAAGCACTATAGGATGGACACTCGTCTGTGCTGTTTAGTTTGTTTCAAGCACTATAAGATGGACACTTGTCCGTGCTGTGTAGTTTGTTTCAAGCACTATAAGATGGACACTTGTCCGTGCTGTGTAGTTTGTTTCAAGCACTATAAGATGGACACTTGTCCGTGCTGTGTAGTTTGTTTCAAGCACTATAAGATGGACACTTGTCCGTGCTGTGTAGTTTGTTTCAAGCACTATAAGATGGACACTTGTCCGTGCTGTGTAGTTTGTTTCAAGCACTATAAGATGGACACTTGTTTGTGCTGTGTAGTTTGTTTCAAGCACTATAAGATGGACACTTGTCCGTGCTGTGTAGTTTGTTTCAAGCACTATAAGATGGACACTTGTCCGTACTGTTTAGTTTGTTTCAAGCACTATAAGATGGACACTTGTCCGTGCTGTGTAGTTTGTTTCAAGCACTATAAGATGAACACTTGTCCGTGCTGTGTAGTTTGTTTCAAGCACTATAAGATGGACACTTGTCCGTGCTGTGTAGTTTGATTCATGCACTACAAGATGAACACGTCGCCAGTTGTGGTTCCCTGCACCTGACACCAACATCCACACATAAACCGCTGATTACTATCAGCTCATTCACTGATTTCCCGATCACTAGCGACAGACGTGAAAGAGTACAGTTACCGAGTACATGATATCAACACTACCCGTGGGGAGAATGAAAAAACTGGGAGCAGATTGTATCAACGTCTCTCATTGGTTGAATTATTAAATCATTTCATGACCTCTAGTGAAATGAAAACCAAAATTGCTGCTACAAGTAAATTACAGACATCTGGTAGGTAGACACTAAGAGTGCACTAAGATTTGCTATTATTGTAGACATCATCATCATGTGCCCAATGAGTAGCACACTTTTTAAAATATTTTCTCTGTCATTACTGATTTCCTCCCAAAAGACATATCTTATTCTCACACGTTCCCGCTTATTAGTGGTTTACATTGCACTGTGTTTTACAACTTGGAGTCCCGAGTGTCGTAAAGCCAATTTCTGATTCAAAATAAACGGATTTTCTTGTGCCATGTCCACGGTGCAGTGTTTACCCATTTTTTTTTGTAACAGAAATATTCAATGTTTCTCTCCACCACCCTCTTATTTTATGACATAAATATAGAAACCAGACTACCATACTCACGTGACCCTCACAACAGCTGGCTATTTCATCCACATCGGTAATGTATCTTTCTTGACTTCTCTTTCCTCACTATACTCCGATGTGCGACTGCCACATAATCATAAATCTTACCACAGAGGTATTTTATGT